>JARHVA010004890.1:1037500-1317500 GCA_037957365.1 Torreya grandis
ATTGTATGAATAAATATATGAACTAAAATCATTCATGAAATCACACAATTAGATCATCATAAGCATTAACTAAAACATTATCATAATATAATATATAAAAACTCAAAACAAACTAACTATTTAGATCAAACAAAGAGTTAAACAAGTTATTATACCATGGTGTGTGTGTGTGTGTGTGTGTGTGTGTGTGTGTGTGTGTGTGTGTGTGTGTGTGTGTGTGTGTGTGTGTGTGTGTGTGTGTGTGTGTGTGTGTGTGTTGGGTTACTAGCAGTTCCTCTATCATCCACCAGTCATCCCATTTATGCCATCCTCTCTAATGATTCTCTCCCTTCATTAGACTCTAAGGGAAGGATCAATCTTGCATCCACCTCATGACAAGTAGGTAGTTAGTTTGAGTCATCATATATATCAAACTAATAATGCATAACTAATAAATATACATCCATAATATACATAAATAAGAAATTAAAAATATCACATCATGTAAATTAATCAACATATCACTATCTCATAACCAATATATGTCATAAATCTCAAATCAAAGTGATAAAAATAAGATAATAACCATAATAATCCAAAAATTCAAGGGTTATAATTATTAGGGTGAAATTAGGATGTAATATTTGAGGTGATTCTATTATTTACCTCTCTAATATATGAAAGCATTAAAACCTATTGGAGACTAATTTTATCACACTTTTCCATTAATATTTCTGAAAAGGTTTCCTATACTCAAATTGCCAAAATCTTACAAGGAACCAATGAACCTATCATTGAATATGTCTTGAGATATAAGACAATGCTAGATAAAATGACCAATACTATGGCAGATAAAAGGTTTCAAGACATATTCGAGAAAATTTTTATTGCTACATTACACGAGTCTATTACTTTTAAAAAGTTTAAATCTTTTGATGACTTATACCATGTTGTAGGGGACTATTAAATTAATCTCATTTCATTAAATAAGATTAATAGTGTAGTAAACACACTAGCTACATATACATATATTACCAAATTTACAATCAAACTAAGTTGTAAGGTAAAACTTTATGACCCTAAAAAGGAAACAACCACTATAGCTAACATAGTTTGACAACCACCTAATTGACTTGTCTTATCCAATACACCAAAGAGACAGTATTCCAATTTACCTAATTATCCAACTTCATTACTATTGTGGTCACTAAAGTGTTAGATTTTATCTCTCCCTCATCATATATATGTTGACATGAGTCAACCTCTACCCAAAGGATATGATGTGAACATTTATTGTGATTATCATCATGGTCTAGGGAATTATACAAGAAGATGTTTTACCTTGAAGCATAAGATCTAAGATATCATTGATGACCAAAATCTTGCATTTGAGGATCATATTATCATTTAATTTTTCATCCTTGGATATGAATTTAAAGCATACTCAAATTTATTTAAACAATTGGATTACCTCTATACCTAGGGGTTGTCTATAGTGGTGGTAAAACTGTAGATTGAAGGTCTAACTATGTTCATATATCTATTTAAGCTCATCACCTATGCTATTAACTTATTGGAATGAAAAGGGATAGAGATAACATGAAAGAAACATAAAATAATGATTTTATGAACCAACTTAATATTCATAATACTACCATAAAATTTTACTATGAAAGGTGATTCACAAAATTGATCTCAACATTCAAGGTTTCTCAAACATAAGTATATCAACATGTAGGTGAGATGCAAATGCATTTCCCAAGGTGGATGAATAAAATGTCTAATTATAGAAAATATTAATCTTCCTTACACTTAAATACATATAATAACACTAATTAAACTTCATATGACATGTTAAAGAGAATACCACTTGCATAAAACATGAAATAGTAAGGTGAACACAAGGATATATGATTATCACTTATCATTAAACTATGCACTACTTCATAAACTTAGACAAGAAGTTGAGAAATAAAACCTAGATTGAAATATTTTATTCAAAGGTAAAAATATTAATCAAACTATAAGGTCTTTTTCATACCATATGTGAATTCATTACAAATCCAAAAGTGGTTGCTTATGTAGAGAATTGTGAAGAGAGAGATAGGGATGTAGTAAAAGAGGATCAGAAAGTGTCCATGTGAGTTAAAAAAATAAATGGGGTTATGGAATAGTCATAAATAGACTTACAAATGCATGAATCTCACCCTTGAATATTATCTAACCCTCTATGTGGTGTAGGAGTCAGAATTTGGATTGACACCTTGACCAGCTTCTTGAAAACTACCCTTCTTTATATAAGAAAAAAGACAAATGGAATTATCCATGATTAATTATCCATTAATTTATCTCATACAAATAATTTTACACCTATCATGCCTTAACAAACTCCTCAACTTGAAACTCTTCATTTCCCATGCCTAGCCTAGTCCATGTTGCCCAAAATGCAAGTTTATGTTCTTGAATTAACTCTTTATCCATGGATGATATTAAAATATGTTATTATATGTAGAGAAAACTAATTTTTTTCCTAGAAAACTCCCAAGACTCCATTTTTCTTCTCAAGCTCTCACTAGTCTTATTTTCATTATAGCGCTAAAAACTTATAAACCTCCTTATTTAGGACAATGTAAAGAGGGTAATAACAAAATTAAATAATATTATAGGACCCATTATGTACTTATATCATCATGTCAAGTGTCATGTCTTGAATATGAGTAGAAGTACATTTTTATGCCTTTCTCTCTTTTCAATTAGGCTTCATTTAGGCCTCCTTGCCTAGAACCATATTTTCTTTCTCCAAGATTCTCACACACATGTGAAATCACCAAAAATAATGTGATTAAATTTCCCTAGGATATATAAAACCTAAATGTCAATTTTTTGGTCCTGAGATCCTATGAAAGTATGAAAATGAAGAAATGACCTTGCCACCTAGTCTCATTTTAGGCCTGTTTGAGACCACCTTGAAATATGAGCCTTATTTGACCACATCCACAATATCATATGCATATTTTTGGGATTTAATACTTATTAATCATACAAATTGACCTCATCCAATTATTTTTAAGTTCTCCCCTACTTAGAATACCTAAAAACACTAAAAATCAAGAAAATATGGCATTTATTGTAGTCCATACAACTAAAAGTATATAAAATTACATTTTGATAACCTCCTTGGATAAATAAAAAACATAAAATATTTTTAAGGATAAAAATATGGAATTAAATATGAATAAGATGTCCATTATTCTACCTAGTCACTATCAAGGTTTTAAGAGGGTTTAAGACATGTTTTGGGTCTTAACAATCATTCATAAAACAAAAGACACAAATTGGATCATTACACTTGGATAAAATTCTAAAGTTACCCCCAAATTATTCCAAATGGATTATATTCAGATGAAAAGTTTGAGAATTGGTGTGAGTGTATGAAGTTACTCCTTAGGTAGCAAACTTAGCTTTCTTAAACTCGAGAGAGGCCTAATTTGGGTTTTAAGTATTAAAATTAAATTAAATTGATATGAGAGGTTTAATAAATTATAAAAAACCTTATTCATGATTATACATTCCTTTTAAATTATTATTAACATATTGTATGCATCTGATGCACTACACAGGGGGTTTGGGGTTTAAGGCCTGTCACCTCCTTGCTATCCCTCAAAGGAATTTAGATTCAAATTTGATATTTTTTGAAAATTTAAAGTTTACTGAGGAATTTTATATGTATATTTTCTTACTCAATTTCCCTCCATGGTGTTTTTCATGCTTACTTTTTATTTGAGTTCAAACAAACCCCTTGGTCTGAAGACTAGCCCTTGCCAATGGAATGAGCAAGGTCTGAGACAAAATAGTTAGTATACCTACTACTTGTATGAATTTAAGGTTACCATGGGTGTATTATTAAACTCATAACCATAATTTTTATTCATTAAAAAAGTGTTATTATACCTATAGAGGCTTCAAAACATCAAACTCTCTCATGACTAGTTGTAAGTAGTGATTGTGTGTTTCTTAGGCTTATTTACCCTAGAACATGAATAATAAACATTTAATAATATTGTAATTGGATCTAAGGATTATATGTGATTTTATTAAGATTTAAAAAAAAATTAAAATGGATTCACTCCTTCAGGATTTCTCCTTTTCATGTTTACTCAGTCAGGTAAGCAGGCTTGTCTATGGGCATTATTTATTAGGTCTGGAGTGTGTCTTGAACTTCTTCCCATATTATTATTAGGTATGAGTATTAGATAAAATATTTATGACACTGTAAAACCATTTTGAATTTTTATTCAGCTACTTATACTTATTCAAAAAGGTTTCCCTTCTTAAATCAAGTAAAAGCTTCATGAAGAGCAGGCAAACCTATAGGTTGCCTTTTGACTTTGTATGCCCTTTGAACTCTATTTGATTCATGCTATATAGTCATTTATTTTGGTCTCAAAATTACCTTATGTCCTCTTATTATATTTTATGTAGACCTTATAGCCTATCATATACCTCTTCTCTTTCCTTTAGGTATGGAACCAACCTATCCTCATAGCAACTTATAGGTGCCTTTAGGGTATCTTGACTACATACTTTGAGTTTAGGACCTCACTTACACATAAATAACTTTTAAATGGTTATTTAACTTGGTTTAATTCCTAATTATGACCTAATAATATTTAAACACCTTTGATTTATCTCCTTAGGTCTAATAGATTGATACTTTAAGTAGGCTTGTAGGTTGCCTTTTAGGATCATGACTATATTTAGGGGTTTTTAGGTCTTCATATTGATCTTGTGATCTCATCAAGTGAATTTTAATTATTTTTATTTCAAATTTATTTCATATCATATTTTACACATACTATACCCTTTCATTGTATGCATTTTTATCTCACACATTTCAAGGTATGACTGTAGGTGTTCATTATGACTAGGTTTGAGACTAAGGTCTTGAGCTTTGTCATTTATAACAATATAATTATTTTAAAAGTATCTAAACATTAATATAATATTAACTATAAATATATTACAAGGTTTTCCAGCTTCTTATTAACACTTTCAACCTTCTTACCTTTTTCATTCCATACACATCCCTGTAGGTACTTATTGGACTATGAAATCAATCCCATTTTAACCTCATTGGATTTTCAATCACACTTGGGTGATTTAATAATTTTTATTATAATTTTAATTTTACCTTTAATTCAATTTTTCTATTTGTGTTGTTCTTATTTAGAGAGTGATGTTGATTTGATCCAAAATAAAGACATTCAGGCTTAGGTCCTGCATGTCACTACTTGTTTGTTTATGGATCAAATACACTTATTTAGTTACTTAGATTATTGGTGTTTTAAAACAACTACTCAATTTATTATTACTCCTTTAAGGGCTCACAACAAATTATGAACATGTATCATGTCACCTTTAACTTACCTTATAGTCTGTATAGACTTGTACGTATAGTCAGCTTAAATACAATGTTTATGAGCTGAGGATTGTGGTTTATCATAAGGTTCATGTTATTTTTATGTCATAAATTAATATTAATACCATATACTCTGATATATCATTGGTATTTGAGCTAGTTTTGACACTCAAACATTTAGTAGACTGCATAACATAGACCATGTCCCCAAAGAGCATCGCACTTGAAGAATATGAGCAAGAGTCACATATAAAGTAAATTAGACACTAAATACATGAATTTTAGGGATATTAAATGAGTTTTTAATAATTTTTAACCTATAAATATTAAAATATCTCAAGTAACATAAAACATACAGTAAGATTTAGTAAAACACATTATACATCAAGACATTTTTCCTCTATGTGAAGACACTTAATGGAGATGATTTAGATGATGAAAAAAACATGGAAAAGATATCCTTAAAATTAAAAAAATTAAATAAAAATCATACTTATCCATAATATTATGAAGTGGAGAAACAAATGCAAGAACAAACCCTGCTCGACTGGATAGGACATAGTGATCTACTATCACTCTTAAAAGTTGTTCATAAATAAGAGGATATCAATATATAAACCAATGAAACTTATTTAAATATTATTATTACCCATAAAAATTTCCAAAATGTCATCTCCTAACTCTCTCTCTCCCTTGGCCATACCATCAGTTGAATTTTATCTTCCTTAGCTTGTGAAGGTAGCAACGGAGGAGGAAGAGTGCTTGAAGTGTCAATTTTACCTAAATCTTGTTAAAAATATATAAAATGATCTCATGGATCCAAAATAACACTTAAAACCCATTTCCAAAAAAGATATAATCTTTCAAGGCCATATAAATGCCTAAAAGTGCTTGTAAAGTGTCATTTCTCTTATTTTAGGCATTGAACTTTAGATGTTATCAATATTTGACCATCCCTAAACATTTTCTTGCCAAATTATGACATCAAGTACATTGGAAATTATATTTAAAATTTTACTTCTTGGAATGGTACGTGAAACTCTTTCAAATAGGCCAAAATGTGACCAAAATATGATTTTTTGCATATGAGAGTTAAATAAAACTTTACTAAATGATATTATTATATTAATGGCACATAAGTAACCTTATATAATGACCTTAAAAAAAAATAAACCTTTGACCATGTTTGATAATATCAATACCTTACCTTATAATAGATACTTAGGACTAGACAAGTGAACATAAGACCAAACCTTGGATAATTCTTGATAAGGAAAAATATGACCATATGGAACTCTTTAGAACCATTTAATACCATGAAAAGTTTTTAACAATCCTACTAATTTAGATGTGTTGACCAATTTTGAATTTTAGTGAAAATTTGGTCAGCAATCTTGGTGATTCATAGGGTAACATGCTTTCAAAGGTAATGACCCAATAGCTTATCCTTCCATTAGGAAATGGAGTCACTCTTATACTACAATCTGAAATTGACATGATTTATAAAGACCTCAAACTCACACCAAATATGTAATAAAAAACAAAAGCATACTATGCTTAAAGTATTTATGGAAAACACAAACATAAAAAAAACACACTTAGCCTACTATGTAAAGACCTCAAAACATGTTTGAGGTGATGATCCACTTTCTATTGCTTTAACTAAGATAAAAAAGAATGTTTCTTTGGTCACAACTAGTCCATGTTAACAAGTCACCATATGATTTATGTTTATAAAATAAAATTTTCTTGTGAAGGTTATCAAAGGACTTAACACTTATAGGACCTCTTCTAGCTAAAAATACACCACTTTAAACTCCATTGAATGGTCGTATTATATCCCTTTGAGGTCTGCTTGATAGTGCAGCCTACTTGATCTCCTTCATTCTCATTTGATGCTTGTCAATCTACTTCTTAGGAGTCATGAAACCTTTTTTTACTTCACCTTCACCTATACCATGATATAATTTATGTATAGAGACTTCATACTTACCTTCTGACTAGTCAAACATGTCTATAAGTGAATCAATATTATATTAAAACTTAGGCTAGTCCTCAACCACATAAACTTTTACCTTGGTCTAATTTCACTCTTCCAAGACTAAAACCTACTTGATAGTGACTTGAAACTCTTATTCATGTTCATTAGTTCCACCAATGACCTTAATATCAAGTTCATGTTCATTAGGAAGGAGATTTGGGCCACTTATTCAAACTCTTGAACTATGGCATGGAACTACTACCATAGATCATCAAACTCTTTATGACTATCAAACTCATGAACTTCTTCATATTTGATAGGAATAATTTCATCATCTTCATTACCATGTTATATTACACTTTTAAACTCATCCTCATCATCTATGTGAATAAAATAATTACCCATTGAAGCTTGTGTAAGGGAAACATCAATACTTACCTTAGGATGTTCATTAGCCTCATCATGAATGATGTATGTGCCAATACCTATATATTCAATGAAATCATAGGTACCATACTCATATGTAATAATTATATATTCATCTAGGAAGATATTATAAATACCTTCAATTTTGTAATATTCTCCATCATATATGGCATGATACTCTTACTCATTAACAATGCAATTTAGATTAAAACTAGCTTCCACATATGGTTTAGTGTGGAACTTGGCCAATGGCCTTGTTATTATTATCAATTTAGCTCCATACCTAATTAAAAAATAAAATAAATACCAATTAACATTAAAATACCCTCCTATCTTGGTAGCAAAGTCTCTTGATGGGCAAATGGCAGTGTGCATGCAATTTCACCAAGACTATGTCTTATAAAATTAGAAAACTTGGGCAGTCTTGAAAGAACACTTTCAAGCCTTTTATAATCCTTATTTACTTATCTAGTTTTCCATAAATATGTAACACTCCTTTATTATAAGGTTAATACTTCAATCCCAACTTTTCTGCAACCAATTTAGTCATGACTAAAGTACTAGTCCAACTATCCATAATGTAATTATAGACTAGTATATCTCTGAGAATGAGGGTAAGATATTAAGGTGGGGGACTTTTAGACTTGGTGAAAGGTTAAATAGTATTAGAAGGTTCATTTTTTAGGGATACACCAATATTATTAATTAGTTGGGGAAAAATATGGAGTTAGGATAACTACTCTTGGGGTAACTCCTTTTGACCAAGCACATGGAGTACCTCCCAAAGGGATATGCTTGTTTTTGTGTTATTAAAAGAGCCAATAATATTAAAAGGGGAGATACTAACCTTTTGTTTCATCCTTGGAAGTAATTAATTATTTTGAGCTTAAATTAATGAAGGCTTGACCATTTTTCCCAAGTTTTGATTTTGAAGAGGTGCAGGACTTATAGATGCTACCACATTTGCATTAATATATTTTTACCTTTAAGGAGGGTTATTTGGAGATCTATCCACATATTGAGAATATCCCAAATCTATCCTTTCTAACATTTTGTTGGATGTAATTGAGGTACTTTGATTTATAATAAAATTATTTTATATTTGGTAGTTCATAAAGATTGTTCCTGAATTACTACACTCTCCACTTGGTTCTACTTGCATATAAATATCATATATATGAAATCAAAAATTAATCATGTCTATAAATCAATCATAGATTGGATTAGATAGAGAATACCTACACTTCTGATTGGGGATACACTTTTTAAGTGGGAGCATGACCAATATGGGGATCTACTAGACCTGATTAGGGGATTACTTGTCACAACATATCATGCTAGGAAGGGTTCCAAAGTCTACAGTCTAGCATAATTATACAATAACCCTAATGTCATCCTAAGGTTTAAAACATTTACTATATTCTAAACAAATAAAGTAAATATAATCTAGTGCACACCAAATATTGTGGCACAAAGTGGGGGTTAGATATAATAAAACAAACATGTATAGGGAAATTCAATTAAACTAAGTATGAGTAATACCCTAATACATAAAATATGAATGATAGTATTATTTAAGCCAACACTTATGCTATTTCTATTTACTAAAAGAGAGGAGAATAAAGTTAGAATATACTTTCCTGAATGTGAACCCATCAAGACTCAATCTCTCCCTTGGGCAAAGGGGATTTGAAAGAGGTTTTTGTGGTTTGTAAGGATCACTAAGAAAAGCCAAAGCATCAAAGACTTATCCACAAGACTAGATTCTCTAAATAAGAAACCTAAGCTAGGTATCCTCAATTAAAATGGTGGAAGAGAATATTTTGAAGAAGCACAAGTGAATAATAACTCTTTATTACACATATGAATAATGACCAAAATTATATTGTATATATAGGAAGATCTTACCCTAAATCCATCTAAGAACATCGGCTGTATAGAGTTGACCTAGTCGACCTAGTGTGTTTTCAAGGACAAATCAATAGGTCTATGTTGGATAAAAAAGGGATAAAAATAAAATAAAGTAAAAAAACCCCCTAAACTATATTGGTTTGACCTAATTGACCCAATACAACTGACTATACAAAAGTATTTTAAGACAAGAAAAGGAGGAATGGAAAAAGGAAAAAGCTAGAGGAATAATCAAGGGAGGAGAAATATCATAGGGAAATGTTTTAGGAATTTTTTTGATTGGTAATAATTTGGAAATAATGGGCCATAATACTATGAAACACCAAAGGTCTTCCCACCCCTTTTTCAGTGCACCCCTTAGGGCATGCACTCAGAGAGATTGAGTCTCGATGGGTTATTGTAAGATGTGAAGTGTCTATATGTGATAAAAATTTATAAAATATTATGTGTATACAAATAACCAACTCAAATATCATCACATCACTAAGGTAATAGGGGATGGTGCTTCGAGAAAGAACATAGTAACACACAATGTTGATGCTAAAAACAAGTTTCAATATTTGAAAGTAAAAATAACTGAAAGTAAATGAATGAAAGGGAAACTAATCTAAAAATTAAATGCAATGCCTACCTTGACTTACCTTTGACAAGGGAAAGTTTATTACAAGATGGATATCTATTGTGTTATTATTTTTTATTTTTTAGGGTGTAGGGAATACTTTTGACAAAATCAAGAATACAAAATTAAAGAGCAAAAACAAACAAATGCAAGAAAATCTAAGAGAGTGGTGCTATGAGGACATGACATACTTGAGAAATTTGGAAAGTTGGGGTGATAGGTGATATGTTAGACCAAATGACCAAGAAAAAAAAGAGAGTAAATTAGGTAACTAAAAAGCCAAGTATACTAATTATTAAAAAACTCAAACAAGTTATCCTTAAGTAAGAAAGGCAAACTCACCAAGTCAAACCAAGGACATGTCAAAAAATATGGTAAAACAAAAACAAATGAATGGTAAAATACATAAAAAAAAAATGGTAAAAAAATATTGATGAGTGAGCAGTAAAAATCCACATCTCACTCGACAATGGGAAAAGGTGAATAAAATGGAAAACAACATTATCGAGTGAGAAGTAACAAGCCAACCACACTCAAAAATGAAAAAAAATGTATGAACTCAGGTGTCCATAATAGCAAGATAGTAAAATCATGATAAATGGTAAAAGGAAAGTAAAATAATTCTAGAAATATAAAATCATAGTGTAAATAAAGAAGAATCCATATTTTCTCAAACATGTTGTTTTTCTCTAAGGATAGATAAAACTAAAATAAAGTAGTATTAGATGTTTTTCAAAGATGAAGAATAAGGAATTAAAAAAGAGGGGAAAACAAAGTTGGAATCAAAATTTGTCTATAAATGGGTGAATGAAATGGGTAGAGTGGATAATGAAGGAAAATCAAGGTAGAGAAACTCTTTATTGAAGTCAAGACACTCAAATTCGGTTTGTCAAAACAAGAGAACTTTCAACCTTAAGGACTATGAAGAACTTCTCTTATCCACACAAGTCTTGCATCAATAAATGGAGTATATATATCATCCCATGAAGGCTATATGAATGAAAATTAAAATTGACCTACCTACCAATGACATGTTCCCAATTCTTCAGGACCCCTTATAGATCCATCAGTATACTATTAACATTGGGTACTTATGTGAGAAAGTAGGTAACATCATAGATTTTTTTGAAATCCCCTATTCCAATTTATTAGCCTACCACACCCTAAAGGATCGTAGCTCTATGTGAGGCTAATTATGGAGTTTAAGATTTGATTAGAGATATGATATGTGCTTGTAATCACATATTTTGGTATGAACTTGAATTTTGAGATTTTGTATGTTGCCTTTTAGATATCACTGCCTTTTATTTCGAATGATTTGGATTTTAATTTTATTGATGGATTTTTTAGATTCCTCCTCCATACGTATTTTTAAAACCAAAAATGGGTGCTAAAGATCAATTTCATTTAAATTTTTGGGACAAGGTTACTAAGAGAGAAAACTTCAAAGAGCATGGGGTCTAAGAGTCTCATAAATCTAGGTGAAATAAAAGTGCTATCTTGACTTCGACCTTGTTTTATTCAATGTAGAGATGAAAATAAGGGGAAATAAAGAGGAGTGACACATGAAAAAAAATTTAATTGCTTCAAATCACAAAAAATGTGACAAAGGGAAAAGAGGGATATAGTGATAGTAAAGTGTGATTCCTTATCATAAGAATGAGGGAAATGGATTAAAACATGCTAACATATATTTTTGTGTAGATTTCATCTATAAAAAGAAGAAAAAGCTAAAGTTGAGAATAAGGATTAAGAACATGAAGGTGTTAATTTTATGAGGAGGGTTGAATCCTATCTACAATCTTAAAAACAACTCATAAAAAAGAAACCCGAAAGGGTTCTAACAAAAAAAGAGAAAATTAAAGTGAGGTGATCAAAGAAATAGTAGTATTTATGAGGGATGTTAGGTCCTACTTTTGGTCTTATGAAAAAACTCACAAAATAAAAACCCAAGGGATGCCCAAACATCATTGGCAAGCAGTAACAATGAAAGATAAAAATAGATAAAATATGGTAGTTTTGTGAGTAATGTTGGGCCATATTAATGGTATTATAAATTAACTCACAAAATAAAAACCCAAGGGGTGTGAAAAATAAGATAAAATATAAAAATATAAAGAATACTATTTTACATCAAGAAACGAAAATATCAAAAGGGAGAACTAAAGGTTTGTGAAAGGAAGGAAACTACCATAAAGGGAGAGACCCATGCTTAGGTAGCCTACAAAAACTATTAGATATATATAGATAGAAAATGTGAAAAGAAGTGAATGTTTAGGTAAAATAATTTTTAAGGAATTGAGCATTGATGAGCTCTTTGAAAACATGGTCGTCATTGGTTGGAAGATGTTAGATGCTTGGACAAAGAATGTCTTTAACTATATATGGGCCCCACCAATTTACCTTCTTTGTCATGGGTATAATATAATTTAAGGAAAATATCACAAATATTAAAAATGTAGACTTTAACATGTTTGTTATGTTGTGTGGTGATGTGAGCCTTGTATTGGCAGTTATGTTACAAGGAAGAAATATAATGTTCATCAAGAATATCAAGAGTGTGAAGGTGAGCTTAATGTAATTTTTCATCAAGAATAATCCCATCAAGATATATGTGAAGAGAGAGAAGCTCATATTCTAAAGAAAGAACTAACATAGAACCATAGACTAGAGAAAATGGAGTTGCCCTAGTGGTAGTGCATATTCTAGTCTAGTAGGCTCAAAGTGTAGGGTAAAGATCAATATTCCAATCTGTGTAGGTTTCATGAATTGTATTTTAGAGAATTTTTTTGAGAATTTTATTTGTGGCCTTAGCTTGACCATTTCATTATGAATGATAAGGCGTGGAAAATTTGTGATTGATTTTGAATTCATTGAAAAGCTATTTTACATGTTTGTTTTTGAAATTACCACCATTATCTAAAATGATGGTATGGGTAATGCCAAAGCAATAAATAATTTGGTTAATAATTAATTTAAAAATTGTAGGACTGGTAATGTTAATTATGGTTATGACTTCAACCCACATGGTAAAATATTAGGTAGCAGTGATGATAAAAGCATGCCCATCCTGGGAGTGAGGAAGTTTACCAATTTAGATCAAATCCCCAAGTGGAAAATGGCTAAGGAGATTTAATAGTTTGAATTTTTGTAGGAGGTGAATGGATAAGATCATCATGAAGCTGATAAGAAGTGTACTTTTTAGCATATTTAATTGTGTCCTTTCAAGAGTAGGCCAAAAGTAACCCATACATAGGCATTTGAAGGCTATAGAGTGTTCTCTACAATGACTACCACAAATTCCCCCATTTTATTTTTTAAGAAGAGGAGGAACCTCATCTTACATAACACAATGAAGTAAGTTACCTTTAACATTGTGATAGTAAAGGACTTTATGTCAAAATACATACTTGAAATCTTATTTGTGTATACATGTATTTTCATGAGAGTCTAAATTAAGAGGATAAGTTTGGTGTTCTTCAAATTAAATGATGTCTTTATACCAAGGGATTTTTGAATGATAAAATATTTAATATGATAGATAATTAAATCATGTGATTGAATTAAATATGGATATGTTCTTATTTGTATAAGAAAAGAGGGATCAAAAATAACTTGATGAGGATGAGATAAAGAAGCTGAAGAGGAAAGAGAATTAGTAATGGAATTTTGATCTCTAAGAATAGGCTCAATAGTGAAATAGATAAAATCCTTATCAAGAGTGGTTATAATTTGATGATAGGTGATAAGGTTCTCAATTTTACATTGATAATCACTGTTAACTTGATGGGAAATAAGATGATAATCACCTAAATCATGAAGGTATGGAATATCTAAGTCAAGAGTAGATCTCATGCCTAAGATAAGAGCTTCATATTTATCCATATTATTGGTGACATCAAAGGTGAAATGAAAATATAAATGAATGATCTTACCAAGAGGACTTGTGAGAAAAAAACCTACCCTAGATCCTTGAAGTAATTTATCACCATCAAAGTGAATGGTCCAAGTATCCTCATGCAAGTTAACATTGATTTTAGGAAGCTCCTCGATAACTACCTTTGGTTTAGTAGTACTGAAGGGAGTAAAAGACTCATCAAGTTGATTGGATTCAAGATCAGTGGTAAAATTATGAAAATAATCTTTAAGAGAGATAACTTAAATAAGACCTTTGATTTAAAGGATATTATCATTTGGAAGGTCATCTTTAAGGGAAGAAGTGGATATAATGGGATCTATAGCAATTTATTCAACTATGTCTTTCCCTTTAACGAATTTTTGAGTAATGATGCGAAGATCATATTCCATAAGGAAGACCATCCATTTGCCAATTCTATCTCCAAGAAGAAAGGTTTTAGAGAAGAAATGACAAAGGGGGACAAAATGAACAATGACATAAGTAGTTTGTTAAATAATATAGTGATAAATATTTTAAACCATAAAATAGATAATGAGGCAATCACACTCAATTTTGGTATAAAGTGTTTCATAGTCAATGAGGCCTCAGCTAATGTAGTAGATATAATACTCTCTTCCCATATCATCTTGTTAGTCAAGCATTGCCCTAACTAAAATAGGTGTCTAATAAGTATATAGAATCAAAGGTTTCTCATTGGAAGGAGGACAAAGTGTAGGTAGATGAATTAAAGAATATTTCATATTATCAAAGGCTTTTTGACATGTATCCATCCATTTTAAAGAAGTACCTTTCTTGAGAAGCGAATTGATGGAGTGAATTTGATATGCCATTTCAAGGATGAATCATCTAATTACCCAAAGCTTGTTTACATAAGTATGAATTTAAGGAATAGACATGTCGATGATACCACTAATTTATGTAGGATCAATGTCAATGCTATGGAAAGAAACTAATAATCCTAAAATTTTTCTAGATGTGACTCCAAAGACACATTTATAAGGATTAAGTCTAACTTTATATTTAAGGAGATGGTCAAAGGTGATAGGAAGATTAGATAGATTATTTTTACTATGTTTGTATTTATCAATAAGATCATCCACATAGGGTTCAACAATTTTGTGAATGAGATCATCAAAGATGTGAGTCATTGAATGTTGTTAAGTGGATCCAAAAATTTTGAATCTAAATGGCATTTTGACATAGAAATAGGTGCCCCATTCCATGGTGAAAGTAGTCTTATGTTGGTCTTCAGGAGTGATATATATCTAATTGTATCTCGAGAAACCATACATAAGAGATAAAATTTCATACCAACTATGGAATCAATAATGACATCTATTAAAGGTAAGGTGAATTTGTCCTTGGGACAAGAAAGATTAAGGTTGTAGAAATCAATACAAATGCAAATAACCATATTGACCTTCTTCCAAATGAGAACAATGTTGTAAACCCATCTAGAATAATCCACCGGTTTAATAAATCTAACATTGTGTAATTTGATGATTTCCTTATGACATAAGGTTCAAAATTCAAGAAAACATTTTCTTTATTTGTGATGCATAGGCTTGGCATCAAGATAAGTAATTATATTATGCATCACAATGCTAGGGTCAATTCCAGGCATGTCCTTTTAGGACCAAGTGAAAGCTTCATGATATTTGTCAAATAATAAGTTGAAATTATCATGTTCAAAAGGTGAAAGCTATCAAGAAACTATAATAAGTTGAGAATAAGATGGTGTACCATATTAAATATGAGTGGTTTATTTGATAAGCATGGAATTTCCATCTTGAAAATGGTATGGTGCATTAGGTAAGGCTAAATTTGGATTTGTTTTAAGATCAATGCTAGCAATAAAGTTGTTGAAGTAAGGATTTATAGTTTTGAAGTTTCCAAGTTTATAATGCTACCATGGAAGCTGAGGTTCCCAAGCATGAAGTAACTCAAGGATAGATTCATTACTAGGCAAGATAAGAAGAATACCATGATATTAAACATCTACTTCAAGATCAAGAATTTGATTATCATGGTGATCAGACTCAAAATGTATCTGATGAACATTGGTGGCCTTGGAATCAAGTGTAATTTTAGGAGTAGAAGAAGTAGATGGAATAGAAAAGTATGTAATATCAATGGATCTAATGATAGGATAAATATTTGATGAAATGATTGGTTTGATAGGTGTAGGGAATTTCAAATATTAATAAGGCATAATTTTCTCTACCATCCTAGGAGTATCAATAAGAGGAGGATTTATGGGAGGTACATGACCTTCAAGATCCAAAGTAAAATCCATATAAATGGTATGCACATATTGATTAAAAGAATGGATTTGGGCTAAATTTTTCTAGTAATGCTGGACATCCATGTCTTTAGATCGAGCTTGGGCCATGATATAGTTATCATCATATGTTGGAGAAATCATAAAAGCTTGAGAATTAGGGGGAGTTTCAGAAGGTAAAATCCTAATATTACTGAATGTATAAGGAGACATGATGAGAGGATATTGAAATAATTTAGACACTCTAAAATCATTGTAAGTGAAGGCATCTTCTATTAAAGAAAGATCTTAACCGTTGCATGGAGGGGGAAGTTGTTAATATCATCAAGAAGAGGAATAGTATGGTCTCTTGGTAATAGAGAGGGAGGAAGCCATTACAAAATATATGGAGGTAACTTGGTAGTATTAAAATTATGTTACAAATCATTGGGCTCATTATCACCAAAATCCATAAAAGTAACTTCTAAATTAGGGCTCATGTTGATGAACTCAGGTAAAGGAGTATTATTAATTTTAGGATTTGTAAGAATATGATATTGAGGTTGAGGATTAGGAGAATGGATACTCCATGGATTAGGATTATCTTCATGCTTGTACCATTTTCCATTATGTAAGAATTTAATATATTGATTGCCAAAAGAAGTAATTTCCCTCATTCAATGAGTCCATGGATGACCAAGAAGGGTATTGTAATATAAAGGGAGATCAAGAACTATAGCTTGGTTTGAATTGTTTTAGGTCCTTTGGTTAATGGAGTTCATATACAGCCAAGTGGCTTTTGATTATTATTATCAAAAATGCTACATGTAAGATGAGTTTGCTTGAGATGATCCTTGTTATAACCAAATTGTTGTATAAGCCACAAGGATGTCACATTAATACTATAGCCTTCATCAACTAAGACTTTTTAGATAAGAGTGGTATTAATGGATATTTTAATAAAGAGTGGTGGATCATTGGCATAAAAAATAATTTCATCGTTAATAATGTGCTCGTAAAGAAACTCAATAGAAGGGTTGGAAGAAAGACATGAGGTTTCAATGGTGTTGACATTAGTAGGTTGAGAATAAAGAGAAGGTGGTTCTTCATTGATGGAGGATGGATCTTCAATTTATTTAATTTATTGCATAAGGAATTTATGATGATAGGATGAAGTGCGAACCAATTCCATAAGAGGAGTCTTACAAGTCATAGAGTTAAGTTCTTTAAGAAAATTCCAATGAGATTTAGAAGAATCAACACAAGGTTTATAAGGTAAAGTATTCTTTTAAGGTATAGATTTGGTTAGAAGATTAAAAGGAGCAAGTTATTCCTCATGTGCTTCTAAATAAATGTTAGAGGTGGTACTATCTTCAAGAATTTATTCTTTTAAAGATGGATTTTTAGGCTTGGTAATGGGATCTTTCTGAGCCAGTTCATAGTGATAATTAACCTAGGTAGTGTTGACATATTGAGATTTGTTATAATATTGGTCATAATCAACATCAATGGCATAAACATTCTTGACATTTTATTGATTATTAGAATAATATTATTGGTTATTAGAGGTATAAGTTTTTAAAATTTGTCATTTTTGTGAAGAAGTAGTGTATTCTTGACAATGAATATTGATCGTATCTTCATGATTAAATGAATCACCAAACATATAGGAAATAATAAATTTATTGACCCCTCTACAAGATTCATGAAAATGCCCAATATCAGCATGGAACCAACAAAATAGATTAGGGTCATACCACCTAATAGGTAAAATAGGATAGATGAAAGGTTTTGAGGGTGGTAAAAATTATTTCATTTGTTGAATCAAAAGAGGTATGTGAGAAGGTGAAGGAATATCAATTTTGGAAACTCCTTGTTTGGTTGGAATAACAATGATAGTGATAGAATCAAATGTTTTAAAATATCCTTTAAGTATTTTAGGATTAGGTTTGAATTGATTCATAAGAAATTCTTGACATTTAGCTTGATTAAAATCTTCATTAAGTGTTTGAGGAGTAAAGGTTCAAACCTTATATCGGAGAGTGGGAATTAAGGCCATGATAAAGATTTTGAATAGATTATCATCATTCATGTTATGATCAGCTTTATGAGCTAAAGATTTTCATCTTTTGATAAAGTCATGAGTTGATTTAGTGGGAGATTTCTTAGTATTGATGAAGTGGCCAAGACAACTTTTAGGAAGATCATTATGTTGAAACTCTTTAACTAAAAGATTACAGAAATATTCATGTTGCCAAATAAAATGTTGGGGAAGTTGATTATACCATTATAATACATCACTAATAAAATTTGACTAATATTTTAGTAGTGTTGAATGTATTTTTTTGGATCCACTCTTTGTAAATGTTACTAAAGGCTTTAAGAAATAAGGCAGAGTCTTTAGTCCCATCATATTTGATAGTTGGAGTCATGTTACCAATATCAATGGAAATAATGAAGGGAGATAAAGTATCATTTTAAATATTTTAAAGCATATTTTTATTCTTTATGGGTTGAGTAATAACATTACCTAAGACATCCCTAAGAGGTGGAGGTCTACAATTAGGATTAGCTTGGGGATGAATAGTTGGAGGTTGATTAGCCACATTGATTAAGTTTTATTGAAGTTGCATCATTTGGTTGGTATTATAATTTTTCATAATGTTCATTTGTTGAATGACTTGGGCTAATAGTTGGATGGTATTTGGAGGTGGGTTAGAGTTTGTAGGATCACTCCCCTATATTGGTATTAAGGGGAAGATTGTTAGAATAAGAATTATTAGGGGGATTGTTATGAAAACTTGTATCAATCACTCCCACATTATTTTAAATATTTTAAGAATTTTTTTGGTAAGTATAAAAAGGATAAGATACATCAACTTCATCTTGAGGTGTTCTTTTCACCATGTTACAATTCATAGATGAAAGAGGAGAAAAGGTTCCCCAAGAGTGTGGTGCTCTTGGGAAGAAAAGAGAGGGAGAAATTAACATCCATATAGTATCTAAATGGATTTAAGCTATCAAAGAAGATTCTAATAAGAGACTTCATTCCAACTAAAGAGAGATGAATAGAATGAAAAATTAGAAAGATAAATAACTATATTGATGAATAAGGAAAGAAAAAGATAGTATAGGGTCAACTAGGTTGACCAAGCACTAAAAATAGGACCTATAAACTATATAAGGGTAACTGAGTCGATCTAGTACAATAAAAATAGGTAGGAAAAAGATGAAAAATAAGTTATATATTATACAATGTTGACTGGGTTGATTCATTATAGTGAAGAGGGGCCAAAAAAGGTACAATGTCAACTAAGTTGACCCAGTATAATAGATAGCAAGAATGAAAAAGATAATAAAAAATTATTAGCTGAAATAAGATAATTTTTGCAGCTAAAATAGAAAAATAGGAGTTAAAAGGAAAAAAATAGTTAATTAGATCAATGCTAGCCAATCCAATTAAGGCACACAAAATAAAACCTTTCACTAAAATAATCTAATGTAATGTTTTTCACACATAATTTAGCAAAGAGCAAGAAATCAACTTGAAAAGTAAAGCTACCTAATTGGTCAACCTGATTGTTAACTAGATTATTAAGATATGATTTTAAATGTGATTGGAAGTTGGCTATAACCAAGGTACTAGATAGTAACTTAATGATGGTTTTAGGTAATTTGGGTTGAAAGGGATTATAATCTCAATGACATGGGCCTAGTATTGGGGCCTACCCACTCACTTCACAGACCATAGTGAAAAGGGTGTCTAGTGCTTAGCCAAAATATACCATTAACCACACTTTATGCTTGACCAAATCATCAAGTCTACTTTCCCCTTGGTGGTAAAATCCAATTAGGTTGGCCTAGGTTAGATAATATTTTAAAGTGTTTGTTTATGTTTTTGTGATTTGGTCATGTGTACATAAAATAGAAATAGTAAAACTAAGTGATTAATTAAAAGACCCTTAATTAAACTATGTGAGATATTCTAAGCATGCAAGCAATAGGAAAATAAAGTGTGAATTAATTATTAATAGATATGAGGTTAATTCCAACTTGAAATAAGGTATAGTGTTGACACTATATGTATATAATATAGAATAGGGTTGATAGGGCCAAACTTGTACTACAGAAGAAAAGTCTAAAAATGAACTGGGTTTGTAGTGTTGATCCAATTATTTTAGGCATCACACAGAACTAGGTTATTAATGTCGATCTAGTTGATTTTTCAAGGTTATTTTTAAAGACTAAAAGCTATGAAAGGAAAGATATAAAATAAATAAATAGAGATGTAGAAATGAATCTTGGTAGATCATATATGTAATGAAGGAAGATTGTTGATGAAGAACCTTGAAGTATGCTTGAGAAACATACAAACTAGGTCAATTGAATTGATCAACATATACAAGAACCTACTACAAAGTGATACAACTATAAGAGATCAACTAAGTTGACCTAATAGGAAAAATTAGGTGTTTAAAAGGCTAGAAAATGGTACTGGGTTGATCTAGTTGCTTATTTATGAAAACCTATGCATAGATAGAAATAGTTGAGTCAACGTAATTGATCTATTATGTCAAAATATATGATAAAAAATGTTAATCAAAATAATGAAATAAAGTGAAGGAATTATTGCAAGGGTTAGTTTCACATTAAGTTCACTAGATTGTATGCAATTAAAAATGTATCATGTTTATAAATCCATCCTAGCTCAAAAAAGATAGAGCATTCCTACACTTCCATTTGGGGATACACTTGTTAAGTGGGAGCATGACTAATATGGGGATCTACTAGACACAATTAGGGGATCACTTATCACAACATATCATGCTAAGAAGGGTTATAAAGCCTACAATCTAACATAATTGCATAACAACCCTAATGGAGTCCTAAGGTTTAAAACATTCTCTTTATTCTAATAATAAGAAAATAAATCTAATCTAGTACACAACAAATCTTGTGGCACAAAGTGGGGGTTATAAATAATAAAACAAGCATGTATATGGAACTTCAATTAAAGTAAGTATGAGTGACACCCTAATACATAAAATATGAAAGATAGTATTATTTGATCCAACACTTATGATACTTATATCTACTAATATAGAGGAGAACAAAGTTATAATATATTTACCTAAATGTGAACCTATTGAGACTCAATCTCTCCCTTGGTCAAAGGGGCTTTGTAAGAGGTTGTTATGGTTTGTGAGGATCACTATGAAAGGCCAAAGAATCCAAGACTTATCCATAAGACTAGATTATCCAAATAATAAACCTAAGGTAAGTATCCTCAAGTATAATGGTGGAAGATTAGATTGTGAAGAAACACAAGAAAATAATAACTCTTAATTACACATATTAATAATAACCAAACTAATCTTGTATATATAGGTGGATCTTGACTTAAATCATTTTAGTAACATTTTTTGTATAGGATCAACCCAATCAAACCAGTGTGT
Source organism: Torreya grandis (assembly GCA_037957365.1). Lineage (NCBI taxonomy): Eukaryota > Viridiplantae > Streptophyta > Pinopsida > Cupressales > Taxaceae > Torreya > Torreya grandis. The sequence continues at coordinate 1,059,471 of JARHVA010004890.1, forward strand.
TTTTTGGGATAAATCACTTGATTTGAGCTAGGTCGACCAAAGGGCTAACAAGATAAGAAATTAAATTATACCCCTAAACCATACTAGGTCGATCTAGTACAACCAACTATCCAAAAGGAGCTTAAGACTAAAAAAATGAGGAATGGAAAAAGGAAAAAAATGGAGGAATACTCAAGGGAGGATAAAAAGCTTAGAGAAAGGTTTTGAGAGCTAGTTAGATTGGTAATAATGTGAAAATGAGGTATAAAAATACTATGAAGCACCAAAGGTCTATGAAACCCTTTCTTGGTGTACTCCTTAGGGTGTGAACTTAGAGAGATTGAGTCTCAACAGGTTCTTTCAAGATGTAAAACATCAATATGTGATAAAATTTTATAAAATATTGTGTATACATAATCTTATTATGTCAATTAAGGCATATTTCCTCCTTTAGGCAGTAAATCTTGAATTCCCCCCTCATTATCATTAATTAACTAACCATGATGTTTCCCCCAAGAATTTGGCCATTATTTTCCTTGAACTAGGTTGTTATGGACCAAAACCATGTATCTTGAGGTGGGAGTAGACTTTGGAATGTAGGAATTACGTGACCTATTGAAATTAGGTTGACCTTTCCCCCTCCCTTGACCATTATGCTAAGATGGAAATCTATTTATTTTATAGGTTAATAGTAGGAGTTTTGGTAATCTCTAATATGTTGATTTGACTTCATACTTGAATCTTCTAAGGCCTTGTATTTTTCTTACCAATTAATGACATCATTTGATTTATTTGGAGAAGCTTTGGGATATTATTTGGGTTTGGAAATGGAGAAAGGTTTAGAGGAATGGGAGTCATGTTAGGCATTAAAATTTTTCGAGGGAGTTTATTAACTTGGATCAAACCATTCTCAAATATAATAGACATATCATAGGCATTAGGCACGACATATCCTCCCATGGATTGTAACATGAAAACTATATCAATTCTAGTAACTCTAAGGTAGGTTTGGAAAAATAATTGGTAGGGGGTCTCATACGAAGTGGAAGCATATTTAATGTCCTTTAGAACCTCTTGAAATCATTCATGGGTTACCTAGGTCCTCTTTTAATCGAATTCATATGATGAATCAATGATGTATAATCACTCTTATCCTCAAATCTTTGAGTGAACAACTTCCCAAATTCATCCCATGTAGTAATGCATCCTCATGGAAAGGTTCATTACCAATCAACGAAGTTTCCCCTAAGGGACATAGAAACCAATCTGATTGATATATTAATCTATGTGATATTATAAAAAATTTAGAAGTTAGATATGTCTTTAATGTGTTCACTTTGGGTGATATGACCTTACCCATTGAAATTAGGGACATTCTTGTTGGCATTGGGAGGGATATCATCATAGGCAACAAGGTTTATGGAATTTTTAGTATTAAAATTTTGGAAATCATGTTGCATAGCCATGTTATATTCAAAATCTTCTTCACTCTCTTTATCTTCTTGACTTTCAAAATATTACTACTCTTAAGGTTCTTCAAGTGTCAAGATTGGCTCAGGGTACTAAACTTCAAAAGGAAGCTCAAGGTGAGGGAGTTTATTTTTAGAATGGTTACCTCTACTAGTAGAGTATTTATTAATTACCATGTAGCATAAGAAAAGAAATAGATTGGATTCAGTGTATTTTCTAGACATTGAGTAGGAAACATTTATGTAGTTATGATATTATCAAGAACAATGTTCACCTTAAAAATAAGTGATTGGGACAACTATCCCACCAGGCATGCCAAAACTATTATCATTAAATTTTTCACCCTCTAAGATTAGTTCAAGCCTACTCCAATTGAGTGAAATAATAAGATTACCCCTAGACTTGTGGGTTGTCTCTAGTGGCGGTAAACCTATAGATTGAAGGGCTAGATCCCTTGATATATCTATTTAAGCTCATCACCTATGATACTAACTTGTTGGGATGAAAAGGGATAGAGAGAAAATGAAATAAACCTAACATAATGAGGTGATATGCCAAGTTAATATCCACAAGACTACCATGAACCTACAATATGAAATGTGATTCACAAAACTGATCTCAACATTCAAAGTTTTTCTTAAATAAGTATTTCAGCATGGATAGAAGATGCAATTGCATTTTTTAAAGTAGATGAATAAGATGTCTAATTTTAGACACTAGTAATATTACATACATTTATAGACATACAATAACATTAAATACACTTCATGTGACCTGTTAGATAGTAGACTACTTACACAAAACATGTAATATTAAGGTGAACATAAGGATAAATGATTATCACTTGTCAATCAGCTATGCACTACTTCACACACTTAGACAAGAAGTTGAGAACTCAAAAATATATTGAAATATTTTATTCAAAATAAAAAAATAGTACTCAAACTAGTAGGGCTTTGCCATACAGATGTGGATTGATTACAAATCCAAAAGTTGTTGCTTATATAAAGAATTATGAAGAGAGAAAGAGGGGTGTAGTAGAAGAGGACTAAAAATTTTCCATGTGAGTTATAAAAATCAATGGGGTTATTTAAAATTCATAAATAAATTTCCAAAGACATGTGTCTCACCCCTAAAGGTTGTCTAGCCCTCCATGTGGCATATGAGCTAGAATTTAGGTTAACACCTTGACTAGCTTCTTGAAAACCACCCTTCCTTACATAAGAAGACTATAAAATGGACTTATCCATAATGAATTTTCCATTAAATGATATCAAATACTCATTTTACACCTATCATGCCTTAATAAACTCTTCTAACCTAACATCAATCATTCATGTGCATAGGTGTCTTAAAACTCTTCATTTCCCATGTTTAGCTTGGTACAAGTGGCCCAAAACTCAAGTTCATATTCTTAAAGTAACTCTTTCTCCATATATTGTCTTAAAATATGTCATCAAATCTAAAAAAAACCATTTTTTTCCTATAACAACTCTTAAGACTCCATTTTGCTCCTCAAGCCCTCACTAGGCATATTTTCCTTGTACCCCAAAAAACTCGTGAATCTCCTTGTTTAGGAGAATTTATGGAGGTTAATAACAAAATTAAAGAATACTATAGTAAAAATTATGTCATTATATCTTCATTTCAAGTTTCAAGTCTTGAATCTAAGTTGAAGTCCATTTTTCTACCTTTCTCTCTCTTCAATTAGGCCTCCTTATCTATAACCCTATTTTAGTGCTCCATGCATCTCCCACACATGTTAAATCACAAAAAATCATGCGATTAAATTTATATAGTCTATAAACAACCCCCACTTAAAATTTTAGGTCCTAATACCTTGTGTAATTATGATAATGAAAAAATGACCTTGCCACCTAGTCTCATTTTAGGCCTGTTTGAGACTACCTTAGAAAATGAGCCTTGTTTGACCACATATAGAATATATTATGCATATATTTTGGATTTAAAAGTAATGAAACATCTGAAATTACCTCATATAATTATTTTTAAGTTCCTTACTTCTTATAATACCTAAAATGTAGCCAAAAACATGCAAAATAATGCATTTATTATAATTTGTGCAATTACCAGTATAAACAACATACATGTGGATAACCTCCATAGAATCCTAAACAAAATTCAATATATTTGAGGAAAACATATCAAATTAAATGTGTATTATAGGTCCATTTGATTTACCTAGTCACTATTAGTGTTTGAGGATGGTTTAAGACCTGTTTGGGGTCTTAACGATCATTCATAAAGCACAGGACACAAATTAGCCTCATTTCACTTGAAGAACCTTATGTAATAAAGCCCACCCACATATTATAAATTTCTCAACTTAAATTCAAATTTTGAGAGATGGTGTGAGTGTATGAAGTTGTCCTCAGGTGGTAGACTTGGCTTTCTTAAACTTGAGAGAGGCCTAATTTGGGTTTTAGGTCTTAAAACTTAATTCCATTACTGGGAGAGGCTCAAAAACATCTAAAAAAACCTTACTCATGATTATACATGCCTTGTAAATGATAAATACCCCACTATACGCATATGGTGCACTAGTTAGGGGGATTAATGTTTAAATCCTATCACCTCATTACAATCCCTAAACGACATTTGGATTGAAAACCAAGATTTTGTGAAACATGAAAGTGTATTGAGAAATTTTTTATGTATATGTGTTTCCTCAAGGTCCCTACGTGGGGTTTGACATGATTATTTTTTCTTTGAGTTTAAACATACCCTTTAGTCTCAATACTACCCCTTGTTAATAAAATTACCAAGGTCTAAGATAAAATAGCCAGTATTCATGCTACCTTTATGGATTTGAGGTGACCATGGGTGTCTTTTTCCACTCATAACCATCCTTTATATCAATTCACAAAGTGTGATTATACCTATAGAGGCCTCAAAACATTAAACTCTCTCATGATTATTTGTAGGTAGTGATTATGTGCTTCTTAGGCTTGCTTACCCTATAACATGACTCATCAACATTTCATACTCCTATCATTGAATATAAGGATTCTATGGGATGTTTATGACATTGTGAAATCATTTTCAAATGGATTTTCTCCCTCAATATCTCTCATTTTCATGAAATATTTATGATTCCATGAAACCATTTTAAATTTTTTTTCATCTCTTCAAAATTATTAAAAGACATTTCCCTTCTCAAATAAAGAAAAACCTTCATGGGGATAAGGCAAACATGTAGGTTATTTTTTGACTATATATGCCCTTTGAACATAGTTTAATACATAATCTAAAATCAATTACCTTTGGTATAAAAATGAACTTATGACCTATTAGTCTATTTGAGGTAAATTTTAGATCCTCTCACATACCTTTACTCTTTTCTTTAGGCTTAGAACCAACCTATCCTCACTGTGCCCTATAGGTGCCTTTAGGGTATCTTAATTGCATACTTTGAGTTTAGGACCTCACTTACACATCAATAACTTTATAAATGGTTATTTAACTTGGTTTAAGTATTAATTAGGCCCTAATAATCTTTAAAAAACATCTACTTTACTTACTTAGGTTTGATGGACCGATACTTCAAGTAGGCATGTAGGTGGCCTTTTAGCATCATGACTATATTTAGGGGTTTTTAGGTCTTCATCTTGAGCTTATGATCTCGTCAAGGGAATTTAAATTAATTTGATTTAAAGTTGGTTTTAGATAATTTTTATATATATTCTTCCCCTTCATTATATACACTTTTATCTCACACCTTTCAAGGCATGACTATAGGTGCTCATTAAGACTAGGTTTGAGACTAAAGTCTTGAACTTAGGCCTTTCAAACCTTGTCATGATCTTAAAACTATCTAATATTACATAGAATATTCACTATAAATATCTTACAAGGTTTTCCAACTTCTCAATCACACTTTAAACCTTATTACATTTTTCATTCCATACACATCCCTGTAGGTGCTTAGTTGACTATGAACTCAGTCCTATTTGACCCTCATTGGCTTTTCATGTATAGCTGGGTGATTTAATATTATTTATGAGATGTTTCATATTACCTTGTATTCAAGTCTTATGTTTGTCTTGTTATTTTTTGGAGAGTGATGTTGATTTGATCCAAAATTAGGACCTATAGGATTAGGGCTTGTAGGTCACTACTTGGTTGTTTAGGGATCAATTCCATTACTTGAGTTCCTTATCTTCTTGGTGATATCAAACCGCTATTCACTTTATTCTTACTCCTTCAAGGGCTCACATAGATTATGACCAATTAAGTTTAATATTTTTTATCTGAGGACTATGGTTTTTCATAAGGTTCATGTTATTTTTATGGCAAAATTGAAGGTGAATACCTTATACTATGATATATCATTGCTATTTTACCCAATTTTGACAATTAAACATGTAGTAGACTGCATAACATAGACCATGTCCCAAAAGAGCATCACACTTGAAGAATATGAACAAGAGTCACATATAAATGAAATTAAACATTAAACACCATGGATTTGAGGGACATTCCATGTGTTGTGAAGCATTTGTAACCTCTTAAGATGAAATATATCTTAGTCAAACAAAACCTATAGAAGGATTCCTAAAACACCTTATACATCATGACATTTTTCCTCCAAGAGAATACACTTTATGTATGTTATTTATATAGTGAAATTATCAATTAAATTATCTAATTTAACTCTAAAAACATCCCTCAAAACCATAATTTTTTATTGTATTTTGAAATGGAGAAATAGATGCAAGAACAGACCCTGATGTGATGGATAGGACATAGTGACCTGATGTCAATATTATAATTTTTTCTTAAACAATAGGCCATAAATATGTAAAAAATAATCCACTTATATAAATAATAACATTACCCCTAACATTTTAAAAAATTTCATCTCCTAAATCTCTCTCTCCTGGCCATACCATTCAATTCAAATTTGCCTTCCTTGGCTTGTGAAAGTATAAATGAAGGAGAAAGAGTGATACAAGTTTAATTTAGAACTAAAACTTGTTACAAATATTTAAAATTATTGTATTAATCCCAAGAAACACTTAAAAACCTTTTCAAACTTAAATTTGGTCTTTCAATGCTATACAAGTGCCTAAAAGTGATTATAAAGTGTCATTTTACTTAGTTTAGGCATTGAACTATAGATGTTGTCATTATATGGCCATAAATAAAAAATATATATCCCAATTTTTACATTAGGTACATTTTTAATATTCTTTAAAAATTTTTGTCTTGAAATGGTACATGCAACTTTTCCAAATAGGCCAAAAGGTGGCCAAAATGTGATTTTTTGCATATGATAATCAAATAAAAGGTTAGTGCATGATATTATGATATTAATTAGACATAAATAAAATTTTATAATTACCTTAAACAATACTAAACCTTTGACCATATTTGACAATGTCAAGATCTTGTAATTGACCTATAGGACTAGACAAGTGAACATAAAACCAAACTTTGGACGATGCTAGAGAAGGACAAATATGGCCATATGGAACTATTTAGGACCATTAAAAGACTATTAAAATACCATGACAATTTTTTAACCTATAGGGAGTGAAAAAAACTTACTTGAGGTCTAAATTTGGCCAACATATGCTTTAAATACATTAAGCTCACAACCTAGTGATGAACACAAATATAAAATATAAAATAATCCATTGTAAGACCATTATAAGAAGGAAACATAGGTTCAAATAGAATATAATACATATTTTCATCTATCACATTATGGGCACCTGCTAGTTGGAATTATTGGTCACCCACTAGATGGGATTATTACCTTTTTAGTTATACCTTCCATGAGCATCTTTGATATGTTATTGGGAAAAATTTGGATACATACACTTTAATTGGTACCTTGTACAGTGCACGATTGTGTTAAATACATTTATGCCAGTCAATTAGTCATAGTTTACAAGATTTCATATGAGCATCCTCTTGAAAAATAAATTTATACCCATATAGTAAATTAACAAGCCTACTAGGGCTCATTCACCACAAAAGGGTAAGCACTTACAATCACATTTATTAGGTAGCTAGTACTCAAAAACCATTATATCAGAGACATATAATGGATTCCATAGAATCTACATCTACTGTGCACTATGTTCAAATATCTAAGAGTACCTAAACATTTTTATATTATTTTCAATCCAAAAAAACCATAAAACACTCAATTATGGGTTCAATGAACCCCTACTCTTATTACTCTTACTACTTCTTTACCACAAAGTCCTATTTTACATACATAGGTCATCATTGATACTACATTGATAGTTATTAAACTTATATTTCTCCTCATCAACATCATAATATTATTACACTAGGTTCAAAGTGGGGAGATATTTTTGACCATCTATTAGATGGCATCATAAGATGATCTTTATTTTTCAAACATTCCAAAATACCAAAAAAAAAACATTCAAAAATTCAAAAATATTCTAGGGACCTACATGTTCTATTAAATCTTTGGAATCTATGTGTTAGTTCCATGTTGATGGATGGCATATTCATTTAATCCTACATATAAATGTGTATCACACTTATACTTGAGTGTGATACATGCATACACAAATACATGATCTATTCTGATTTCGGATGCTGGGCATTCCCTCTTCTCATGTCATGAAGATAGTGAGGGAATCTAATTATTTTATTTTAATACACATAGGTTATATGGTTTGATAATCACATTTAATTATCATGTTTTATCTTGTATATCTACTTACACATTCCTTTATCCATGATTATATCTTACACAAAGTACTTGATATTCTATATAATTGACATCTTTTCCTAGCACATTTGATATGTGTGCTACTCTGATATGTTATGTTTGTTTCTTATGCTTTATTCTATGCACTTGATTGAGTGTTTTGCCTTGATATTGTCTTATTTATTCTATAATTTGAATATGATCATTTAATTTCATCCCGTGTCTATATTTATTTATTTGAAATTTGAATATGTCATTATTTGTTGTATGGGCATTTGAATATGTCATCCTTGCTTTTATGTACATTTGACTAAGTTGTGTCCCTTCAACTATGTGGCATTTGAACATGCCCCTTATTTATAGTTGCCTTGTACTATTACCTTTTGACTTGATTTTGAGTTCTCTTATGTATGTTATTATTTTCTTATTGATCTTGTATTATTAATATCTCACTATTGCCATGATATTTATCATGCATCTTAGTCCTTCATGTGATCACATTGGTTCTATACACTTTAATGTTGTATCTAACTATGAATGTTCCTTATATATGATACATGACTCCACTCATAGATTATACAGTTGTCTTATCCTTTTGAGTTGAGTTAACTAATATTTTATATCTATCCCTTACCTCAAATGGGGCCATATTAGTAGGGCCATGTCATAGAAACATGTTCTCTACACTTGGTATAACTTCATATTAAATGGGGGCATAATTTGGAAGCATGTTATTCACACTTATTTAGCATGTGGTACTTATATAAGTGTTAAAATTTAGTGGGGTCATGTCATATAAGCATGGCTTTAACACATTCATAGTTTTTAAATTTAGTGGGGCATGTTTTGGAAGCATGTTCTCCACACCTACTAAGTATTCAAAATCTCCAAATTATAGTGGGGGCATGTTTTGGAAACATGTTCTCCATATTGGTAATTAAATTAGTTTTTATATTTCCATGCTCTCGAATCATGTCATTCACACTTAGTTTATGAATTGGCCAAAGCAAATAGTTATATGAATCATAGTTATGGTATATTTCTATACATTGGTACCATTATCATACATACTTTCAGCATGAGACATATCTAAGGTGTATATTTTATGTAATTTGTGTTTAATATTTAAAAATCAAATCAGTTTCATATTCCAAAACTCTTTTACATATTGATACCCTAGTTAGAGTTTTATGGACTTTATTCAGCTAGTCTACTACAGTGGTTGGTTCACTTTTTGGTCTAGTTGAGGTGATTAAATAACTCAATATTTCCAATTTTTAATGTTGGACTTGATTGTATCATCCTTCCTCTCTAGGTTATATGTATTATTGGGTTACATGATTGATCTAATATTAACTTCTAGTTGGCAACTCATCTTTATTCCAAAGTTAGGGGCATGATCCTCTCTCTATATATTTAAATACACACACACACACACACACACACACACACACACACACACACATCATTGGATATATAAAATTTAAATGTTTATCTATATTTATCCTAATATTAGTTTTATATCCTTATAATGATACATATTTTTCATGTCAACCTACCAATAGGGAAGGAATTTACATCGACACATAGGTGTACTCCTAAACCTTTCTATTTTAATTTCAATATATTTAAAATACATTCAATCCCAAATTATATACATTAATAATTTAATATAATATGCTCTTGGTTTCAAGTCATTCAGTAACAAAGTACTCAAGTTGGGATCATACAAAGACAAGGTATGTTATATACACTTAGGTACACATTTATTTCCTTTAAACTAGTAATTTCATTACTAAATTAAAAAGGGGGAAAATTTAGATGATATTTATTGATTATATAGTACTTCAATATTATACACTTGTAAAACTTAGACCTTGGATGTTCCTCTTAGTTATATATCTTTCCCATTTCCACAAGTCTCACATCTACTCTATCTTATGCCCCTTGTCCTATATCTTAGTTTTATTAGTCTTATGTTGATGACTTGAGCATTCTATCTTGCCCAAAATGCTTAAAATCTATTTATCTTCCATCTTTGTAAGTTTTGAACCTATACCTACTTTCTTGATCCATAGACACTAACTTCATAAATAGACACTAAAATCAATATTAGTGTCCTGATCAGACGTAAGTTTCTAGTGCCATAATTTCATTTAATTTTCAAATGAAACACATCCTAATGGTCAGCCTAAAAGATTTTATGCGAGTTACTTATCTAAAGGGATTGATATAAATACAAGATCAATCCTCATTCATTCATCACCTATCAATATTAGAAAGGACTAAGAGAGACCAATGCATCTTATAAAAACCACTCTATCAAGCGTTATATTGAATAAATCTTCCCTATTTCCATACCAGTCATATGAACAACACATATATAGGTCTAAAGTAATAAATGAATAGATCAAGATACTTATTTTCCAAGTTACAATCTAGGTCATTATTGTACTTAATTTTCACATATTGTATGATCCACACACAAGCCAACATGTAGGGGAGAGATACATCAATATAAATCCCTCTTCATAGTATTGGCAATGTAGGTATCACTCAATAGTACAGGGGTCTTTGGGGTTAACACAACATTGTGTTCTCACTAACCCATTTTCTCCAAGGTCACCATGAAGATGAAGAAGTAGGGTTTTAAATTCATGAGGAGAGATAGTCCATGACCTAAATATGAATTCACCAGAGTGAAGGTAAATTCAAACCCAAAATATTATATGTGTTTCCATCCTTTTTTAGTAGGTATTATATATAATACACATACATCAAACCTAAATAGTAGCATCAATGTAATCATCCTAGGATGACATTACTGTCTAGAGATCCATAAATGTTAGATTTATAATCTAATACCTATTCATGTAATTAACCTGATGAATAAAAAGTGACTTCAATTTCTAATTGACATAACATTTCCTGATAAAGACTAAGATCCCTATCAGGGGGACTACAGGGATCTCACCTTTGGATAAATAATGAATATGGGACCATTGATACTCTTATTTGACTTTGGATAATAATGTTATTCATGAACCATTAAGACATGATTTGTCTATGAACAAGGTGAATATGGTAGATTGATGGTAATACTCCCTTGGTGGTGCCAGTTATAAAGTGGGTGGATCATGATAATGGTCTGGGTGGCTAAGCAATACTGGATTTATTACTTTATGTTGCAATTGAGATTATATTTTTACTAAGAGTTGTATTGATCCCACTTCATGGCCTTATAAATTAATTATAAATCTAATTATGTTAGTTTAATTAGATTATCTAGCATGATTATTATTTTAAGCCTCAGCTATTAAGATATGGGATTTTATGGGTGTAATAAGAATGCAAGAATAAGTTATTGCCAATGAAGAAAAAAAGACTATGTTAGGCATTATTACATCATATATGATCCTATCTTTGACTTATATCTTTTTTAAACCTAAATTGATCTAATTATATTACCTTGTATGGCATTTTAGACTTTATTTACTCTTATCATGTCTTAATGGATTGTAATCACTGATAGGTTGGTCAAAAAACCTTTATATGGTCATCTTTAATACATAAGGATGAAGTAGACCAATATCTAGAATTCCTTATGATAGAATTGTATACTTATACATTATTTTCATTTTCTTTGAGTATTTTATATGGAGTTGGGTTGTCTTAGAAGTAATTATAACACTCTGCTAAATCTTACATGCACCATTATGGACTAGAAAAGAGAACATCCATTTATGAAGGCATGGGATGGAAAGTATAGTGGTTTGTCAATCAAAGGAAATAACATACACATTTCATGATTTTAATAGGTTATAAGGAGGAGAGAATGCCTATTTTAGGAAGGTAGATATCTTAAAAAAGGATGTTTTAGAATTTTTAGAAAGAAGGGAGAAGGAACAAAAAAGAAGGAAAACCAATAGGAGCCTAAAAATGGAGACCCTCAACTTGAAGAAAGTTTCATAAAATATCCAAAAGAGGACATGGATCAAGATAAGGAGAGCATTGGATTGAATAAATTTTAATAAAAGATCTGAAGGAGGGCCAAAATTGACTCACAGGCTTTTATTTTGATTTAACTATTTTACTATCTGACCAAATGAAGTGTGTGATTTTAATTATTTTACTCTGTTTAGGAAGATTAAAATTCACTTGTATTACTTAATTTATTTCCTTATTTAATTTATGGCTATGCTTGAGTCCCCCCATAGTATTTCCTACCCTTGTGTGTGGGAGTCTGGAGTTGAGACATTCCTCCATGGTTTTTCTATCTATTAGGAATTATGCTTGTTTGGATAGTAAGGTTTCATCATGTAAGACTATTGATGCATTAAAAGGTTAGATTATTCATGATGAAATAAGGGTTAGGTATCTCATATGGGGCATCATGGTATTTTCCTAATCCCTCTCATGACTATATATATTGGAACACATTTAATTGGACAAATGCTTGATTATTTTCATTCTTGTGGTTTATATTTTGTGGTTTATACTTGTTGAAAATAGATTTGATGTTGGTAACCTCTTTGAATATAAAAATTTGGAATTTCACCTTGATAGTATCCATCTCCTTGACCCATAGATATATTGAATGTCTTATTTTATTTATTTTCCTTACACTATGATGAGAACATGGTTAGAGTTGGGAATCATACTCAAGGATGTCTAGATTAGTCACTTGATGATAACAAAAGTTTTGGAGGTAGGCCCACCTTCTGTTGGCTGAAGCTACACCTAGAGAAAAAAGGAGCTTGTATTCATCCATTGATTATTCTTATTTTTATACTTTATATAATTGGATATAATCAAAAGTTTTTTCTTAGCTAAATCTATAATATTCTTATGTTAATAATTGAATATGGGCCAATTTTTGGGTCACTATCATTATGAATTTTACCAATTGAACGTCTTGGTTATTACTTTAGATAACTAATAAATAGTCTTCTTATTTATATATGATTCTATATCGCCTTATGATAGAATCTTAATCTTAAATGGAATCTATATGAATGTTGTATATTCATTATTGAGCATGGCTAAAATAAGGTCCTTATTATATATACATATATATCCAATTGAATATCATGTTAGTGATTTACACGTTTCATCTTGAGCTACTCATAATATCTTTATTTCTAGATAGTCCGAATGTGGAAGACACATCTAAGTATTAAGGGATGAGTTATAATATTTATGTTGATGATGTTAAAGATAATATTGTGATCTACGTGTATGAGTTTGGTGATGAAAAACCCTTTTGTGGCAAGGCATAATATAATTAAAATAAAATATTGAATAATTCTTGATATATATTAAGGATAACCTCAATGGATGTTGGCCATGGATCTTCCTAAAATAAATCAACTAAATAAGTAGTAACTCTCAGTTCTATATGGATTTTTTGATAAAATGATAAGTATTCCTTGCTTAGTTTAACCTTGGTGATAATCAACCTTTTTATGGATAGTAAAATGGAATTGTTTCCCTATATTAGGTATGTCTATTTTTGAGATTTAAGTTTGTCTATGTGTGGAATAAAAAGAATTAATTGTGTTGGTTGTCATTGGAGATAACAATTTGGATTGAATTGATATTCTAAATATTGATGATATCTTAGTAGAGATATGTCTTGAGAAGGAGTCCCTTAATTGAAGTGTTAAGTAGGATTTCCACCTTAGACTTTTCCTTTTTACAAGACCAACTTTTATAAAGAATGGATTTATAACTGAGCTAGTATCTTCTACTAAGGAAATAACTATGTAAGGTAATTGATTGGGTATATCTTTTGATATCCTTACATGAAGTTATTAGTGAATGAAAAAGGATTTATAAGGATAATCCTTAACTGTATGTCTCTTCACTTTATGAAATATCTCTTATAACCTCTTGTCTTTAGTATATCAAATTAGGATTATGCGTTGATGTTATAAGTTCTAACTTCTAATGAACAAAGTAGACAGATCATAGATTGAGCGGTATCTTACAGGGAAGTTTATATAGATTTAGTTGCCTTTAGAAATATTGTTAGTTGAATAAACCAATGAGAATATTGGTTTAGTGTTGAGAGATAAAATTAAGACTTGATGCCTTCTTCTTTACTTGACCTATGAGTAGGTCAGTTATTTTAATTATAGAGAGATTATCGATGTTGATGTGATTGTTCTTGGAAATCTACTTTATATTTGATGTTTTGACAAAACTAACTTTAGTATTGGTTTTTTTGACTTATCAATTTCATCTTAGATGTGTTTTTCAGTTTGATTAGATTCATGTTTTGGCCTTATTTTATTTTTTATGTTTCACTTACATATTTTATTCTAGACTTACTAAATTATTCTATGTAGGTTTTGGTTTAATCAACCTTTTATTTCCTTGGTCACATTTTGAAATCATCATATAATTTAGCTTAGTCAAATATTTATTTTTTCCTTAATTGGATTTTCCTTAGAACCTAAATTTGTCTACTTGGACATTGCCTTAGATGCCTCTTATTTGTCTCATTCCATGACCTTTTGCCTTAGTCATTTTTATTATTTTTTCTGAGTATTTTAGAAGAATAAACATGTCATTATCCCACTAACATGAGAGTGACATCATCCTGACATACTATATGATTGATGTTAGAATAGTGGGATGTTATCATGTGGCATTATCCTAATGACCCGTGGTCCTAGAGAATTCATTATAATGTGGAAAGCCTCTAAGCTAGAAAGATATCAAGATGTTTCCATGTGCTATCATCCTGATAAGCCTCTATCCTAAAGAGATCTATACTAAGTGAAAATATTGTGGGTAAGTGAGTGAGTGGGATATGACCATGTGGAAAAATATTTGTACTTCATCATTAATAAGATGTCTATACTTGGTGTGAATACCATGAGAAACTAGGTTAGTGGGATGTAACCACATAACATAATATCACTACTCCATAGCCCCAAAGAAGTTCTGTTATCCCTATAGAGTGATAGGGAAGTGGATTCACAAATCTTCACCATGTGGATTTTACCCCAAAGTCACATGAGAAGTGACAATTGGTAAGAGTGGCCCAATAACATGAAGAAAAGATGGCATGGCCATATATTTTAGTAAAGAAACTACATGGAGCCTGACTATGTTGTAATGGTCGAAGTCAATTTTAAAGGTCATATAAATTCTATAACAAAATAGCCTTGGACATAATCTTACATGAATGATTGATAAATTGAGCTTCGATCTCAACTAGTAGCTTATGCATGATCATTAAGTAATAATGATTTTAGAGATTAATTAAATACATTTGATTAAAATTATTGTTTCATGTGTTCTTATGTTTTTGGGTGTTTGTTTGCACTATATTATGTCATGCTTATCTTTTATAGAAAAAATGAGTGTGATAATTCCATAATCATATTCTAGTCTAATTTTTGCATGTTATAGATCAAGCATTATGTTGCATTAGGACAAGATAAGTATATTACTTCTTTATCATTTTCATACATAACTTAGTTGTAATTTAAATATTTATCCTATTGTCAACACAGTAAATATAATGTCTATTTATATCTAAGTTTAGCACCCAATTGGCATACTATAGATCTGTGCATTATCATTTCTATATACTTAACCATATATACTCCAAAATAGGATCCTCAACCATTTTATGGTTAAATGGTGATCATGTTGATCTGAGTCTATGAGATCAATATATTGGAGGTCTAAGTGGATGGAAAAGGATGACATTATTGTCAAAGAGATTGGTATCAATAAGGTCATCATATATACTAGAAAATTACTTTGCATCACTTCTAGGATAATCCTCATTAAACATCATGGTATTACAACTTTCAATATTAGATGTGTCACCCGCAAGTGGTTTATATCTGATGCCTTGATATATTTTATGGTTATCAAGGGGATAGGCTTAATAATCCCTTGTTTATTTTCACCCTAGCCTTTACCCTTTTAGTATATTTACTCCAAAAAAATTGGGCATGGGATACTTATTTTTATGATAATATGAGTTGATTCCATCAACATATAACCATGATTCATCATGCCCTTTGATTTTTTCACTATTGAGGATACCATTATTGGTAAAGGAAAGAGAGAGAATATTATGTGAATCTATCTTATTTTGAAAACAAATGGTGGGCATGCCATAGGTTCTCTAGGATGTGATAAGCTTCATGATGTTGAAGGCATCTCTAATTTCATATTCCATAAAACCTTTATCTTTGATTATGAAATGTGAGGAGGATTTTTGAGGAGGATTATTGAATGCATACAAGATATCATCTAGATACTTAACCATATATACTCCAAAATAAGATCCTCAACCATTTTATGGTTAAATAGTGATCATGTTGATCTGAGTCTATGAGGTCAATATATTGGAGGTCTAAGTGGATGGATAAGGATGACATTATTGTCAAAGAGATTAGTATCAATAAGTTCATCATATATACTAGAAAATTACTTTGCATCACTTATATGATAATCCTCATTAAACATCATGGTATTGCAACTTTCAATATTAGATGTGTCACCCCCAAGTGGTTTATATCTGATGCCTTGATATATTTTATGGTTATCAAGGGGATAGGCTTAATAATCCCTTGTTTATTTTCACCCTAGACTTTACCCTTTTAGTATATTTACTCCAAAAAAAATTGGGCATGGGATACTTATTTTTATGATGATATGAGTTTATTCCATCAACATATAACCATGATTCATCATGACCTTTGAGTTTTTCACTATTGAGGATACCATTATTGGTAAAGGAAAGAGAGAGAATATTATGTGAATCTATCTTATTTTGAAAACAAATGGTGGGCATGCCATAGGTTCTCTGGGATGTGATAAGCTTCATGATGTTGAAGGCATCTCTAATTTCATATTCCATTAAACCTTTATCTTTGATTATGAAATGTGAGGAGGATTTTTGAGGAGGATTATTTAATGCATACAAGATATCATCTACATGAATATAGGATGATTTAGGATCCTTATGCATTACATTATTATCATTTTTATGATCATGTTCTAAAATTTGACAATGATGATTTTGGTGATATTCATATTCCAACATCTTTTAATACTAATAAGGTTATGAATCACTAGAGATTATTTCTTCCATACCATAGTGTGAAAATTTAATACATTGATGTAAAGTGGAAGAAAAAATATGCATGCCATAAATCTATGGATATACAAGAAGGATGTTATATGGTAGATAAAAATTCAATGAAATGGAAGAGGCTTTTATGTGTGACAAGCCTAATGATGATGGACAAACAAATAGTGCTAGCTAATTTTCTCTCAGTATTGTCATATGCCTTGATGGTAATGATGTTTACTTCTATATCTAAATATGAGTAAACAAGGTGTTTGACAAACTTGAAAATGAACATATTTATCCCTGATCCATTTTCTATGAGTACCTTCTTGACATTGTGCCTCTTAATGACTACCTTAATATAGAGGGGATTGTTATGGTATGAACTTATTAGTGGTATAGCATTATGATTAAAAATGATTTTTTGACTTGAGAATAAATGTATTAAAATTCATTACAAATTTTAAGGGTCAATAATGATTTTAAACTTTTAATTCTAAATGATTTTATATAAAATATCATTATGAATAATGTACATGTGTAGAATATCCAATATTGATATTTATGTATGAGTATTATCCAAATGTTTGATAAGGTCATATTGTTTCTTAGTGGTGGATGTGGAAGTTTTTGATATGGATGTAAGAGGACCTTTGATTTGATTATCATTAGAATCTTATGTGGAAAGATTTTGGATGGTGACTTTAGAACACTGGGTACTAACAACATAATCTCAAGCTTGGATGGGGTTTATGGAGTCAGATACATAAGGTCCTAGGATAAAGATCCTATCATGTAGATCTATGTTAGGTTAATGCTAAGAATTTGTTTTGATGGTTGAAACATGATGCTCAGTGTTATGTCATAAACATTATCCTAATTATGGTATGCATTTCAGTAGTATACACAATTGGTGTAGTTTTCTTTATCTTAGATTTGATCTTGATTTTTTTGTTGATGATTGTTATTACCAAGATTTGGGAATGGGTCCTTGAATATTCCCATGTTCATATTTTTATATGATGATGAATTATTATTTATCTCAATTTCCCAATGATATATTATATATTGAATATAAATTTTGAGTTGCATGCACCTATATATATCATGGCCTTTAATCATATGATAGTTAGATTACTAATCTTCTTTATACCATGTCATTTTAGGTTACCCTTATTTAAAAGGTTTTTTTTAAGGATATAAGAAAATTTTTTCTACAAAAATATTTTGAAAAATAACTTCAAAGGGTTCCCTCGAAGGAGTGAACATCATCCATTGATATTGTTGCTTAGGTGGTGCTTGATGAATAGTAACTGTTAGAGTAGATTGAATGTTATGAACATGTTTTTGTTGAATTTTATATATGTGTTTAGAATTTGTGAGTCCATTATCCACTACATTCCTTATATGTTGAAAACCTTAGGTTTCTATGTTTGTGCTTGAGCATAAGCTTGAGGTTAATTTTGAGAATCTTTATAAAAATATCTTGACTGAACACTTATCAATGAGATCCTTTTGTATTTTATTCATTTCTAAATTAATTCCTTAAACATGGTGACATATTGTAGTCTTACATGGTAAGATATGTCTTGATTAAGGTTATCCACAAAAATGATTGCTAAAAAAATTAAGGAAATGAATGAAGAAATCTACTAACTAAGCTTCTCCATCATTAAAAAAATGTTGAGAAGCTTTCTCTTTGTTTATTTTTAGATTTAAAAATGTTTGTCCTTGTCAAGTCATAATCCATGTTATATGAAAATTGACTTATAAATAGTTCATATGGGTCATAAAAATTAGTTATAGACATTTTGGGTAAATTAAAAAACCATTGTAGGGCTTGGTCTCCTAGACTTTGAGAGAAAAATCTAAGTATAAATATGCCATCAAATGTAATTTATTGTAAATAAATGAATAATTATTTGGCATGGTCTTGTGGGTTTCATTTACATTTATACTTATAAAATTTGGGTGACTCAAAGTCTCACAAAAAATGGATTTGTAGAATGCTTTTATAAAATGGATATGGTCATAACTCCTCAAATTTGAACTTCTTATTTTATTTCTCTATCTAGAGTTCTAAAGGAACATATTTCATCTCTTGAAACTTCTAATAAGATGGAGTTCTTTGAGGTGGATTTGAGGTATGTTTATGTTTGTATGTACATTGATTGGAGTTGGATTTAGGAGGTGTATGAATCTTATTATTGTATTTAGTCTTATTATGTTGTAATTTTTTAGGTTTTCAATTAGTGGAGACTTGATGTTGTGAGTTGGATTGACTAGAATTTAGATTAGAGGAAAAATTATCAAGTAATTGAATTAAATTATGTAATTTTTAAATCACAACTTCATTTTTATCTTAATGGGGTAGCTCTACATGCATCAATTTCCCTTTATTCGTAGATTTAGGATTTTGAAGTGGGTTTTCAGCATCATCTTCATCTTGATTTGGGGGTGACTAAAATTATCCCTATCTTGCTGTTTATATTTTATTTCATATTATTTTACATACATAAGGTGTTAAAAAATTTCCAAGGCATAGCTATAAGGGAACTTGGCACCTAGTTATAGTATTCATAAAAGGATATCATATTTGTTATCAAATAAGTGTTATTCAAATTGGACTCTTCTTAGATCCATTTTGGGTAGAGTATTTTATATTAAATTTGATAGGCAGAATTATCATTATGATCATGAGCATGAACTTCTTGTTTTTGATCAAAATGAAATATAATTTCATTGAAGTACTCATCAAAGGTAGGATTATAATTTGCTCTACTCCTAGTGTAACATGTGATGGATGTTGGATTTGTTTTAGCATAGTATGGAGATAATTTGAAGTTAAATTTGCATTTGAATTGAAATAGATTATTATTGGTTGATTTAATTTTTGAATTTGAATGTTATTTGAATTTTAATATTCATTTAAAGTATTTGAGCTTCATTTTATTTGGTTCTCATATTTTAATTGATTTGATGTTTGATTGGGATTTTTAGTTGGATTTTAAATTTGGTTTTTGATTGTGTTTTATTTGAAGGTGTGAGGATTTCGATCAATGTGGGTTTCTACTAGGGACTTTTTTAGTCACGAGTCTTTGTTAATTCACAAAAAATCCAATTTTAGAAGTTAGGATTTGGCTATTTTATGGGATAGCTAACAATGTGGGATCTCCTAAATTTTAGGACATAATTAAAATTTAATGTTTAACTCATCTATGTTTGAAAATAAATTTCCTCCTATATAAGTATGTTGATGACACCAATAAAGACAATTTGAGGTAATTCACCACTATATATAGTATATTAAACTTTCTATAACTAGCAAGTAGGTAGTTATAGCCAAGTTTCAAATGATAAAATATAGGTGTTAAATTACACCAACCTAGTGTTGGGTGATGATAGCAAGTAGGTTTTTAATGATAATAACTATGTGTCAGATGATTTTAATAAGATTTTGGATGATTGCAACCACTCATCAATTATATACAATGTTGATTTAATAGATTATGTTGAGAATGTTAATGCATAAAAACAATTAAAAAAAACCTAAATGTTAGTACATATTTGGATTCCTCTAAAAAAATTATGAAATTTAAAAAAAAAAATCACAATCGAAGTTTGTATGCAAAAGTTATAGCTTAGGGAAGGTGGGGAGTTAGCATTGCGCTTATAGATGGATGACTGCATGATGTAGTTATGTGATTTCATCATTCATTCACATGAATACATCATAAAATTATATGAATTCATCATGAAATTACACTATTTCATCATATAGTCATCCGTATATAAGTCTAATGCTGATTCCCTTACTTCCCACGGTCATAACTTTTGCTTACAAACTCAAATTATGATGATTTTTTTGAAATTACATAAATTTTCAAGAAGAATCC
This sequence comes from Torreya grandis, assembly GCA_037957365.1. Lineage (NCBI taxonomy): Eukaryota > Viridiplantae > Streptophyta > Pinopsida > Cupressales > Taxaceae > Torreya > Torreya grandis. Next base: position 1,080,637 of record JARHVA010004890.1, read on the forward strand.
AAATTTGCAATAATATTTGAGTTTAGATAATTTTTTGTAAGAAAAAAATGATTCACCATGTTATATCACTTTATTCACCTACATAGTTAACTATATAGATTCATGGATGAATAGATGATATAGTCAGATGACTAAATTATGTAGTTAAGTGATTATATTCTATATTCAATCAACTACATTCTATAATCGATAGGCTACATGATGAAGTCACTTAAATACATGGTATAGTCAAATGATTGCATGGTTTTACCTCATAATACTCCATGTACCACCTCATAATTTGCCTAGACTATTATACACCTTCCAAACTAATTCTCCACCATTGAAAAATTGATTTGCATAATGACATCTATGTTTTTTTAATATAGGCCACTAAAATTTTCCATAGTTTCTACATCATGCATATAAAAACATGCAAGTATTAAGTCTTATGTTATTATAAATAGGTGTGAGAAAAAAATAGTATCCAACATATCTACTCTCATGAAGTGGTAACTAGATTAGTCTCCCAACCCTCACTCCATGAATGTATGTTGTGAGTATCTTAGGGGATATTAGTTTCCATTACACTATTAATTTTTTGTGGTTGATAGGTCTTAAATAAATACAAAAAAGATAATATAGGGGCATCTTAGATATACACTACATTATGTGAGGCCCAAATACATGGAACAAGATGCTTAGCATGTTACACAAGAGGTTATAGTCCTTTTGTGCTCATTCCATTTTTAGGATTTCAATGGAGTGTCATCAAAAATTTAATCATGAGGGGTGTTGTCTATGATATAGGTATTATATCATAAAATCCCCTCACTTCATGGTGTGATTAAAACATGACACTACTTAACCAATAACAAATAATCCTTCCTTAATTTATATACTCCATCATAACGTGCGGTTGGTCTTAACTCTAGGGGATGAAATCCTAATTTCTAAACCCTAAATACTTGTACTTGGGGATCAAATCTAGGTTTCATATCCAAAATAAATTATATTCATGTTATTTTTGATTCCTAAGATTAAATTAAGGTATAATGGAATGACATGCATAATAGTTTCCTTGGGATAAAAACAATTGGTTCAAGTCATTTTTTATTCCCAAGGTTTCGTTAAAGCATTAGGAAAGAGTGTATGTGGCTCTAGATCAAACAAACAAACACACTCACTCAAAACAAAAGTAAAATAAATAAGTTTTTAAGCCAAAATCAAAATATGTTATAAATTATTAAACCCAAAATAGAATGTGAGTATTTGTTTGTTTGTTTTACTTTTGGTCTTGGTCAAGTGAAACTTATGAAAAGGGGTTATAAGTTTGATGAATAAAATCACCCCACTTAGTATAAAGCCTACATAAAAAATAATAGAGGTGAATCTATTAGTAATAAGGCATTTTTAACAAAATATAGTGTAATTCCTCTAAACTAGAAGGTGATTCTATGTTATCCTAAAAATATAAAAGCAAGGCATTTCAAACAAAATATAGTAAAATTACACTAAAATATAGGGTGATTCCATTATTTTCCTACACACACAAAAATAGTTAGAAATAAAACATCTATGCCAAAATAATTTTGTTCTATCAAATTATAGGGCCATTCTATTGATTTCCTGCAAACATAAAAATAGTTATAAATAATGCATTTCTAAAAAAATACAATGTGATTCCATTGAAATACATAATGATAACATTGATTTCTTACAAACACAATAAATAGTCAAATAAAAAATGATTCCACTAATACTAATTGATTCCATTTATTTCCTAAAAATATGAAAATAATTAGAGAAAAGTTATTCTATTGATACTAGTGTGATTTCATCAAACTACAAGGTGATATTATTAAAGTTTAAGAAACTTGGTTTATGTAGAAATAATTCAAATCTATAAACATATAGGGTGAATCCATTGATTTTGGGTGTGAATTCACTAAAAGACATGGTGATTGCATCAAATTCATGGAAACACAAATTTAAATGGATTTTAATAAAATTTTGATGAATTGTAGCTTAAAATAGCTTGAGATTGTTTGAAAACTAGGATAATATGATTTCATGGATGATTTTTGGGATGAATATGGGGTGTGTTATCCCAGTGAGAGTGCCAAAAAGTATATAAGAAATAAATAATATTAGTAAAATATAAGTTGTTAGGTGAATCAAAATAAAACACAAAAGAAATTTCTAACTAAATAAATGAAGCATATACCTCAAATGAGATTCAAATAAAGGAAACAAAAAACTATATCACCTTGACCTTACCAAAATTATCTTTATCCTCATTTGATTTTAATTATTTTTCTCTAATTTTATTTGGATGTAAATGCAAATTTTTATGGAGTGAGTGGATAAAATTAGCAACACTACCACTTTGAAATATAGTGTTTTGATTGGATGATGTGAATTTATTTAAGATTTTGATCATTACATTGATATCAATTCATTGGGATAAAAAGGATTATTAAAAATGGAGGGTGAACCCTCAATTTATAGATTTTAGAAATTGATTTAAACCATTGGATTGATCTCAAGATCAAGGATGGAGGATTGGTCAATTTTTAGAAGATGAGAAATTATTATTTGGGGTTGAGTATGTAATAAAACCCATATATGAATGTTTAAAGTGTGTAATAAATTACATTTATGAATAATATAGATAGCTTATTTTTGGATTTTAATGAGGTGTGACCTTTAAATTTAAAATATAATTTATTTTTCACTTACCCCTTTGCCTTGAAGTTTGGAATTTTACATGGGGATTGGTGATATTTGGGTGATGCCACTAACTTGTGACCAAATAGATTGATTTTTATAATTTAGATAATTATAGAGTTATCTAATTTGATGGATTTTATGATTACAATTAAATTATCCAAATGATTTGATTTTATTTTCCTATGACCCTAGATTTGATTTATGATGATTTTGGCAAAGTTCACGATCAAATAATTGTTCAATGAACTGATCCAAGGTGAAATTTTCAAAGCGATGGTTTGATTTAGGATTCAAAAGATGAAATTGATGATAATATATAGTGTAATACCATGATTAATGATGTGTTCTCATGATTCAATTTAAAATTGATATTTAGATTGATAATTTTAGATGATAGAATAAATTAGAGTTTAGTTATGAGATAATTTTAAAAAGTGATTTGGTGAAAAATGATGACATCATAGTGGAATAAATGAGGTGTATATAGTTTTAAATAAATTTTATCTAGTAAAATGAAATTAAAGGATTAAAATGAATAAATATTGAATTAATGAATGAAGTTAACTATTAAAATCACAAAGAGGACAAGCAGACTTAATTGATTATTACCTATTAGGTTTATTGTGTGTAACAGAAATATTTTTGGAAATGATTGACTCAGGACTAATTATGTACATGCAACTAAAACATCAACTATCACTATTCTAGGTAAAAATTGACTGAAAATAGTTAGGATAGATTATCACTATTGAATCCTTGGGGTTAATCTTGACATGTGTGGGAAAATATATAAATGATGGTATAGTCACCTATACCTACTTAAAATATGATTGTATTCATAATTTAGTCCTTTAATTGTGCATGAATGACTTATAAATGACCTCTTCAAGTTTGAAACCCCATTAGGGATTGTGAAATTTGAAAACCTAAAAAATAGAGAGGGAAGTGTAATGGGATAATATGACTCCAATCACCCATGTGATGATTTAACACTACTATTTCACCAAAAAATATCTTTATTTTATTTAAAAAGAAAGTTGTAAAACTTGAAAGAAGGGTGAGGTTAGTAGAACCTAATATATTACACACATGTTGATCCAGATGATTATGGATACTCCTCTTTATTTGGGGAGGAATGCCCTATAGATAATAAATCACTAAATAAATGGTTGATTAGTTGGATAGTAGGGTGGATTTCTTAGTGTGAGCTAGATCCAAGAAGCACAAGCTTCCTTGGAGGCTATCAATCCACATTTTTAAATAATTAAGTTTAAAAAATAAAAGATAAATTAATTACATAAATAAAAAATGATATTGAAATGAAATACAAAAAGTGCTTGAGAAGAAATAAGTGATTATGACTAATTATAGAAATAAACAATTAGATATCAAATGCTAAATAAATCAAACATGGTTTAGAATATTGAGTGATCCTCTATGATAAGATAAAAACTAAAAAAATAGGATTTGGTTAGGGTTTGATAGGTCAAATAAGCTTGTTATTGAAAATGATAGACAAAGACTATCAATGATTAGGTCAAACCATCAGTAGTTAGGTAACTATCAGTGGTTAGTAAATTATCAGTGGTTAAGGTCAAACCATCTATGGTTAGGAAACCATCAATGATTATTGTGGGATATGGATTTAGAAAATAAGTATGGTTGGGAAGGTTGTAAGAAAATTTTAGGAGAAGATCTTGGGCTAGTTACTAGTTGTAAGATAGAGGGTATTATTCAGATGTGTCTAGTATAGGTAGAGGGTGTTCAGATGATTACAAGATGTTGTGGGTGGTCTATGGGAAGAGATGATGTTTTTGGAGTTGCATAGATCCAACACAATAAAGTGGGGTGAAAGAGAAGATAACATGAGGAATGACATAAAAAAACTAATTATTGATTCTTGATAAGGAACATATACTTAGATTTATTATTGCTAGTTTAAAGAATGTTGAGATTGGCTGAAATCTTATTGTAGATTCTAAAGTAATTTTGGTAGATTGGTAGTACCTTGGATATTGAATAATGAGTTGAATATACTTTGATCTTTATCCTAGTTTTTGGAAGTAATAATGATACCTACATAAGAAGTTATGATCTCTTGCACAAGATGTTATCTAATGACCCCTTTCACCTCCTCTTCCTCTCTTAATATAGAGGGAAGGGAGTGGTGAAACAATAAGTTCAACAAGGTATCTAACAAGATATATAAATTTAATCCTAACATACATTGATTATGTAGAGGGATAAAAAAACTATTAATAAAAAAGTCAGCTAGATTTTGAGATGAAGTTAACTCTTAAGGTAATTAAGGGATGACTATCAATGGTTAAGCTGAACCATAAATGGTTAAGGTTTGACCGTCGATATTTTAGAGGGATTTAAAATTGTAGTATTAGCCATTTTGACTTATTTTTGGTGGTTGAAATTTTGTGAAATGGTCCTAAAGGGGTCAAGGTGTGACCTAGGGGTTAGAAAAACACCTAAAACCATAGTGTATAGAGTTTTAGTGTCTACAATTGCCCCTTTTTGTTATGGAGTTTGTATTAGCAAGTTGTAAAAAAAATAGGTGGTATAAGGTCAGATGCCTCAAGAATAAGAGGAGTCATTCCCCCTCAAACTAGGAATTGATGAGGTAAAATAGAATAAAGTGTGGGTTTGATAAGTGGGTAAGTGGGTGACAAAGTTGGTGAGAGTTTGGAAATTTAGGCATAAACTTGCACACAAAATGTGACTAAGTAAAATATCACAAATTGCACATAGACTAGGTTTTCATAGTTGAGGTAGTTTGTAAAACATAGTTGGTACTAGAAGGACAAGTGACAATTAGACCAAGTGAACATAGTTAGGCATGGAAGTTATGGTTGCACTCATAAATTAATGTTTCCTAGGTAAGGTCAATGTATTCATGGGTATCTAAGGTATGAAGTGATCCTAAGAAGACACAAATTGTTTATGCACAAAGGTAGTCCAAGTTTAAGCTATTCTTGATGGTAAGGTAGTCATTACGATCAAAATTACTAAGGCAAAGTCATCACAAAAGGTGCAAATTTTGGGCTAAAAATACCAATGTTAGAATTGATGTGGTTGGTTCATTGATCAAGAAGGGTAATCTCCAATGGTATGTAGTTATAGTGTTATTGTTCTGAGAAATGTTTGGATATGATTAAAAAATCCCTAAAGGGGTTGACCATCGACAACCAAGGTCAACCATCAGTAGTTACCAAGTGATCATTGATGTTCATAAGTCAGTCCTAAAATGAAAAATATAAAAGGTTGAATGAGATTTTATTTACTCATTCATAAATCAACCTATGATTATTTCACTTGTCTTGTGGAAAGAAAGGAATAGTGAAGGTTTTGGGAGTTTGAGTGGAGTGAGTGAAATTATTAGTTATTGAGTTGTTGGTGACTAAGATTGATTATTGATTGGTTGAGTATATCTGAGGATCAACATTAATTTAGTTGCTAAAGTAGAGAATAGCCAACCAAGATGTAGAGAGGATGAAGCACAATGTGAGGCCAAGTAGTGGTGGTTCCTAGGGCACCTTCATAATAGTGATCAAAAAAAGAGGTAAAGGGTGTACTTAAGTTTGTTTGTGTTGTGATTGTTACCATTTTTATTGTTTGGGTAGGTGTGGGAGTGGGTAGGTATTTGAAATTGAGAAATTTTAATGTTTGATGTGAAATTGATAAGGGGGATGGAAATGTGTTAGGTAGGTTAGTGTGTTATGTATAAATTAAAGGTTGTGGTGAGTGTTTAGATAGATTAGGGGTTTATTGCTAGGGTTTGGTCACCAGTGGTCACCACATAATGACCATCAATAGTCGCTATTAACTATCATCAGTTGATAGGTGACCATCTAAAAACCAATGTGTGGATCATTGGTGGTCGACCACCTAACCATTGATGGTTGATGATTTATTAGTGATGGTTATAAAAGGAACCATCATCAATCAACACTGAATCATCAATGATTACATAAAGTTAAAGGATAGGTTTGTGTTAAGAGGAAGGTAGGTATAGGTTTTGAGGTTGTCAAGATAGGTATAGGTTTCAAGGTTTTGAAGGTAGGTAGGATGCATAGGTAATATTTGATGGACTAGGTAAACTAAGGTATTAGTATAACCTTATAGGTGAGGGATAAGTTATAGATACAATATTGAGTGCCCTAGATCCTTGAAAATTTAAACTAAGGCATGATAGACTAGGATTGGGATCATATGACTAAGGTTGGTCTAGGAGGGATGAGGTACTACCAGCATGTGTCACATGATGTAGCCATGTTAGTGGTCCTCATCAAGAGATGGGACCCATCCACTAACACTTCATTAATACTAATTGGAGAGATCACCATTCTACCATAAGACATCCATCTAATAGTATAGATACCATTGCAAGGTGAGCTGATATATCATATCGGTAGTGATCAGCGAGATGATCATATGGATCATCTAAATGGAGAGGGCCTTGTTCTTATGAGATGGAACTTAGGAGGATAACATTAAATAAAACTATATCACTAGGATAGGGAAGTGAGATGGCTATTTATGATGATGATGATGATAATAGCCATCACATGTTATGCTCTACCAAATTCTAGTAGTGGTAGATTTCTATACTTATTTTTAAGTATAATTGTTGATATGTTGTTAGATCAGACAATATTTACATGGGCACCTATAATTTTAGTATAGATCTATTGGGATCACTGGGGATATTATTCCTACAAGAGATATGGGATTAGTGTTGAATTCATGCTACACTACTAGGCATATGATCATATTAAGGTATTAAGACCAAGTCGACTATCATGGTATGATTTTAATCAAATAGACTTTAGGGTTAACTACATGTGATGGAGAGATGATTACACACTCAAAAGACTAGGGGAGTATCCTAAGACCTATATTGGTATAAATACCAATTAGAGGAAATTGTTTAGGGTGAGGTCATCTAGAGGCCATACACCAAATTTATAGCATGAGCAAGCTATCCTAGATAGACTTTGTCATTGTAGAGTTACTGATGGGATTTTGGGTAGTGAGACTATGAGGTAGAGCTCATCCCTTTTGATAGGGTGAGGATATAGTTTGGGCTCATCCAAGATATTCTAGGGAAGTTCCTAAGGTATTGGAGGGAGGATGTTGAGTTCTTATTTCCTGTTCTAGATCTAATTAAGGAGTTTATTGACCATGAGCTTCTTCTAATGAGGGTGGATATTGATGATGTTGATGTCAATGATGAGTACCCTACATGGTTTTAGGCACATTATGATGTAGTTATTTTTATAGGATATGATGATCAGTAGGAGATGGATTTTGACATGGAGGAGAGGGGTGGGGAGTAGAGGGATGAAGATGCCCCAATTAGGTAGGCATTGATTACAAAGTGAGACCAGGCTAAGATGGTACTAGCCATAATGTAATAATCCTTATTAGTAGTGACCTAGGAGATGGATGTATCTGAGGGACAAGTGGGTACCCTTACATAGGAGAGAGACTAAGAATGAGTAGAGTTAGTCATGGTTACATAGGAACAAGATACCCTATGATAGGTAGGACCACGAGAACTCACAAGACCACTAGGTATTATACTTGTGGTGATGTATGTGGCTAAAATTGCATATCTCAAGTACTATGAGGCTTTGGTTTGCACTTGAATTCTAGATGAGCTCAGATGGGGTGAGTATAGAGTAGGGATATTTAGAGGAGCTATTAGTGCCACACCAAGTTAGTCGATAGTGTCTACAGGTGGATAGGTAAGTACACAAGATGGGTAAGCTTTAGGAGGAAGTGGTGCTCTAGGATTGTAGAGTCCAATGAGACCTTGTATTTTGATGCACTATATGATTTTGATATCAACCTATGAGCCAATGTACAAAGATGTATGTACCCCTTTGAGAGATATGCAGATTATTATATATATGATTATTTTGATTATGAGTTCATAATGTGGCTATGGTTGTGTTTATGGCTTATTCATATGTTTTTATTTATATGATCATGGTGTTATGATGTTTCTTATGATTAAAATTTCCATTTGAGTAGATGTATTAATGAGTCTATGCTCTTCGATATCTAGATAGACATGTGTGATGACTTATTGATTTATGATGGATGATTAAATGTTAATGAAATTATTGATTCTTTATGATTATTTGATGTGATTGGTTATGTAGATGTTTTTTACTGATATGATAATGATGTAATAATGTTCATGGTTTGATGTGTGACTCATTATAAATGTGGATGTTTTTAAATTAATGAATCTATTTTTCCCTACCTATCTAGGATAACATATGTGGATGACTCATGGGTTTATGATGTGATAAATAGTGATGATTTGATAGATATGATTGGATAGGATTATGATGTTGTGATTATTGTATGATGATTATGGTTATGATTTTATGATGTGATTTTTTTTTTGAGATGGTTAATTCATTAAAATGTTTTATTTTGATTAAAAACACTTAAAGAAATAAGACAAGATGTCAAACACATAATGAAACACAAAAATTGGTATTTAAATGTTTTGAATATATTTCATTAGATGAAGGTGAGTAAATCTTAAAAACACATAGAGTAATTTGGGTAACAAAACAAAATGTGAAGAAAGATGAGACAATTAAAAGACAAGAATATAAATGAATACATCAACAAATAGGTATGAGATAATAAGAATAAAACAAGATGATTCTTATTTAGAAAGGAATAAAACAAACTAAAGTTATATCAACTTATGAACATAAACCCCTTCGAATACTTCACATTAGTGTTCATTAATTGGTTAAAAAGTTTCTTGATCACATAATGTATAATAAGCTCAAAAATCCCTTGTTGATAGAGGGAATAGGGATGATAATAGAATCTTCTTATGAGATTAGCATGCCTCTTTTATAGGCTAACAAACAACCAGTATAAATAAGTCCATGTCACATAAAGTGTAGATTGATTGATGTAAAAAGTATGCATATGCAAAGTCAATTGTGTCTTCCAAAATTATCTTTGCTTTTATTGATTTTTATAATGGGTCTTATGATATTTTGCTAGTGATGGGGATGATGTGGAAGTTGATCAATGTGAGAAGCTTCCAAAAAATTTACATACTTTGAAAAATGCTTTACTCAGCCATACTTCAAGGGAGTGGTCTAAATTTGTGAGATTTATTTAAGGATTTTGATAGCTATCCTTCAAGTTAGTAGTCTACCTTACATTTGAGAAATTTTTATTGGTTTTGGTAGTTGTCCTTCAAGTGAGTAGTTTGAGAATACTCGAAATGACACATAAAATATATAATTTTTTTCTTTTTTATGTTTTTTGTTTTATTTTTTTGATGTTTTTTGATATTGGCATGGATTTGATTATATAGGATTTAAAAGGTTTGACTTCATGAAGGTAGGACTAAAGTACAGTGATATGTTGTATGTGAGGCCAGGTCCTTTGGTGATAAGCTAGTAGAGCATGATAAATAATTCTTCTGTAATTATGATTAAACTCCACCCATTTTAACACGCTTCAATTGCTACTAACTCTTAACATAAGAAATATGGAGGCTCTAAATTTCAATTTCAAACAAATTTCTTTCAATGCTGATAATTCAAATGCTTCCCAAGCTGAATACAAACATTAGTCTACACGTGCACAGGTTTTGTCCATTTTCCTCAATTAGAAAATTTATTGAGAGTGCATTGCAGGCAGAGGAAAACCCCTAAGCTGAGAAGGTCCTGATGGCAGTGGAATTTCTTTATGAATATGATCTTTTAATAACTGGGAAGGGTAAACAATAGGTCTTCTTGAAAAATATAATATCTACATCATTCTTAATAACAAGAGTGCCTCTTCTCCAACTTGGCATATAGCAAAAAATAGAATATTTGTATCATGTGAGCCAAATACCTAAGACAAAATATGGAGCTTTGCTAAAACACTAGAGATTCCTCTAGTCGTTTGTTCTTTAGATTGTCCAACATCTTTGATGTTCTTAGCCTCGTGAAGCACGATGGATCAATCTTGACATGAATACCCTAATTCTATTTGAAGCATGAGATATTTAACCATTACAATATATTTAGCCATGAGAGGCATGGTGGAATTTCATTTATATGATCTTGTAAACAAACTAATCTTTAGTATGGACAGAATACATAGAAATGAAAAAATAAAAAAAAGACAATTTCAAGCTGCATTTGAAGAATCTTAGCAATGATGAGATTAGGAGTCGTCATGGACTGACAGGGTTGACTATAGCCTTGTCACATTTTCTCAAAGCAACAATGTAAAAACATTTGCAGGCAGAAATTTAAGAATATTTTTTAATTTTGATCCATGCATCCAAAGCATTCATGTATATTTTCCATTGTTACAAATATCTTATCAAGTACATAAGAATGCATCATCCTCAGCTCAGGACTATTTTAGCCATATACAGTATTGGGTTTGCAACCATGTATCATTCATGTTCGCCCAAACTTCAAAACCTTCTACTATGTTTGGCCAAACTTCAAAACCTTCTACTATAGGTGACAGACTTTGGATCTCTCACTAAAATTGATCAACGGTTTAGTTCGCTATATAGAAACTGACCCCATTTAGGACTACATATATCTTTTGCTGAGTTGATCTTGCTCATGGCTCAAAAAGCCTTCAAACAAGTGTATATATTTCAATGGCTTTTGTAAATAGGTGTCCATCCTTTCTCAAACATGTATATCTATAATAAATCTTATGGACTCAAGCAATGGATCCTTTGCCTTTGCATCCGTCTCCATTTTCATTTTCATACGCTGGCTGTCTGTCACATAGACTTTAATAAATCATAATGTTTTTATTTGCATAATACAGGCCGAATGGCCTTTGTGACTCCTCCTCTCTCTAAAATAGATCCTCCTTCTCTTTCCTTCTACGTACTCCTCTCTTCTTTCTTTCATTACATTTATTACTCTTTGAAAGAGTCTCCTATGCCAACTTGGGCTTTGAAATGAGAAAGGAGAATTTTTCTAAACTAATATCTAAGTTGAGAGATAATCTCAACTAATATCTTATGGTTGAATTCTTTCAACCATATCCTCCACTTTTACTCAACAAACTCCCAATGTGGGGATTCCTTTCAACCTACTTTCACCCCTTTTCACTCCTTTTACTTTTACATTTAATATTTACATTTATTCCTCCTTAACAACATTTTGCAGGGAAAAGACAACAATATGAATTCAAATACAAAACTAAGACATGACTTGAGCTTTGTATGCTTGAGAATTTCCAACTTTGACCATGTCTTCATGTAGCCATTATAGATTTTTTTGAGATGCTCCTACATCATACTCTCCCTCTAGAAACAATTTAAACCTTAGTTCAAATGAAATGCTTCCTCCATGCATTAGTCTTCACTATATGCCTAGATCCCAAGGTCTTGTTGTGAATGCCAATGCTGGTGTTTGTCTTTGGTGGTCTTTGTCTTTTAGCTTCTTGCTTTTCTTCCTTTTCTAGTATGTTCTTCTCGTCATCTCCTTTTCAGCTATTATATCCCATCTCCATGCTTCATTCTCATGCATGTCTGCAAGATCTTCTTGATATTCTTGGTTTGAAAATTTGTCCATTGAACTATGGACTTCATTCATCTCCACAAATTTAACACCTACATTCAAAACATCAAATGCAATGTTAGAAGTAAAAACTTGAGACCATAAAGTCTCTTGGCTGCCTCCACTCTTCTGCTCTTTGGCCAAAACTGTCTTGACCTCTTTGCTTTTCTCTTGTCTTGTTTCACTCTTCCCAATGGTGTTCTCATCATGGTTTGTGCCTGTATGTAGCTCTTTCGAAGAACTAAAGATCTCTTCCAACATTCTCAACTCCTCCTTTAGTGAGATCTCATCTATCTCACCATTCTCTTCATCAAACTTGGGCTTATCAACCTGAAGGATTGCTTGTCCTTTATTAGCCTTACTCTTCATCTCATCCTTTTATTAGATTGTCTTCACATAAACCAACTTATTCACTAGTACACTTATCAAAATCAAATGAAACACCATTACCTTGTGTCTCCTTACTCTCTTCAACTTCTCTTTGAATCCATCTTGTTTGTTTCTTGCATTCAATGAGGCATTGCTTTGTTGCATACTCTCCCCTTTCCTCATTAACCAACCATTTGGAATTCTCTCCTTGCTGCATATTAGTCGACATAGCCACTTTCCATTTGTCATTCCTCATTAAAATATCATTAAAGGATTCAAAAACATCATCATAAATAGTTTGTTTACCTTTTACCTCTTTGGTATACCTCTCAAGCATCATGTCTTCATGGAATGCCTCTTCCATACTCACCATCTCACCTTCATTCTCTTGGTTGCTTGAATCACCTTCAATCCTCTTCCATTGACTTCTTGGTGTTGTTGCCTCAACACTCACATCTTCTCTCTTTGACTTCTTAGGCACCCATACTTGTTTCTCCTTCTTATCATTTGTCTTCTCAAACCATGTAGGCATCCTGCATCCATGCTCTTTGACCAACACTTCCTGTTGCTTGGGAGTTTGCTTCTTCCACCATTTAGGCATCACATATCCATGGTTAATTGGAAACTTCACCTTTATCTTTGCTTCTTTATCATGTATATCAATAGTTTCATGATTATAAGAATAATAAAATTCAATTTTTGAATTCACCTTTACCTCCTTAATGGGCTGCTCCATTAGTTCTTTGACTTGCATAGCGTCTTGATTATTTGTACTTTGTTCTTCCCTTATACTTGACTAGTCTCTTGCCTCTTCTTGGATTTCAATGGCATCATGGAAGTCATCTTCATCTTCTATTTCTTCCCTTACTTGTAGGGGTTCCTCAACACCTTCCTCATGCATTAACCGATGCATCTCTTCTTCTTTATCAACAACAACAAACTTTTTCTTTTCTCCTACACATTCACTTATGTACCTGGTGTCTTCTCTTGCACCAATCTCTTCATTCTTTAAGGCCTTTATTTTAACCTTCATAAGGCTTCTCATACCTGAAATTACCCATACAAAGACAATATTAGATATAACAATAAGAGATCACAAGGTCCCTATGAGTGCTCTCTTTATCAACATTCTCATATTTTCAAGTGCTCCTCCTGGCACTTCATCTTTTATTTCTTCTCTTCTCTTATTCTCTACAATGAGAACCTTCTTCTCCACCTCTTCCTCTTTTTAGTGCTCACTTGGCAACCTTCTTATCTTCTTCAAGCCTCTATGGGCTTCTCTCTTCTTGGAAATCTTCTTTTGCCCTATTCTCCTCTTCATTAGGAGATCAATTGGCCACTTCAACCTCTTCCTCATTGGCCATACCCATGCTTTCCTATTCAGCTGCATCCAAGACTCATATTCATCTTTAATCTTAGCTAAATCTCTCTCTTCAAACTATCAATCTCTTTATCAATTTCAATACTGTTCATACCTTTATTATTTTGGATGCTTGTTTTCTTCTTGGTGCCCTCATGTACCTTGCTGATCTGCTCTTTTCTCAGTAATATTTCCATTTTTGAGATCTTCACCCAAGTCTTTTCCACCTTGGTCTCTTGATCCCTTTAGGTCCACTTGTCTCACCCAAGCCTTTCTCCTTGACTGGTCTTTTGACAATCTCCTTGATCTCACTTAGGCCTTTTTCATCCTAGTCTTTTGATCCCTCTTAATGGATTTATTGAGCTTCACACTGAGTCAATGCTCTACAATATGACATTATTTTAACCAATATCAATAATTTCACAAATCCAAGCTTACCTTGCTTTGGATCTTCCTCTTGAGCATTCACTATGCTCTTCTTATAGAGCTTCTCTTGGCTCTTCACTAAGCCTTCCTTGGCTTCTTCTCCTTTTAAGCCTCAATGGCTTGACTGCCTTAAACTTGCAACTTTTTCACTGCAACAACAATTACTCTTGAAAGAGCTTGAAAACAACTTGTCAATAACTTCTTATTACCTTCTTCACTTGCTTCAATCACTACAATTTTATCTCTACAATAATTGATTAGAAGAGTACAAAATTTTCCTTTTTCCAAGAGCTTACATGCTCTGATACCAAAATTGATGTGCTGTATGTGAGGCCATGTCCTTTGGTGATAAGCTGGCAGAGCATGATAAATAATTCTTTTGTAATTTTGGTTAAACTCTGCCCATTTTAATAGGCTTCAATCGCTACCGATTATTAACATAAGAAATATGGAGGCTCTAAATGTCAATTTCAAAAAAATTTCTTTCAATGATGATAATTCAAATGCTTCCCAAGCTGAATACAAACATTAGCCTACACGTGCACAGGTTTCATCCATTTTCCTCAATTAGAAAATTTATTGAGAGTGCATTGTAGGCAGAGGAAAACCCCTAGGATGAGAAGGTCCTGATGGCAGTGGAATTTCTTTATGGATATGATCTTTTAATAACTAGGAATGGTAAACAATAGGTCTTCTTGAAAACTGTAATATCTACATCATTCTTAATTAGAAGAGTGCCTCTTCTCCAACTTGGCATATAGCAAACAAAAGAATATTTATATCATGTGAGCCAAATACCTAAGATGAAATATGGATCTTTGCTAAAACACTGGTGATTCCTCTAGTCATTTTTTCTTTATATTTCCCAACATCTCTAATGTTGTTAGCCTCGTGAAGCATGCTGGATCAATCTTGACATGAATACCCTAATTCTATTTGAAGCGTGAGATATTTAACCATTACAATATATTTAGCCATGGGAGGCATGGTGGAATTTCATTTATATGATCTTGTAAACCAACTAATCTTTAGTATGGATGGAATACATAGAAATGAACAAATAAAAAAAAGACATTTGCAAGCTGCATTTGAAGAATCTTAGCAATGATGAGATTAGGAGTCATCATGGGCTAACAGGGTTGACTATAGGGTTGTCACATTTTCTCAAAGCAACAATGTAAAAACATTTGCAGGCAGCAATTTAAGAATATTTTTTAATTTTGATCCATGCATCCAAAGTGTTCACGTATATTTTCCATGGTTACAAATATTTTACCAAGTAGATAAGAACACATCATCCTCAGCTCAGGACTATTTTAGCCATATACAGTATTGGGTTTGCAACCATGTATCATTCATGTTCGCCCAAACTTCAAAACCTTCTACTATGTTTACCCAAACTTCAAAACCTTCTACTATAGGTGATAGACTTTGGATCTCTCACTAAAATCGATCAACGGTTTGGTTCTCTATATAGAAACTGACCCCATTCAGGACTGCATATATCCTTTGCTGAGTTGATCTCACCCGTGGCTCAAAAAGCCTTCAAATAAGTGTATATATTTCAATAGATTTTGTAAATAGGTGTCCATCCTTTCTCAGACCTGTATATCCATAATAAATCTTATGGACTCAAGCAATGGATCCTTTGACTTCGCATCCATCTCCATTTTCATTTTCATACGCTGGCTGTCTGTCACATAGACTTTAATAAACCATAATGTTTCTATTTGCATAATACAGGCTGAATGGCCTTCATGACTCCTCCTCTCTCTAAAAGAGATCCTTATTCTCTTTCCTTCTACGTACTCATCTCTTCTTTCTTTCATTACATTTATTACTCTTTGAAAGAGTCTCCTATGCCAACTTGGGCTTTGAAATGAGAAAGGAGAATTTTTCTAAACTAATATCTAAGTTGAGAGATAATCTCAACTAATATCTTATGGTTGAAATCTTTCAACCATCTCCTCCACTTTTACTCAACAAACTCCCAATGTGGGGATTCCTTTCAACCCACTTTCACCCCTTTTCAGTCCTTTTACTTTTACATTTAATATTTACATTTATTCCTCCTTAACAACATTTTGGAGGGAAAAGACAACAATATGAATTCAAATACAAAACTAAGACATGACTTGAGCTTTTTATGCTTGAGAATTTCCAACTTTGACCATGTCTTCATGTAGCCATTTTAGATGTTTTTGAGATGCTCCTACATCATAAAAGAAGGTTGATAATGTGTAAAGGAGTTTTAAGTGACAATGACCATGGGAATACATCCTATAAAGGGGTAGAAAGTACCATAAAAACCATACCATGGGTAGATCCATGGTACCCATGTTCAAGATTAGGCTAAGGATGTTGTGGATAATCACATGATCTTGCTTTAATTGGTTATCCTTAAAATAAGGAGTTGAATGTTGGTGAAAATAAAAGATGAGTGTAAGTTAGATAAAAGGTGAGTTTGATCTTGTTTAATAAAGTAAAGGATGAAAATGTGAATCATTAAGGGGCTTAGGTTCTAGTTTATCTTCAAGAGAGGATGATCAGTAAGCTCTTAATCCATACTTGTGCATTATGATATAGGGTTCAAGCCAATTGAAATAAAAATTACCCCACTTGAATTTATCCATATTGGTTACATGTTGATTTTTGTTTAAGATGAGATCCCCAAAATTGAATTATCAAACTTTGAGGTGCTTTTTATAATCACCCTTGATTCTTTCTTGATAGACACGAAGATTGGTAAGCATGGCTAATTGATATTAGTCAAGTAACTCAAGTTGGGATAAACATTCTTGATGACAATCTCCCTTAGAAATCAAGTATTATAAGGATATGCAAAGAAATGTAATTTGGACTTTGAGAGGCAAGACATCCTCTGATCTAAATATAATAGAGAAAGGGGTAGCACCCATAAGGGTTTGAATGCTAGTATGATATGCCAATAAGGCAAAATGGATGTGTAAATACCAATCCCAATTAGATGCATTAAGCATTTTAGTTAACATGTTGTTAAGAGTTTTGTTAAAATCTTTAGCTTATCCATTTTCTTGTGGATGATAAGGTGATGAGAAACTTAACTTGATACCAAATCTATCATAAAGGCCTTGGACTTGTTTGTTCTTAAAATATTTACCATTATTAGTGATTATTTTATGTAGGACACTAAAATGACAAATAATGTGATGGTTGATAAAATCAATGATATTTTGGCTTTGGTTGAGATGAGAGGAATATCCTCTACCTATTTGATGAAATATTATGTTGTAGTGATTATAGAGTAATGTCACTATGAAGAATGGGGGTTAATTTCACCAATAAGATCTAGACCCCATTATGAAAATGGCCATAAATATTTGGATATTTAGATACTATGGATAGGTGTATGATGTAAATTATCATGTTGTTGAAATTTAACACACTTCTTTAAACAATCACAAAAATCTTGGTTGAGGGTGGGCTAATAATATCCAATTTAAAGGATGTGGTTAGCGATGACTATGCCACTAAAGTTTCCCCCATAGATCCCATCATGTGTTTCCTTAATAGCATGAGAGATTTCATGGATATGTAGGTAGAATAAAATAAGGCCATTGAAGCCATGCTTGTATATTATTCCCCCTAATTGGTGTAATGAGACGTACCCTAAATGAATGCTCTTTGAACATTCCTAAAAATATTTGAAGGGATAATGGCAAGGTTGAGATAGTCAAATATCTACTTATACCAAAGGTTGGTTTGGGTCTCCTCCACATTAAATATGGTTAGAGTGTTTTATTTGATATAATAAGTCTCAATAAGAATATGGATAATGATAGATAGCTTAGATTTATAAGGTAAAAATGGGATTCAAGAAGTGAGAGAAGCTATTGTATCAAAAAATGTGTTCATAGATCATGGAATAGTTTGGATATGGTAGTGTTCAAATGATGCCAAGAACACATCGACTAGTTTATTGTAATATTTAAAAACATCATTCTTATATTGATAAGACCCATTGATTTGGTTGACCATGAGTTGGGAGTCATCAAAAATACTGATCGTCTTGACTCCCAAGGATAAAGTGGTTTGGAGACCTATCACTATCGCATCATACTCAAACATATTATTGGTACAATCAAAGCTAAGTTTAAAGGATAAAGGAAGAAGTTAAACATCAAGGGGAATAAGGATGATACTAGCTCCCCCACTACATTGACATTTTAATCTATTGAATAACATGGTCATTTGATAAGTGATGTCTTCTTGAGAAAGGGTGGTGGTAGACTCATCAGGAAAATCAAGGGAGGATGGTTGGTTATATACTAAGGGTGATTTGCCCAATTAGTCAGCAATCACTTTCCATTTTATTGACTTTTATTAGAGTAAATCAAGTTCAAACTCAGCTAAGATCATGATCTACTTAGCCATATGATAGTTTTGGTATGGCTTAGAGTACATATACTTCAGTGGGTTGGTATTGGTTATGACATAGGTACTATGGTTGATAAGGTAGTGGGGAAGTTTGTAGGTGATGAAGTCTAGTGAAAGGCAAAGTTTTTCAATATGGGTATGTCAAGTCTTATACTTTATAAGAATATAAATTATGTAGTAGATAGCTTTCTCTTATGATGCTCATCTTGATGGGCCAACATTGCCCGTAAGGAGCAGTCAGAAATGGAAATATAAATCTAGAAAGTCTGATATTGTTTAGGAGGAATGAGGATAGGTGGAGAAATAAGGTAATATTTAAGTAAATCAAAAGCCTTTTGATAGTATTTCCTCCACTTAAAGATACATACTTATTTATAAGGTGGTAGAATGGTTGACATTAATTTGAGAGCTAAGAGATAAAGTGATTAATGGATTGGAGCTTCCTCTGCAAGTTGTAGAGTTACTTGAGGTGGGTGGGAGGTGTAGACACTATAAAACTACACACAATGATTATATATGTCACAACACCTTTGGATCAGGCCATTACCTAACCTCCAACCATAACCTTGAGTTAGTTTAGCTAACTAGCTAAACCAACTCACTAACATACCCTTTTGCCAAACTTAATCTTCAACCCTTGATCATTAATGGTCACCTTGACTATTGATGGTCACCTTGACCATTGACAATTAGGTCCCCACCACCTAACTAAAAAGACAACTTGAGTTGTATGAAAGCTAACATATCAAAATTTAATATGGATAGTAAGCTAACACATCCCAACAATTTACCAAACATCCTATGGAACCTTATACATATAACTCTCTTATCTTATAAAATGAGGGGAGTAGGAAGTGAAAAGGATCCATTTTATCCATCTATTTTAACAATCAAGCAATCAAGCAACCAATAGTCATCAAGATTATCAAACTTATTTATAGGTTCTCCCTTTAGTAAGCTAGCAACCATTACAGAGACTTGAACCTCTACCCAAATTATTCTTTAAGAAAATTATTGTTACTCTACCAGAATTACTCTAGGATTAACTTCCAACTATCAAACAACTAGCTAAGTATATTTATGTTTGTTAAGTTATTTATTTGGTTTCTAACATCTCTATCTAATGCATACCTTTATCCATATGACCCTTTAACCCCTTGTCTCCAAATAGACCTTCAATATCTTGTTGTATCCATTTTGCAACCTCTTTTTTTAACACCTTTAGAACCCACAATAACCATCAATGGTCACCCTCACCACTGATATTCATCTTCACCCATCAATGGTTACCCAACCACTGATAGTCACCTTAACCATTGATGGTCATCCCAACTACCAATAGTCACTGTGGTAGGAAATAACAAAAATCTATTTCTACCTACCTACTCCCAACTAAATTCCACTTTCTAACTATCTTCCTATTCATAGAGATCCCACCTATTTTCTAAACCTAACCCAACCCATTTAACATTAGTATTGACTGATTATTTTCTATAATTAGCCTATTTTCTTTATCAAGCATTTATTTCTTATTTTATTTCCTTTAAATCTTTTCTATTATTTGATGCAAGTATTTTACCTTCATTTATTTCAACTTAACTATTCTAAGAGTGTGGATTGATAGCCTCCTAGTAAGCTCACACTTCTTGGATCTAGTTCATGCTAGGAAATCCACCTCGCTACCCATCTAACAACCCCTTTGAATTAGTGCTTTATTATCTATAGGTCATTCTTCCCAAGATAAAGAGTAGCTCTTCACAATAATCTAAATCATGTGTGCATAAACAAACATGTTATTCTACCACACCCATAATTAGTTTCATTTATTAGTAAATAAACAAAAATTGAGATAAATATTCTATCACACCCACTGGGACCCAATATCATCTAGGTGTCCTTTTCTTTATTCTATGCTCATATAAAGAAATCAAAATTTATTTTGGATATAAAATAAACCTTGCATACATTGATTGCTTACATATTTAGCTCACGTAGTTAAAATTAAAGGCAAAGGAATTTAATCATAGCTTCACTTACTTATCACACACTATAAATAACCACTTAAATCAATTAAACATAAAAATATTTGACATAAGGCCTAACTAGGGTTTCATCTCCTAGCAGATCACCTTCACCCTTTGAATATCTTACTTGGAGGTCACTACCAAGAAGAAAAACTAAAACTCAACTCTTTGATTGAGTCTAAAATCTGGAAATTAGTATATATTGGTTATTAACCCAACACCCTTATCAATGTAGAGTGTGAATTGAGGAGGTAGGCCCCAATACCAAGCCACATATTGATTTCTAACACAGATCATTTTGAGAGTCTTGAACACATGAAACCAACCATAAACTTCTTTTCTAGTATCCTATTCTATAAACCAAGTTCTTGTTCATATTTTCCAACTAAGGCATAATCTAAAAGTGATATAAAAGGCACCCTAAGATTTTAAATGCACTCTAGTGTATGTTTTGATTGCCTTGAGATATTTTTCTTTTGTTTGCTTTGTGTTTGAGTTGTGAGATTTATTTTATTTCTAACATGGACTTTACTAGATAACAGTTAAAGAAACAAACTAACCAAGATCCACCTTCCTCTTCTTCTTCATTCATAGAGTATACCTCGGATGTTTAGGGTTCTCCCCATCCTTCTACTACTCCTACCATGACTTAAATAGTTGTCTAAGGTGATATAGGTTTTTCCACTTTATTTGATAACAACCTCGTATACCTCCAAAATTACCTCAACACCCTACCTCACTACACCCTTGATTCAGTTCCTCCTAGTGATCTACCTAATGGGATGCCTTCCCATATTATGATGTCCATTACCTCTACCTAAATTATGATCACTTAAACATCCTCATCCAACAATCACCCATACACTACCTCTACCCAAATTATGATCACTCAAACATCCTCCTCCACAAATCACCCATCCATTAACTCCACCCAAACTTAATCAAATAACCCAACCAATAACCAAACCACTTATACAACAACCAATAATACCTCCCACATAGGGGTAACCTCATATTTTATTACCCATACTCCATCCACTATGGGGATGTCTTCTACCCCTATTATCACTATTCCCCTTATCACTACCATCCCACCAATCTCCATCCCACTTTAAAATTTGGTGATTTATATACCTTCTACCCTTCCACTTATTAATACTAGAGTTACCACTCACCTTGAACCAACTAACCTATCCATACCTCTAACCCAATCCATATCAAATCCCGAATCTACCAATCTAACCATACCTCTCAACTAACTCACATAAACTCAACCAATATCTATTCCACCTTACCCAAACTATGTTCCTAATCCACAAAGATACAGAGCTTCATCTTCTACCCAACCTTTTGTTTCCATTAACTCTTATGTGGCATCATCCAAAACCCTAATGACCATATCCTAATATGTGGCATTTTATCAACCTTATACCAATTATCCATATATTTCATCCACCCAACCATAACAAAACTTACAATAAAATTATGGGATTCACCAACCCTAAATAGATTTGGTCAAACTATTGATGGACAAAATGACCAACCTAGAGTCATCTATCTCTAGGGCTCATAGAATATTATCTTATGACCAAATGTGTAAATAACCTATTCACCCATCCATCTATATCTAACCTTACCCTCTTCAATAGGAATTACACAAATTTTCTACATTCCAAAGCAAGGAGGACTGCCAGTAATACCTAAGAGCATTTTGACATTCTTGCTACTTGATTGCCTATGATGATGCTCTTCTCATTCACACCTTTCCTATGTCTTTATCTAGATAAACACTAGATTTGTATAGTGATATCAATAATAAATCCATCTTTTCCTATTCCCAACTTTCCCAAACCATTTTAGACCAATTTTTAATCAATATATCTAATAAGATCTCCATTACTGGCCTCTATTCCATCAGGAAATTTGATGATAAATCAATTGTCAATTTTTTAGCTTGATGGAGAGGTCTTATCAACCAAATCTTTTTCTCTTTACACCAACTTGATTTGATTGAAATTTTCTCTTGAGCTTGTGCCAAACATATTTCCCCTACTCTATAGTTTCAAACCTGTATAACCTTTTATGATGCTTTCACCATGGCATGGAAACTAGAAATCAAAGCTATTAACAAGGCAAAATTGAAAATAAGAAATAAAAACTCTAGATTCAAATCCAAAAACCCTTCCCCATCCAAAACCAATAACCAATCTAACTACCCAAAACTCAACCAAAGGTTTCCTCAAACATGGTTGTCCTTAAAACTACTCCACCTCTAGTTTTCAACCAACCCAGCCAAACAAACTCCACTAACTCCTCCAACCAACAAACTTGAAATTAAAATTGGGCTACCCCAAAATAATACACTCTACTAGGGGAGTCATATGCTTCAATTTTGTACAAGTTTCTTAAATCCAACATCATAAAAATTACCCCATCAAACCTCCCCAACAATTTGATGCTTCTCACCCTATGCTTGGTTGGTATAATGAGAATTATCTATGTGGTTTCCATAATGTTATTGGACATGACATTAGTAGGTGTAACACCTTGAAAACCTCTATCCAAAACATGATTAATAAATGAGAAATCACATTAGAAAATTCAAATCCACCCTTGAATTAGTCACTCCACATCTTTTGACAACCTTTTCTCAAGAATTCCCCTTCTACAAATCATGATGACAACAAACCAAAATCATCTCAAGCTTGTGAAGTCCATATAGTCAATGTAATTATCAATGAACCTATTTTTAAGGAAACCATTTCCTCAACTACCTCTTCCTCCACTCTACTTATCAAAGTGGTTGAATTACCCTCCCTTCCATTTGACACTCAAACAAAGGAAGAAACCATCCCCTTTCCTTCACTTGATGAGACAATAGACTTACCCACCTCTCCCTTGATAGAAAAACCAAAAGAGGCAACCATTGCCATCACACCTTCATCCACCATCATGGAATCACCCAGTCTCTCTTTGTAAATAATTCCATAGTGAGAGATCACCTTATCTACTCCTTACATGGAGGAAACATCCTCCCAAATCTTGGAACCTTTTATCAAGGACAAGGGTGAAGAAACCATCCCCTTACTTCAACCTATGGGCCTAATCTTTGAATCTGATACCCAAGAGACCAAACCAATTTACAAACCTTTGTCTAGACTGGTCCAAAACCTCAAATTATCTTCTCAACCTGATTTAGATTGAGCCACCTTATGGTAGTATCTTGGGATCCCCTATAAAAACAAACATGAACATTCAACCTCACTTTCATCTGCCATTAAACCTATCATCACCTCAATTACTTCATCAAACACCTCTCCCTCCAAAACCATGGAGGATCCATCAAAAAAAATCAAATCAACTTACACCTCTTTAATCAAACCTATCAAGAACCTGGGAATACTTCTTACTCCTAGCCTTATCTACCCATTTTTGAAGTTGGAAATAACCCCATCTAGTCCATAACTAATAGGATGAAGATGAGCTATTCTCTAATAAACCTATCTTAAACCCTTTATCAACCTAACCACCAAATTAACCTACCCAACACTTATTCACTTTTACACTCTCATTTAAGAGTGAGGAGGAACCAAAGTAGCCTTTAGTCCAACACTTCCCCTCATCTAGACTATCCATATGGTCACCCGATATCGAGCCCAACAAAATGATAAGGGAAAGGCCAAAGTGTCCATTTTATGGACATATCCTTCCACCCATCAACCTTCTAACCATAATCAAGCACCTTCACCTTCACCATAACCCAAAATATCCATCTACGGTGCCTCTCCCTCTAACCTTTTAAAATCTATCTAGTGAGTATTTCTAAAACACCCTCACTAGACATCGATGAAGATGAGTCTCTACAAAATAATCAATACCTCAATCCATCACTGCCAAGTATTAATAGAGTCCCTTCAATCTATATAGGTCTAATAAAAATATCCTCAAACACTTGTATCCTTTGTTATAGCTCTTCAACTTTTCATCCTTGTCATATTCAAAGATTTAGAAATACCTTAAGTTCATCCTAAAGATCCTGATCCTTTTCTCTTCATCACTACATACATAAATCAAACCTGAATCAAAATGGTGATGATTGATGAGGGAAATAGTATTAGCATTATCTCCTTTCATTTTTATGACCAAATCTAGATGCCAAATAATATCATGTTAGAAACCATAGTGGTGCTTCATTCTATTAATGATACTGCATCCATAACCTTGGGGATAGTGATCCTACACATCCACTTAGGACATTACATACTTTCAAATATTTTATACATCATAAAAAATAAGTTCCAATACAACATATTACTTGGATGCCCTTGGATCCACTTCATGATTTGTGTCCCATCTATCTTGCATCTATGTGTCAAGTTTGAACACAAGGGTAAAGTCATCACCATACAAGCTAACCCTAATCCTTTTGAATCTTATAGCTTGACATATCAACCTAATGATTTTATTATTCTTAATTCATCTAACTCACATCCAACCAATAACCATTCCACCCCTACCATCAATGAATATTTAACTATCTCATTTATCCCTTCTTCTTAGATCCACATAGAGGACCCCTTGGAACCCACGTTCCAACATGTCTCACTAGGAGAATATCATATTTTGGCCTTGGATTCCTTCCCTAATCCTAAATATTATGAGAACCTTGTCCATAATCTTGGTTATCATCCAAATATTATAATCATCATTCCTTTCAGGATTCCTAACAACTAAACCAACTTCATCTATGGGGTCTTGATCATCCACTTCTTGCTTCCTCTACCACCTCTTCTACCCATCCATTTACCTCTAAATTTTTATATCTAGACAAATTAGAATTTTCTAAATTGTACCTTCACTAGTGTTTCTATAAGGTATTTGGCCTTAGTCATTATGAATATGGAACCCATGAGTTACCTTTGATCAAAACCTAGAAATTTTGTGAGTTATTTGGCCTTGTCTTCATCTCACCAGAAGAACCCACTGATTCACCCAAACCCATTTCTATCATTGAGGAAAACACTCCATCCTCACCAACCCCATTTATTTCAAAGTCTAAGGATTTTGAAACCATCCCTTCTAACTTTTATTTAGTCAATACTGTTAGTTTGGGCCCTGGCCTATCAAAAGGATGTCCAAACTAAAACCTTTCCTCTAATTCATCTTGAAATGATAGAAAATAATTCTCCTACCATCCACACCATCCAACATCAAGATGATGATTCTATTCTTACCTATCTTAGTGTAGGGGATTCTTACATCCAAAAATCCCTTACTTCTAATAACTAGACCATGTTGAATGAATCCACTATCATTTCAACATGGGTACTTAGGATAACCCTTGCATTCTAAAGATTGGTGGATCCTTAGATTCCATGAAATAATGGGATTAACCTTCCTTCCTTCATGACTGAAGCATAACATTTTCTTGGTCCTACTAGCATATTCTCAAAATCAATCCTTTCATATCTATTCACAACACTATCATCCATCTTGAAGTTAAGCCTATTAGGCAAAAGCTTTGTAGGATTTACCCTCATATCACCCTTCTAGTAAAAGAATAGATATAGTGCCTCTTATATGTCAATTTCATCCAACCCATTGACTATCCGTAATGGGTTTCCAATATCATTCCAATCACCAAAATAAAAAGGGGACTTCACCTTTGTATTGAATTTTATGACCTCAACCTTCCTTGTCCAAAGGATGACTTCCTTTTGCCTAACATAGATCAACTTGGTGATGTTTTAGTTGGCCATGATATGTTATCTCTCATGGATAGCTTCTTAGGATATAATAAAATATTGATTACCCCTGAGGATCATCACAAGACTTATTTCGTCACCCCTTGGGGAACCTTCTATTATAGGGTCATGCCATTTGGTCTAAACAATGTTGGGGAAAATTACCAATGTGTAATGACCTAAATATTTAATGATCTCATCCACAAAATCATAGAGGACTATGTATATGATCTCCTTTGGAATCCCAAATACCATAAATATCATATAAAAGTTCTCAAAATTATTTTTTAATGCCTAATCTATTTCCATGTCTGACTCAACCCCAAAAATGTGATTTTGGAGTCTTACCTAGAAAGCTTCTTCTTAGCTTTATCACCTCTCTTTAAAGAATCAAAGTAGATCCTACCAAAGTGAAATCAATCCTCAACTTTCCACCTTCAACCCACATTAATAAAATCCATAGCCTATAGGGGAAGTTCCAATCCATCCATCTCTTCATCTCTCAGTTATCAGATAGATATGAACCCTTTCACAATCTTCTCAAGAAAGATACACATTTTAAGTGGACTAAGGACTACCAAGAAGCCTTTAATTCACTCAAAGAGTATATTATTTATCTACTCATTCTTATCCCTCTAAATAGTACTAAACCTTATACCTTTATATCTCCATGACTCATCATTCCTTAGGGGCAATGATTGTTTATCATGATGAACAAAATAAATAGTAAATTATATACTATATAAGTCAAACACTTATAGAGTATGAGACTTGGTACACATATAAAAAGTTGATTTTTATCACCTTAGTTTTTATAGATTACAAAATTCATCATTAATTCCTCAATCACAAAACCTTTGGCATCACCAACACCAACCAATGTATAGCTAAGTGGCACATGTTCCTAGTTGAGTTTGACCATGAGTTCCTCTAGTAGAAGTTGATTAAATGGTAATTTATTGTTGATCAATTAGCTAAATCTCCTTTTCCAAGTAACCAACCACTTTATCTTATGTTTCCAAACAAGTCTATCATGACTCTTTCTCAAGAGGACAACACCTACCACTTGACCATGTTCTTTAATGGCTCAAAGTGCTAGCACGGTGGGGGTGCCAAAATTATTCTCATTTTTATTAATGGAAAACCTCTTCCTCTTTCATTCAAACTTGATTTTGAGTGTACCAATAATATGGTTGAGTATGAAGCCATAGTAATAGGTTTCCAAACTACTCTAGCCTTGGGAGTTAAGATAATTAGTGTCTTTAGTGATTCTTTACTTGTTGTCAACCAGATCAATGGATCCTACCAATGTAAAAAGGATGTCTTAAAAAAATACAAACATCTAATATATTTAATCTTAGCATCATTTTATCATTTCCTTATCAAATTTATTCAATAATGTACTAATAATTTTACATTTATAATGGATTCCCTTACTTCCCAAATCCTATTTATGCCTATCAATTCTAAGCTCTTTGTCACCATTCATCTTTTTATCACACCTTATTATATCCAATCTGACCTCCCTACTATTTTTAGTGTGAAGGAATATCCATTAGACATTTGGTACAAGTAAACCTTTGAATACTTCAGCCTCAACATCACTCCTCCCAACCTCTCTAAGAATGCCCTATGAGCCTTTGATTAGAGTACCTCTCAATATAACATATTATGATGAATCCTTTATAAATGCAGCTTTGACAACCTCCTTCTCTATTACCTACATAGTCATGAAACTTCCCATGATGTCAAGGAAACATATGATGGGATATGTGAGGTACACTTTGGTGTTTGATTTGTCTCTAAACATATTCTTCAACTTAGCTATTATTGGCCCACCCTCAACTAGGACTATTATGATTATGCAAATAAGTCTATTAAATGTCAATAACATGCCAATTTATATCATGTGTTGACCCATGGACTTCAATTATCCAAGGACTTTGGGTCATTCTCATAATGGGGATTAGATCTCAATGGGGAATCAATCCTCACTCTTTACAGTGGCACCACTCCATCACCACCACCACTGAGTATTTCACAAATTGGGTAGAGGTTATTCCTCTCATCTCAACCAAATATAACAAGATAGTCAACATTATCAATCATCATATCATCTATCATTTTGATGTTCCCCATAATATCATCACAAATAATGGAAAATATTTTAAAAACAAACAATTCCAAGGTATTTATGACACATTTGGCATCAAGTTAAGCTTTTTCCTGCCTTACCATCTATAATCAAACAAATAAGTAGAAGCTTCTAACAAAAAATTCAACAAGATGTTAACAAAATTATTCAATGCTTCTGGTCAGGATTAGTGCTTGCATGTCTTTTTAAATTTATGGGCCTATCACACTAGAATTCCAACCTCTATGGGTACAACCCCTTTTTCTTTGGTATTTAGAGTAGAGGCAGTCCTTCCTCTTGAAGTCCAAATTCCCTCTCTTTGTATATCCTTTAAAGACATCATTTTTGAGAGTGATTATCATTAAGAACATCTATCATGACTTGAGCTACTTGATTATCACCACCTAGTGGTGCTTAACCATCTTCATGTCTATCAAGAACAAGTTAAACATGCTTATAAAAACACTTGAAATAATTAGAATTCAACATTATATACCTCATCCTAAATTAAAATGAACAAGTGAACAAAATATGGAGAAAATAAAGTGAAGCATATTTGATGTCAATTGGCTTAGACCCTACATCATAACCCATAAGTATGGATCAGGAGCCTATCATTTATTCTCTCTTCAAGGAAAACCAAAACTTGATCCCCTCAATACTTCAAATTTGCATCCTTTATCTTTTTAAATAGGGATCAACCTCACCTTGTGTCTACCTTAAGCTTGTCTCTTGATATATGATATTTTCACCTTTCTCACACTTTCATCCTATCCCTTTGAGGATAATTGATTATAACATATAATAATATTATTAACTATAAAAATCATAGCCTTATCCTAAATATGGGTACCCCATATCTACCCATGACATGGTTCTCATGGATAATTTTTTTCCCTAATAAAACATAATCCCATGGTCATTATTTCTCAAAACCACCCCTTTTAGCTATCATTAAACTTCTTGTTCTCTAGGTTTTACCCTCATAAAGGTAAAAATCTAAGCCTAAATACACTTTTCCATGTCAAAACTAGCATAAAAACAATATGGGATACCTAAATATCACTTGCATCAAACATCTCTAGCATGTAGACTACTCCCTTGAAGGATAGCTACCTAAAATCCAAGATTGCTTAAAAAGATAGATTATTCCCTTGAAGGACAACTACTAAAATTAAAAAACCCAAACTTGGACCACTTCCTTAAAGGATGGATATTTCAAATTTGTGAAACGAATCATTTGAAGATTACCACATTGATCAACTTCACAAACCTATTAGAATAAAGTAATCAAAATACCCTATATCAAAATAAGAATAAGTTATCTCAAGAAAGCTGCAATCAGCTTTCATATATAACATTATTATAATTATTGCATCGATTAGTCTACACCTTTCATTAAAACATGGAATTTTCTATTATTGTTATTAGGTCAGCTATAGAAGGGGAAAACCAACCCTCAATAAATTATACTACCCTTCGTACCACCTATCACCTATCTCCCCTTTATACCATCTACAAATCAAGGGATTTTGAGCTTACTTGGCACACTATGATCAAGACATATTTTTTTTCAACTAATGCACTCTAATGCAAATCATTTTAAGGTATTATATTCTTTAATCCAATCTAAATTTGATTTTATTTAGTCCTTATGAATGAAGAAGCATCATGTCTTCTCCTTATCTACTCATAAATGGTTTATGTATTCACTTAGACTAATGTCTTGTTCTTTTAATCTCTTTCCCACATATAGTTTTGTTTTCTAACTTACTTTATGTGCTATCATCAAACAAAATAACTATAAATCATAAATAAACCACAAACATAACCATGTATAAAATAAAGCATCACATCATCATAAATAACCATAGTTATAAACCACATCACATCCATAATCATAAATGACATCATATCCATGATCATAACCATAACCATAAACATCATAACCATGTATTAAAAAAAGCATCATATAATCATAAATTATGTATAAACCATAACTCATCCTAAAGATCATCCATGATCATCACATGCCTAAGCTAGTGAGTTTACATCTCATGAGCATAATCATAAATAAAATATAAACATTTAAACCATGAACCATGAACCATAAATCCACATCTATATGTTGTCATCAAATCATATACATCATGTCCCATCAACATAAAATAGTACATATAAAAAAATGTGCATCTCTCTCTTTCAAAAAAATATACATCTCACTACATCGGCTCATAGGCTGGTATTAGAATCATATATATATATATATATATATATCATATAATAAACTATGCCACTAGGTAAATACCTAGTGCATTACCCCCTAAGGTGCTTACCTATCCATCCACCTAAGTGTCCCACTAACTTAGAGTTGTTATACTTGCACCTCCTACCAAGCTGGCTTTGTACTCACCCCATTAGGGATCTTAT
Source organism: Torreya grandis (assembly GCA_037957365.1). NCBI lineage: Eukaryota > Viridiplantae > Streptophyta > Pinopsida > Cupressales > Taxaceae > Torreya > Torreya grandis. The sequence continues at coordinate 1,111,836 of JARHVA010004890.1, forward strand.
GGAAAACTTGTTAGAACTATGGCCTCATAATAATGTAAATCCTCAATTGTATCCAAGTAATGTACCATAATAATTATACTTGGTGGTATTACTAGTTCTATGAATCCTATTCTAGTCTTTTTCAAGGAGTCCCTCTCTTGGGTCACCAAGGCTAGTGTAGTCCTAACCTAGTCCCTCTCCCCTATCACAATGGTAAACTTACCTTATAATGTCACAACCTAGCCATATAATGTGTCCACCTTCCCCTATAAAGCTATGATATATTCTTATGCAGTGGATAACACCACTCATGCCTATCCATTACGTCTACCTCCTTATACATATACCTATGGGCCCCCACAAACTAGATCCACATCCATAGCTTGACTACCCCATCATCCCATCTAAAATATACCAATACATAGAGGGACTATTACCATGATAAATATCCATCAACAAAACCTATACCATTAATCTCTACTCTAGTAGGTAACTCCTCATGATTAAGCATTATATTCACTAGTTGTGGCTCTAGAAGCAAAAACTCAACATCCTCCAACTTATACCTTAAGATGGAGCCAAAATCACCTGTATCAATTTAAAATGCCTATAAAACCTATAAAAATGGATGATCTTAGTCTCACCTTCTCTCCTCCTAAAAATCCACTTGTAGCTCTACATCGATAAAATATTTTGAGTATAGTGGGTCCACCTCAAAAAGCCAACATATGGCCTCTAAACCATATCCCTAACCACCAAAGCCTCCAGTATGACCCTGAACTAATAAATATCTCAAAAACCTCTTCTAAATCCTATGAGTGTGTAATCATTCCTCCACCTCATGAAACCCAACCTAAAGTCCATTTAGGCATATCCCTCCTATGGTATCCCTATCAGTCTCAGAAATTAGATGTGCTCATAAGCCCAATAGTGTATCACAAACCCCACACTATTACCATACCTTTTATGAGTTTTAAACCCCCATAAATATCTATTTATTTGTATTGATAAAATAGGTACCCACCCAAAAACTATTTTACCTAGTAATATCTCCACTAGGACTCCCAGTAATAGATATGAAAACTACCCACTACTTGAATTTGGTAATGCAAAACATGAGACTACCATCATCATCATCAATAACAACAAAAATCTCTAATCATCTCTATAACTCTAATATAATGACCTATAGCTAAAGCCTCCATCATGTCATTTGGTGAATGCATGATCATCACCATATAGCTAATCTCTTAGTTTATCTCTCTCTTCCCTCTTTATGTGATATATCAGCTCCCCCTAAATGGAAACCATGTGATCCTATGTACATTCTCTATCAAGATTATCATCTCACCAATTAGTAGGAAAAAGGTGTTCATGGTGGGATCTCATCTATCAATGAGGGAAATGATCATCGAAACACCTTATGGCATGTGCTAGAAATGCATCACCATGATGATGCCAACCTCCTCCATGTGCACCTAGTCATCATCTATCATCACATGATGGATCTCCACAAAGATTTAAGGAACCTGATTCTACATCTGAATCTGATCATATGCCTACAAAGTTCAACATAGAGAACACACTTAGTTTTCTATTTTACTACTTTTCCCATGGATTTTCCCTTTTTTCTTACCTCATTCATCCTTCCTCATAAAACCTACTTTCCCCTATATAAACTACATCAACTTATTTTCTAAACCTACCTCAAACTCAAGATACCCTTAGCATTCTAATGTTAAAAACATTAAAAACACACCTTTTTCCTTAACATTTCATTTAAAACATTTAACCTTTTAGTCAATCGATGATGATCACTATGACTTCCAATGGCCAACTAGCTATTTAGCCTCTGATCTTTGATCATCGATGGTCAAATATGATTTTTGATAGTTGGGTATGGCCATTAATGGTCACTATGTGTGACCACTAGTGGTAAAACCCCCAAAACTATCTACCACAAAAACCACAAAACCACCCCTTCCTAATAACTAATTAAGCTATGTTCTCTACCCTACCCCCAACTAACCTACCCTCCCAATTTAAATTTTCACTAATGAATTTTCATAAAAAACACCAAACCCAAAACTAAAAACCTAGGGAAAACCCAAAACCCACCTACACCAAAATAAATTAACATAAATTCAACCACGAATGCAAAAATAAATCTAGTCTATCAATCCAATATAGCCCCTACCTTATTCCTTGACCATCATCGAGGATGAATCATGGGTCCCACTACTTAGTTACACCCCTATCCACCCTACATCTTCAGTTCTATACTAGGTCAACTTAATACCAATCTCACTCTTAACCAATCAACAAATCCTTTATCAGCACTCTTGCATAAAATGTCAAAGTTTCCAAGTGCGCAAGAGTCAAGAGAGTCAAAAGTAAAAAGTAAAAATGACTTACCTTTCTTTATTTTTATCCTTTGCACTTTTTAGGTTCTATATTGACCATTAATGGTTAGGATGATCATTGATGGTTGAGTTTGAGACCCCTGAACATCAAATGTTAGGATCTCCTCTTTTTCAAACTATTGACACCAGATACCTTAGTGCCACCTTTTGGAGACAACCTTCTCCACCTACATTACTAACCATGTCCACCTTAATATTGGCCATTTTGGCCCAAGCTATCACATATTTTGTGATAACCTTACATTGGTCTTTTTGACTACATTAACCAACCTTGTCATGTTAAACATTTAAATTTTTACCACCTCATGCAACTAAACCATTCATGTTTTCCCAATAGCACTTCCTACTTTGGATACCTACAAAACACTAACCTTGTGTAGGAGACTTAATAAGAATAACCCAATCAACTATGCCTAATGTTATGGCCTAGTTACCCCATCACTAGTCCTTTTAAAACTGAGCTTTTTATTTTTACCAACTATGGAAAATTAATCTATGCATGATCTCAGCTATCACACTTAGTCACATTTGGTATACATGTTTACACGTCAAACTAACCAACCCTTTTATCACCAACCTCATGACTCACCATAGTTGTTCATCAAACTTGTACCTAATTTTGTTTCACCTCATCAACTCCTAGTTCTAGGGGGAATACCTCCCCCTATACTCAGGCAAACCATGCCTTTGACTATAATCCATTTTTGTTTTATAGCTTTCTAACATAAACTATATAACAAAAAGGGGAAAATTTTAGATAGTAAAAAACTACACATGATAGTTCTAAATGTTGAAATACCCTTGAATCGGACCATTACCCAACATTAGACCATAAACTTAAGTCAACTTAGCTAACTAGCTGAACCAACTCACTAACCTACGTTTATACCTTAATTAATCTTCAACCCTAGATCATCTAAATTCACCTTTACCACCACATTTACCCTAACCATTGATGGTTAGGTCCCCACCACCTAACCACAAGGACAACTCAAGTTGTGTGCAAGCTAACACATCAAAATTTAATATGGACAAAAAGATAACACATCATAATAATTGACCAAACTTATTGTGAAACCTTATACCTATATCTCTCTTTACCTCTAAAATAAGTGGAGTAGGAAGTGAAAAGGATCCCTTTTATCTATCCATTTTAGCAATCAAGCAACTAGTAGTCATCAGGTGCTATCAAACTTCTTTGCAGGTTCTCCCTTTTGTAAGTTAGTAACCATGACAAAAACCTAAACTTCTACCAAAAGTATTCTTCAATAAAATTATTTTTACTCAACCAAAATTACTCCAAGATTAGCTACCAACTATCAAATAACTAGCTAAGTATATTTATATCTTTCAAGTTGTTTATTTGGTTTTTGACATCTCTATCTGATCCATACCCTTCTACCTATGACCCTCTGACTCTTTCACTCTAAAGAGACCTTCAACATCTTATTGTATCCATTCTTAAAAATATTTTTTAAACACATTTAAGACCCATCACAACTATCGATGGTCACCCTAACCATCAATGTCACCTTTAATTGTCGATGGTCACCCAACTACTAATGGTCACCTTAACCGTTGATAGTCATCCCAACCACCAATGGTCACTATGGTAAGAAATAATAGAAAAATATTTTCACCTACTTACTCCAAACCAAATTCCACCTTTTTACCCTTTACCTATTCATAGAGACCCTACCTATTTTCTAAACTTGACATAACCTATTTAGCATTAGTATTGACCTGCTATTTGTTATAATTAGTGTATTTCCTTTATCAAGCATTTATTTCTTATTGTGTTTCTTTTAAATATTTTATATTATTTGATGAAATTATTTTAACATTATTTAATTCAAATTAACTATTCTAAGAGTGTATATTTATAACCTCTTGTTAAGCTCATGCTTCTTAGATCTAGTTCACGTTGTAGACATGTAAATTTAGCCACCAATGGCTTTATGTCAAACTATTATAATAATTATTTCCAATCATAAAAAATTTAACCTAATAATTTCTATTAGTATAAATTTTGGCTTTATAACCTTTCATTAAATTAATTTGACCTAATAAATCAATTAAATAAGGTAAATACACACATTGAATTAATCAAAATCAAATAAATGACCAAATTCCTAAAAAGAATTAATTAACTTGAAAATTCTAATAAAAATCAATTAGAAAGTTAAATCAATTTAAAATCCTAATTTATTTCACCCATGATCTAATAAATCAATTAAATAAATTACTACAAAAAAATTCAAGAGCATCTTAGGACATTCTAGAACACACTCATTACCTTTGTGAATTGTCACTTTTGAAAAATATCTAAAAGAATATTTTGAGAATATGTCAAACTCAAAATAAGGTAATAAAATCAACCATGGTCATATTTAACCCATTACAAGGTATTTTAAATCCTATAAAATTAAGCTTAGAGCTCTTTATTAAGGGAAATCAATCAAAGTAGAGTTATAATGTAAGAATAGATTCATGTAGATAAAAACCTAGTGTTATAATATCAAAATTGAGCCAAGCCATATCAATCAAGCCAAGAATTAAACAATTTTTCATATAGAAGATGATTTTAGCTATATGTCATTGGTTAATAATTTTTATGCATAATCTAAGCAATCTAAATGAAGAAATCGTTTGTTACTCTCAAGGAAGGTAAAGATTATTGTTTTTTGCATTTTAGTTGAGTTTTCAATTGTTGTTTGTTCTTTAAGCTTCCTCTAATATATATTATTAGAGATGTTAGTATGTTAGTTTGTTGATTTCATTATTTTATTGAATAACACTTGATTTGACCTCTTCTCTTTGTTAAATTCTTTGATCACAAATGGCACGCCTGGTGGGACATGATTGTTCATTCCACATATTTGAATAAAAATGGATTTTAAAATATCTCTAATTTTTAATATGTTTTATGTTATTTTTATAAATTTTTTATAATATATTATTACTTTTTTTATATTAATTATCTCAAAATTTCATTAAAATATGATGTATAGTTTAAAAGTTATGACTCTTTTAGTGACTGTCACTTTTTATTTATTAATTTTTGGTAAAAATGGTTAATATAGAGATAATAAATTTTTTTATTCATTGTTTTGACTTTAATTTTTTCACAAAAGTGTGCCATATACCTATAAATAACCTTAAAAAATTTTGTAATAAATGGATGTATATTTTAAAATTTACGGCTAAATTACTGACTGTAGGTTTTTATGATTTTTGTGTTTGATTTTCTTGTTTTTAACCTTCTAACTTGTTTGCATGTTTCATAGTTTTTTTTTTTTTTTTTTTTTTTTGAGATTTATTGTTTTTTTATTGATATTTTTTATAACCTTTTCCTAATCTAACATGTTTTATTTTTTGGAGTTTTTCATTTGGGTCGACATATTTTACCCTTCAAAGCTGCTTGTCTCATTTGACATATAATCTTCAAGGCTAAATGAAGTTCTAACTTTTTCTTTGTAGGATTTATTTGACGAAAACCATTTCAATCTAACTTAGTCTTTTCACACTTAATTTTTATGTTTAAAACAAACTTGGAATCCTTCATTTTGTTTTCTAAAGAAACTTTTTAGGGTGTTTTATTAGTGAAGTTTTTGTGGTTTCTTTCAAAATTCACAACTTAAATCCAAGGGAATAAAAGAACACCACCACACATTTCATTTATTGATATAAAATTGAATAAACTTCAAATTTTTTGTAAGTTATTTTCATTATTTGTTTAGTCTAATTTTTTTTGAGTAAATAAGGAGTTGTGCATGTATTCTCTCATATCCATCCTTTATAGGGAACTTTTGCGATCAAAAGCACCAAATTATTTCTGGGTGGATTGTAATCATTTCTATTTGCACTTCTTAAATCCAAGGAAATAGTAACAAATCTAATCAAACACTTTCAATTTGGTGCAATGAAATTAACCTCACTTGAATTATCTACAAACTTGCTTGTTGATTACATGTTTTAGCAAAAAGAGACGTGTGTGTATGCTCTCCCATTCATCCCCTTTAAGGAATGTTTGGGATAAAAAGCACAATATCATCACACTTTGAACTTAATACAAGTCATAGAAATAATGTAGTTACAGCCCTCCCTAAAAACTCATAATAGTATTTGGTGATCTTGAGGTGACCATAAAGTCTTTCTATTGTGTCATTTATTTTATTGCATCTTGCCTTGTGAGGGGGACTTCATTCCTCCCATAAGTTTTATAGGGAAGTTCTAACCAAGGGTTTCATATCCTAGCATTGACTTCATCACCCCCAAAAGGATTATAGGTTTTTGGTTAAACCACATTTTAGTCTTGGGGTTAAACACCAGAATATATCTGTACATTGGACATCACATTACACTGAGTAAGCAATGGATGTAGTGGTTTAAAAAAGGGAAATTTATTTTTGAAACAAGACAAGTGCCACAAAAACCTAATTAAAGTGCACTTCTTTTTCATCATTTGGCATGAAATTCATTATGCAATTGATCCATCTAGAATATTTAAAAAATAACTACCCCACATTGTCATACCCTTGCTAGGATTTGGATGATTTGGATTTTCTTTGTGTGTTAGACTAAAACTTATATTTTTAAAACCATTTCATTTGATGATTCATGATTCCAAATCACTCCATTATTTGAGGAGGCATTACACCATCTATATGACACTTTGATATAACTTAGTGAACATTCCTTTTTTATGTCAAAACATTTGGAGTAACACTTGATTAAGGAGGGCACAGTTATGCTTCCCAAATAATTTCAAAATCTTGTGCCTTTGAAGTCTTGAAGAATAAACCATTTGTCACATCATCTTTTAGGAGTGATAACACCATTAGGATACACATTTTTTTCCAAAATACTTGTCTTGTTTCATCTTACATCTCCATTATCATTTCTTTGTAACCAATCACTGGAGCCTTGTTAAATCTTGGATTAGCATGGTCATATTTTTCAAATATTTCTACCTCTTTATCATCAAATTCATTATTTATCCTTATTTGAGTCCTTAATTAACTAATAAAAGTTCAAATTCAAATATTAGTTGATTTTGGTTTAGACATCAATTCATGGGGTTGATACCCAGATCTTCCTCTTTTGGATTATGTAACATGGGTTAATTCATCACTCAAATTTAGAGAATTATATTTTTTTATGCTTTTATTTTGATCAAACTATTTTATCTTCAAACATCTCTTGTTTATCATCTTATACCAATCATATCATGTTTTATGCCTAGAGTCATGTACCTTGTCTATGTTAAACTATTCCAAGTTTGTTAGATTAATCAACCATAATTTTTTAGTTGATATTTTTCCATCATTTGGCCATTATTCCTCACATATCCTATTTGAGCCTAACTTTTGACTTTGTGTTTGGACAAAAGACCTAAAAAATTTTCCCTTTAGTAGCTTATACCTACTTGGAACATGTTTTAACATTAGATTTTGGTAGTTTTATTCTTAGGTCATTTTTCATGAATTTTTCATGTATTAAACACTTATAATTTTTCATTTGATGCTACACTATTTTTATCAAGTCTTTGCATAGACTTTTTGGAGATTCAGATCCACCTTTAACCAAACTAGATCACGTTTGAACCCTTTATCTTTCCAAAAGGCATAGACTTTCTAGACTTTATATAACTCTAATCCCTTCTCTTGTTGTGAAATATTTTTTATTTACTTTAAACATGACTCATTATACATGTAGTGGAACCATATACAATTCAATATATGGAAATCCTCTCACACAAGGAGACTTTATGGAAAACCCTATTAAATACAATGTCATTTGGAAAATAGATTCTTATCCAACTAAAAACATTCAACCAGGGGGAAAAATTCAAGATCCTTTGGCCAACTATTTTTTTAGTACACCTCCATATACAAAGCGAGATCAAGAGATAACAACCCAATACTTATCTAGCATACCATCGGTTATAGAAAGTACTCAATGACAATATTATCACATCATAACACCATCAATGTATGATACCAATATAACCATAAAGGTAGGGTATGAAAATTTACAAAATATAGAAATAAATCCTTCCAACATGTTTTACAATCACACTCAGAAACAATTCTCTTCTAGCAATCCTAATGCCATTGTACCAATACCTTATCAAGACTCCTATGTGTTTATCCTAGAAAGAGGTCCCATGGATGAACACTTTGATCAAATGCATCAAGCATACTAGACATTTCTTAGTTTATCACATACATTCACTAACATGTCCTTATCAAATGCACCTTTTATTAATCTAGCTCCTTGAATAGAAGTTTTAACACTATTGACAGGTCAAGACAATCAGGGTTTAAACCCATTTATGCAAAACACTTTAGTAGAAAACATGCTTAATACATAAATTATAGAGGAAATTTCTTTGGTTTCCATGCAAGATACTAAACAAAACATAGGGGATAATGCATAAGTAACATCTAATTTAAACCAAAGTGGTGTTGGCACACAAACAATCAATCAATAACAAAATGTGCCTTCAACTAGCACTATTCATGGTTTTCAAAATTAGGGAGTACGAGTTTCTATGTCCCAACCTCAACCAATTATTTCTAATCATCAACTAGTTATTTCTTTAAGCACATAACTAATAAGATTAAGTATCTAGCCAACAAGTAGTGTCACATCACAATAAAACATGTTAAATCCTACTTTTCCCCAAAATGTGATGAGTAATGTTTAGCAACAATAGGCACAATCAAGTATCCCAACACAATAGAGGCCAAAAACATTTCCACCTCAATAGGGGGCAACCAATGTTCCACCTCACAAGGTATCAATGAACATACCTCTTCCTTTGTAGACCAATATACCAATCCAAAATCAAATGATGTCTAATCAATAGTTTTTTTATTTTAGTCAGAGATAGCTACCGAATATCCAACATGTATCCACTTCTCAATAGTTATTCATGAAATAAATAAGTTCTAATGCTCCTCAAGTACCTTCTAGGCAACAATTACCTTTTATGTATAATGTACAATAGGTTTAGAGATAAGCTCTTGGCTCACAAGTTCCCACTCAACAATAAGGTTCAAATAGTCGATATCAAGTCCCTATTCAACCATAATAAGCATAGTATGGTTGTATCCCTCCATCCTAACCTCAATATCCATAGAACCAATCATACATATCCAACCCCAACTATAATGTCACACCACCATAGGTATAATTTCAATAATTATATCCTAATCCACTTATGTACTTTCCTAGACCATTCCCTAGCCAATCAGCCTACCACAAGAAATATATCCATCATATCCTAGTCCAAGTCATCCACTTTTGAATTCCTAACCATCAAGCAAGGCCAATATGCTAACAATTTTCCTTGAGCAAGAATTATAACAAATGAAGGATGCAAATACTACCATCCAAGCTATGAAATAGGTTATAAAGTTAAAATTGGATGATGTGTGTTCATATCCCTTTAACACGGAGTAATTATAGATTCTATTTCCTCTAGGTTATGAGCCACCAAAATTTGACAAGTACAAGGGGAAAGGTGACCCCAAACCACATCTGATGGAGTTCTTTATTGCATGTCAGCCAGTGGCATATAGTGACATTTATATTTTATTATTATTTACAAGGATTTTAGTTGGATAAGCCTTGCAATGGTTTCTAAAACTATAAAATAATTCAATTCTTGACTTCAATGATTTATCAAACAAGTTTGTGCAACACTTCTCATACAATCTTGAGCATTAGATTTCATTGGTTGACTTAATGCAAGCAAATAAAAAACTAGGTGAAAAATTTGTAAGTTATCTATAGTGATGAAGAGCCGTTGCATGTTTTTGTACCTATAGTCTACTATAAAAATAATTAGCAATTGTGTTTACCAAAAATCTACATAGTGAAATATCCTACTATCTAGAGTTACAGTGTGCACACACATTCAAAGAGATCATCAACAAAGGTTTAGTAATCAAAATATCCCTTGTCAATAAAGGGATCATAAAACTAAACTCAACCAATTAGAAAAATGCTCAAAACCAAAATTAGACCAATAATCAAAACTAAAATCTAAACCAAGTGCAAGTATCAATACTGACATAGGCCAATAACAATGATCAACCAAAACAATTTAACCACAATAAGAATGTTGTTGACCATGGAGTAACAACATCACACCATGTCCAAATGTTGAAAACATCATCTATTCAACTAGCACCACCTTTCCACCTTACTCCTACCCAACAACCTCTTCAATAGTCATAACATACACAATAAACATAACCTAGACTAGTACAATAAATACTAAAATCATAGCAACCTTTGAAATTGCAAAACCTACCTCCTCCAATGAAAAACCCACTTACTCATCATCCTTTTACCAACCTTAGAGAACCCATCAAGGCAATCTTTCTAAAGCTCATATCAACTAACCTAATTAGATAACCTATTCCAAAAGAGTAATATCGTGAGGGTATAGACATGCCAAACTAGTATAAGACAAAACAATTTTATGAGTTTCATGGGGTCAAAGGCCATAATTTATAACATTGTGTGAAAATCAAAAATGTCATTCAAAATATGTTGGATAATGGTAAGATCACATTGGATAATTGAGCTTTTACATCTAATCAAAACCTTGGCATCTATCAGAACCCATTTTCTCAACATAACTTTTAGCTAGTGCAACAACAACATCAACAAAAAAGTATGAATCAGTAGGATCAATAACAGAACCAATAAATCCAAAATAATGGATAAAACTAAGGCTATAATAGTTGCCACAACTAATAAACCTACCATGATCTTGCACATGACTATAACTCAATTATAGGTCATATCTTGGGAGGTAGCATTAACACCATTACTAGCCATACCCAACCAATCCAATCATTTTGATAACCCTTCTTTGACTTAGGACTGAACACAAGCAAACTATCAAGTAGGGATTCACACATTATGACCTTATAATGATAACTCATCATTCACCTATGACCACACTCAAGTGCATTAGCAAATGAAACTTATCTTATTTGGTCACCCTCCACCATCATTAGTTAGCAATAATAGTCTTGTATCTAATACTAATTGTGTAATCACAACTTAATGGTCTAAAATTATTATACTAAGCCCACAACCATCTACCACTTCACTCATCATCCAACCCACTATTTAGCCTTAGAATAAGCCATTTAATATTATTCAAGAAAAAACATTTGATATAGTGGAACAATTAAAAAATATGCCATCACAAATATCCATTTTAGATTTGTTTTGTACATCAAAAATACATAATAAATTATTAAATGAATACCTTAGTTAATCCATTATTCTAAATGAAATATCCCTTGACTAATTTCAAGCTTTGGTTGGACACCTAGCTCCAACCGAATAAGTCACATTCAATCAAAGTGATTTGTCTCCTCTTGGCCCACTCCATAATAATCTATTATACATTGAAGTATATATAATGTGGCACAAAGTGAAGAATGTCCTTATAGACAATAGATCAAGTCTAAACATAATGTTTCTCAAGATCATCAAGCTTCTTGGGTATACAATAGTGGATCTCTAAGGAGAAATGATCACCATCAAAACATATGCCAATCAAGAGTGTGAATCATAGGGCACCATTAACTTGTCAGTTATCATTAGGCCCTTGACTCACGATACCCTTTTCCATGTGTTGGATCTTTATTTTTCATATAATATGATTTTGGGTAGGCTTTGGTTACATGAGATTCATGTAGTCCCATCGACATTTCACCAATGTATTAAGTTCTGTAATTCAGAGATAGAGGTTAAAATTCTAAGAGATTTGCATTTGTATGAGCATTGTAAACATCTAAACGCTGAGTTCTAAAGTTAAATATATTATTTCAGCATGTATTCATCTAATAAGTAGGATAAGGGGAAGGAAATACTCCTCAAATCTCCAAAATACAACTACATTGACCCTAATAATCTTGATTCTCTCAGTCACATGCCACTTCCTAAAGTATCCAGTAATTTTACCATCTTAACTAATGGACCGGGAGAGTACTTGACTCATGATAAATTTCATATTTAAAAGATTCTTCTAAACCCAAAAGCTTGTGTAAGACCTAAAACTATGCTACACATGCACTAGAAAAGAAAGGGAAGAGGCCACATTCATAATTTAGGACCAATCATTTTCACACTAGCTTCTGATCTAAAACAAGATTCTCTTGAAGGAGATGAGTCATAATTGTATAATGACAATTTGGATAATTTTTACAATAACCCTAAGTATCCCATTCCTAATCGCATCATGAAAAATCAAGATTATGAAGGAAGGGGCCTTGGTTCAAATCTATAGGGAGTGTTAGAATCTATTTCTATGACCAAATACAAAGGACCTTATGGACCTAGATTTAAACAACTTGGGGGTGACATAATATTCCTTAATCATGTTCCATTTCCATCAAATAGTGATGAGGATGCTGATAATGAAGTAGAGTCTAATCATAGATTATTTGATGACTTAGCCTAGACTAACCTATTTGATAATCACACCATTTTCACCCTTCACCAAATCATTCATAACAATCCCATACCATCATATTATCCCCAACCAATAGATTAGGACCAATAATAGACACACATACCAATTGATGGGTTTCAAAATGATGAAGCATTTTATTATTTTTTATGCCTTAGGGATAATGTTCCATTGGGAGATCATAAATCAAGATTCAATTAAATTAGATCTTGAATCCTATTTTAGAGAATGAATAAACACCATTAGACAAAATAAAATAAATAAAACATTGAGGTCTCAAAGTGAAATATTATTTAAGGCACTTTTTGACTATGGAAATAGTAAATATAAATGCTAGTCTAGTGGTGAAAACTTATTTCAGGTGCCACTAGATGGGGTTGTTCAACCTTCTTCATGTATAGAATAGGAGACCACCAATGATGAACTTGTCTATGGGTCTGAATTTAGTATTGAAGAGCATCAATATTTTGAGCAAATCATGCAATAAACTAAAAATGATGAGGTTCACTATGGATCTAAGTTCATCCCTAAAGAGCAATAAGATTTTGATTGAATATTTGAAGAGGATGTTAATAATGAACATGATAATGGGTTCAAATTCAACCTTGAAAGGTAGGAAGCCTTTTATCAAGTCATACAATAATGTATGACTATCTTTATCACATGGTCTGATCTCCCATTAAGATATTGTAATTCATCATGTCTTAGAGAGATTTTCAAAGAACTAATCCTAACAGAGGACTCTAATATTGCTAATAAAATCAAATAATACCAACTATCCTTGGAAATAGCCCAAATCTTCTAGTGGAAGATAAAATAGATTTTAACATCAGGTCCCTAGATGACCCAAAGTGGATCAAGATAGGTGCATCCCTTATTGATAAATAATGTGAAGTCCTCACAACCCTAGTAAGAGAGTTTGAAGATATATTTGTTTGGGCATATTCTAACATGTCAAGTTTGGAACCTACCTTAGTTTTGCACCACTTTGTGGTCAATATTGATGCCAAACCAATAAAATAAAATCTCTCTAAGATGCAGCCTTGCATTATTGTATTATTGAAGAAAGAGTTGGAAAACTCTTAAAAGTAATATGTATTAGACCAATTGACTACTCTAAATGGATTTCCAATGTAGTACCTATCAGCAAGAAACTAGAGGGAATTAGAATATGTACTAATTTCCATGACATTAACAAAGCATTCCCTGAGGATAAATTTACACTACCTAACATTGACATAATAAATTTACACTACCTAACATTGACATAATAGTTGACTCCACAATGGGTTATGAAATGCTTTCACTAATGGATGACTTCTCAAGTTACAATCAAATCAAAAAAACACTAGAAAACCAACATAAAACAACATTCACCACTCTGTGGGGAAAATTATATTATTAGGAGATGTCATTTGGCCTTAAGAACATAGGGTAAACTTATCAAAGAGATATGATAGTCATAGTTCATGATATGATGCATGACACTATCAAAGACTACATCAACAATAAAGGCTAAACATCCAACAACATTAAGGAGGATATTTGAGTGACTACAAGAATAAAAATTTAGGCTCAACCCCAAGAAGTGTGTGTTTAGAGTTGTTTCAAGTAAATTATTAAGATTCATTATGTCTTTTAGGGGTATTCAATTCAATCTAGCTAAAGTAAGAGCCATAATAGAGATGTTACCACTGAGTAATCTAAAGCAGATCCATAGTTTACAAGGCAAGATCTAGTCCATCCAATGCTTCATATATTAATTATCAGATAATTTGTATCCATTTACACACATATTAAAGAAAGGTGTCACATTCCATAGGGATAATGATTGTCAAAAGGATTTTCAATAGTTAAATAACTATCTCATGAATCCCCTAGTGTATTACCTTTGATGCTAAGGAAACTATTCTTATTATATCTTTCTACTACTGATAATGCTCTGGGGGAACTTTTAGCTCAACACAGTGACAAGGGAAAAAGATCATGTAGTTTACTATCGAAGCCATACACTAGTTACATATGAGCAAAAATATATGCCCATCAAAAAATATTATCTCGTTATGGTTTTTGTAGCTTAGAAACTATGCCACTACATGTTGAACACTAATCCCATGGTTATTTCCAATGTAGATCCACTTAATTATTTACTATAAAAAATAGTGTTATAAGGCCATATGGCCAAATGGATCATACTAATTAGTGAGTTTGAGATACAGTATGTAAACCATCAAGAAATTAAGGGGTAAGTTATCATAGATCAGCTTGCTAAAGCACCTCTTAAAGACACAAATCCATTAACATTCCAATTTACTGATGATTCCATCATGACCATCATTGAAACACATGTTAAGGATCAGCCCTAGAAGCTATATTTTTATGGATCATTCACTACACATGGATCATGGGTAGGAATTTTATTCATAACACCTCAGGGGGATTTAATCCCTAAGTCATTCAGAATCAACTTTATTTTTACTAATAACATGGCTGATTATGAAGCACCCATCATAGGGATTTGATAGGTGGTATAATGGAACATATGTCATCTAATAGTTTATGGTGATTCTTAGTTAATCACCATTCAGGTTATAGACCACTTCCAGACTAAAGATGACAAGCTCATTCCATACAAGTAATGGTTGAAACGCTTAATCAATAGATTACCAAAATTTAGTTTGAGCATATACTAAGAGAAAGAAATAAAATATCAAATATCATGGCTTTGATTGGATCATTGATTCGTCATGTAGACATAGTTAGTGAGTATTAATTTTTTATATAAAATATAATAGCACTAGCTCATGAACCTTCAACTATAACAATAATATATATATTATTGGTCCTATATCTAATTTTCACTCATACCTATATGCCTATCTACATGATTAAATCCTCTAACTATACTTATCTCAGAAACAAACTAAAACATTCATCCATAATGCCCAATGTTATACCCTACTTGGATCAACCCTATACCACCATAGTTTTGATGGAACTCTACTTAAATGTTTACCTTTTGTATAATCTATACTAACATTAAGGGAAGTTAAAAAAGGAGTATGTGGATCCCACACTAGCAAGGAAGTCTTATCCAAAAATCTCTTATGTATTGGTTACTATTGGTCGATAATGGATACAAATGTAGCTATGTATGTCAATAAATGTGACAAGTGTCAATGGCATGCTAATCTGATTTATGCACATGATAAGACCTTAAATCAAATACTAACACCATGTCCATTTTCTACATGGGGCCTTGAACTCATTGGGAAGATAAACCCCACCTCATTAGATGGCCATAAACACATTCTCATCACCACTGAATGTTTCACTAAGTGAGTCAAAGCTATATCCCTTACTTACATGACTGGAATTTTTTTTTATAAATTCATCTTTAACCATATAATCTTCTGTTTTAGTATCCCTTCCAATATTATATTTGATAATGGAGGATCATTTAATAATAATGATGTTGAAAAGCTATGTGTTGAATATAAGATCACACAACATTTTTCAACAATGTGTTACCCTCAAGGTAATGGTTAGGTTGAAGCATCAAACAAAACCATTTTCAACATTATCAAAAATATTTTAAATGATGTTTATCATGATTGTCACCTTCATATATTCCATTATCTTTGGGCATACCATACCAATCATCACACACCCACATGAACCACTCCATATTCACTTGTTTATGGCACTAAAGCCATACTTCCCATTGAGGTTGAGTTTCCTTCCTATATTTCAAGCATGTTATTGATGATAATAACTATCAATTATCCCACCTTAAAGATATATATATATATATATATATTTACTTGATGAGGAGTATATGGATGTTGTGAACAATCTATAGGCCTATCAGAACTAACTTTGGGATCAATACAATTAGCATGTAAAACATAAATCATTTGAACTTGGTGATCTTATCTTAAAAGAGAACCAAAAGAATAACATGGCCAAAAATAATCATAAATTAAAACTCAAACCCAATTGGGTGGGTCCTTTAATCATCAGTATAGACTATGGTACTAGAGCATATAGGCTCACCACACTAGACACCAATGAACTTGATGAGTTGATGAACATTATTCACCTCAAGTGGTATTATGCTTGAGTAAATTGATGTATTATATATAAGGGTTGTTTAAATTTGTACCATATTATCAATATCCTTATTTATACCATTATAAAACTATTTTTTCTACCATCCTATCTTTTTGACATTCTAGCCAGACCAGCCAACCATTCCATTCCTACCTAGAAAAACTTGTTTTGATTCCTATCAACTTAACCTATTTGACCTTGGTTCATCCATTGTTTTCATGTTTTTAGCATACAAAATTAGATTAGTTTTATTAGTTATTTCAAGAATTTTAGATAGAGGTAGTATTTTGGATTAGTATGAAAAAAGTTTTAGCAGTTGCATCCTTCATTTCTTGTTCCCTTATTATCAATTTTATTTATGTGAGCTTGATTATATCACTTAGTAGGAAAAATCAGTGTTCATCGGTCTTGATACTAATTATATCACCTATTGGGGCAAATTGGTATCATTAATATATTAGTTGTATCCTAGTTATAACTTCTTATGGTAAAACTAGGGGAAACATTTATTTTCTTCCCATTTCCTGGGAGAAATACATTTGGACTAAAGTTTGGTTAGATCATCATATTCATAAAACTATATAGGTAGCGTCTAGTTACCTAGTACATATGGAGACAACTCCACCATCCCCCTCATTTTATTTTATTCCCCCATCATGTTTGTTTGTTTAGTTGTGGCCTAGTTTCTAGGGGTAATGTTCATCATGTTATTTATACTAACATAAGGACTAACACTTATTTATTTATTTGTTTGTCTTGTTTGTTTATTTGTTTGTCTTTTTTTTTTGTGTTCCTATTTATTTTATTCTAGCATTGTGGCCTTGATTTAGTCTATGTGTGTTCATTGGGTGATTCCTTTCATATTATTCTTTAATCTATCCATATTCAAATGTCTACATTGTCACTATGGTTTTTATCATTTGTGCAATTATTTTCCATTAAGTATTAGCTATTGGGAGTTAGTCCTTATGCATATTTTATCCAAGCCCCCATGGTGTTCTATCATGAATTGTACCATCAAATTCTACAATAAAAATCAGATTTGAGAGGTGCACAACATCAATGCAGCATCACCATCTCTTCAATACCAACATCAACACCAATCCCAATCATATCCCAAATAAAGTAATTAAGTACAAAAATAATTTCAACCTTTCTTAGTTTGAATGATCATCTCCCTACTAGTATGTTTTCCCAATTCATCTTTATCCTCTGTATCAAGTTATCATTCATTAGCCATCAATCATGTTTTTCATAATTTAGGTATATTGCATTGGCATTGTACAACGTCCCACATGCATTCTCAATGATTATATCACCTATTGAGGTAAATAATTATGTTACCACCATTTTTCTTTCTTTTTTGTCTATCCTAACTAGGGTATCCCCATCTTATTAATGTTTATATCACCTTCTAGGGTAAATCATTGTGTTATCATACCATGTTGCCACTGTCAGGGTACAATGCTTATAATCACCTTTGGTAAAACCATTGTACACCATCCCATTTTCATTTCATAATGATTTTTCCCAAATTTGGGTAAATAATTGTGTTGTAACCCCATCATATTCATTTTTTTGGTCCCCTCATTTCACTTCTTTCTTTCAAGGGACCATTTGCTAACCCACTTGCCAACAACTCCATTGAAGAAGCAACTACAATTCAATCATTACCATTGGAGTCATAAGAATAAATAACCATTTCATTGTTTGAAAATATGTTACTATGCTTATATCTTGCAACATCTTCCCAAATAGGGGCAAACTATAGACATGTAAATTTGGCCACCAATGGCGTTGCATCAGACTATTAGACTAATTCTTATCAATCATCAAATATTTAACATAAAAAATTTTATGAGTCTTAAATTTAGATTTATAACTTTGAAGTAAATCAATTTTGCCTATTATATCAATTAAACAAGGAAAATACACACATTAAATTAATCAAAATCAAACAAATGACCAAATACATAAAAAAAATTAATTAACTTTCACATCCTAATCAAAATCAATTAGAAATTTAAATCAATTTCAAATCCTAATTGAGTTTACACATGAGATAATAAATCAATTACTAAAAAGGAAATTCAAGATTATCTTAGAAAATTCTAGAAAACATTCATTACCTTTGTGAGTTTTCACTTTTTGAAAATATCTAAGAGAATATTTTAAGAATATGCCAAACTCAACCAAAGTTAATAAACTCAACCGTGGTGAAATTTAACCCATTCCAAGGGATTTGAAAGCCTATAAAATCAAGCCTAGAGCTCTTTACTTATAGAGATCAATATAATTAGGTAGAGGGGGGCCCCTCTACTCTACTCTACTCTACTCTACTCTACTCTACTCTACTCTAGAAGTAGAGGGGGCCCCTCTATATAATTAGAGGGTGACCCTCTACCCTATACTCTATATAAGTCTAGGGGGGCCCTCTATCTAATCTAAGTAGAGTGGGCCCCTCTAAGTCTCTAAGTAGGTAGAGTAGAGGGGGCCCTCTAAGTATAGGGGGCCCCTCTAGATAAGTAGAGAGGGCCCCTCTATCTAATTTAAGTAGGTATAGGGGCCCCCTCTACTCTATCTAAGGTTTAGTTTTAGTTTAGAGAGTAGAGTAGAGGCACCCGCGACCGAAGGGAGCTCCCCCCCAGGGGGTAGGGGGTTATAATTATCTATCTATTCGTAGAGAGGGGGAGTTCCTTACCTTATAGGATAGAGTAGAGTTATCTATCTATTCATAGAGAGGGGGAGTACCTTACCTTAGAGGAGTTAGTAGAGTTGTATCTAGGTTTAGTTATATCCCCCCGTAGGGGGGGATATAACTAATAGATAGATAGATAGTAGTTAGTTGAGTTTAGTTTAGATAGGTGTTAGTTATCTCCCCCTCTAGGGGGGAGATAAATAATCTAATATCTAGTAGATAGGTGTTAGTTATCTCCCCCCGGAGTTATAATGTAGGAATATATTCATGAAGCTAAAAACCTAGTTTTATGATATCGATATTGAGCCAAACCATATCAATCAATCTAAGCATTCAACAATGGTGCATAGAGGAGATGATGTTAGCCATATGTCATTGATGAAGACTTCTTATGCATTATTTGATCAAGCCAAATGAATAAATCATTTATTACTCTCAAGAAAGGTAAAATTGTTGTCCTTTGCATTTTAGTTGGGTTTTCAATTGTTGTTTTCTCATTAATCTCCCCTTAATATCTAGGTTTAGAGATGTTAGTATATTAGTGTGTTGATTTCATAGTTTTATATACTAACACTTGATCTAACCTCCTCTCTTTATCAAACTCCTTGATGACAAAGAACCATTTTATTCTTATATTTAAATCATTACCATTGTATTTTTAATCATATTGAACCATTTTATTCTTTGAAAATATGTTACTATGCTTAAAACTTGTAACATATTCCCAAACAAGGGAAAACTATAGACATATAAATTTGGCCATTAATGGATTTGCATTAGACTATTAGAAAAATTCTTACCAATCATCAAAAATATAACCTAAGAATTTTGATTAGTCTCTAATTTAGCTTTATAACCTTAAATTAAATCAATTTATCCTATTAAATCTATTAAACAAGGAAAATACACACATTGAATTAATTAAAATAAAATAAATGACCAAATTACTAAAAATAATTAATTAACTTGTACATCCAAATCAAAATCAATTCACTCATCATCCATCAATCATGTTTTTCATAATTGAGGTATACTGTATCAACATTATACACCATCCCACATGTATTCTTAATTATTATATCACCTACTAGGGAAAATCATTATGTTATCATCATTTTTGCTTATTGTTTGTCTATCCTAACTAGGGTATTTCCATCTTCTCAATGATTATATCACATGTTGGGGAAAATCATTGTGCTATCATACCACATTACCACTATAGGGTACAATGATTATAACCACCTTTGAGTAAACCATTGTAAACCATCCCACTTGCATTTCTAAATGATTATTCCCAACTTTGGGTAAATCATTGTGTTGTCATCCTATCATCTTCATTTGTTTAGTCCCTTCATTTTAATTATTTCTTTCAAGGGACCCTTTTTCAACCCACTTTCCAACTTCTCCCTCAAGGGGGTAACTACAATTCAATTATTACCATTGTAGTCATAAGCATAAAGAACCATTTTATTCTTTGAAAATCTGTTACTATGCTTACAGCTTGTAACATCTTCCCAAACAAGGGTAAAATATAGACATGTAAATTTGGCCACCAATGGCTTTGTATCAGACTATTAGACCAATTATTACCAATCATCAAACATTTAACCATAGAATTTCTATTAGTCTTAAAGCTAGCTTTATAACCTTGCATTAAATAAATTTGTCCTAATAAATCAATTAAACAAGGCAAATACACACATTAAATTTATTAAAATCAAATAAATGACCAAATGCCTAAAAATAATTAATTAACATTCACATCCTAATCAAAATAATTTAGCAAGTTAAATCAATTTCAAATCCTAATTGAGTTCACCTATGAAATAATAAATCAATTAAATCAATTACTAAAAAGGAAATTCAAGATCATCTTAGAAAATTATAAAACACACTCATTATCTTTGTGAGTTATCACTTGTGTAAAATTTCTAAAAATATATTCTAAAAATATACCAAACTTAACCAAAGTTAATAGATTTAACCATGGTCAAATTTAAACTATTCCAAGAGATTTGAAAGCTTATAAAATCAATCATAGAGCTCTTATTTTAGGGAGCTCAATCAAAGTAGAGTTATAATTCAGGAATAGATTCACGAATCTAAAATCTTAGTGTTATAATTTCAAAATTGATCCAAGCCATATCAATCAAGCCAAGCGTTCAATAATGGTGCATAGAGTAAATTATTTTAGCCATATGTCATTGATGAAGACTTCTTATGCATATTCTGATCAAGCCAAATGAATAAATCATTTTTTACTCTCAATGAAGGTAAAGATTATTATTCTTCGCGTTTTAGTTGTGTTTTCAATTGTTTTTTGTTCATTAAGCTCTATATAAAATCTAGGCTTAGAGATGTTAGTATGTTAGTGTATTGATTTCATGGTTTTATTGTCTAACACTTGATCTAACCTCCTCTTTTTGTCAAATTATTTGATCACACATGCTAGGAAATCCACCTTGGTACCCATATAAAAACCACTTTATATTAGTGATTTCTTATTTATAGGTCATTTTTTGTAAGAAAAATACGATCTCTTCACAATCATCTAAATCATGCACACACAAATAAATAGGTTTTTATACCACACTCATAATTTGTTTCCTTTATTAAGAAATAAAATAAACTTGAGATAAATAGGAGTCATGTTGAGGATTACTTTTATTTTTATAGGATTTAATTCAATTCCTTGAAGGGAGATGATAAAGCCAGGGATATTTCCTAACAAGACCCAAAAAATACACTTCTTGGGGTAAAGCCAGACATGGTAATGGATGAGACATTCAAAGATAATCTTAATAATAATCAAATGATGTTTATGAAATTTATATTTACTAATAGTTTCATCAACATAGTATTTTACAATTTTTTGAATAAGGTCTTGGAAGATGTAGGTCATAACACACTAGTAGGTTACACCAATGTTCTTCAGACTAAAGGCATGACCCTATAGTATAAAGTTACAGAGGGGGTGATAAATGTAGTTTTTTGTTAATCTTCAAGGGTAATTAATATATTATTTTAATATAATAATCCATCCATAATAGATAACATCTCATGACTAGCTATAAGATCAATAACCTAGTCAATGCTTGGCAAAGGAAATTCATCCTTTGGATAAGCAAGGTTAAGGTCATGAAAGTATACACAAATGTGAAGTCCCCTTATGGATTTTGTGATAGGGATGATGTTTTAAGTCCATTGGGTATAATCAATGGGTTTATTTAAATTTACAGATAGTAGGCATTGAAGTTCTTTAATGAGAAGAGTTATGAGAGGGTATATCCAATGAAGTTTTTTCCTAACTAGATTAGAATCGTAGTTGGTGATTATATTATGGGTGGTGATGGAAGGGTCATTTATTGGCATATCACTATAATACAAAGTAAAATATATGATATGGTCTTGTAGGAAAGAGGGGAAATCCTAAATCTTTGTAGAATTTAACAATTAGATGATTTTGACAATGCACTGGTTATCTAGGTTACCGAAGTTGATATCCATGGTGGACTAATTCAAGATGGGTAAAATCTTAAGAGGATGGAATTTATGGATATAATAATATTTTACACCAATATATTTAATAATGTAATCATCATCCTAACATCAAATGATATTACTGGTAAGAGAATCATCTAATACCATCTCAGAATGAGTTAGAAGAATGGTTACAGTCTCCCCATCCTTTTGATAAGTTATGGGTTCAAGGCTGATCATGTTGATGAAAAAAATTTAGGGGGGATGATGTATAAATCCTCAAATGTGAATGGTGGAATGGATGGTGAGGATGGGATTTCCTTATTAATGATAGTAATGGGAGGTGAGTTTGTTGGATCTTTGGGTGGAGTGAAACCAATACCAAATCTTTCACAAGGAATCTATTCTTACATGAAGGCAAATAATGTGGTCCATGCTTGTAAAATCATAAATTAAATCCCTTCCAAACACATTTATGGAGGTATGTCTTGGAGAACTATGGTTTATCCAAGTAGGAGATATTGAATGTAAATGGTCAAGGAGAATAGGAGGTCGAGGAAGTAGCAAGTGGTTGATAAAGTCCCCCATAGATAAGATTTGTTTGGAGATTAAGAGTCCCAAGATAAATAGAGGTTTATGTATTGGGGTCATAACTAGGGTTATAGTTAAGTTTCCCATACTCTTGGGGAGTGAGGAAGGCATCCAAGGCCAAGAATTGATAATCCCCAAGTGAGAGATGTTGGAATGTGGATTACAAGGGGTCTTTTGTGGGGATTTGGGTAGAAGGAATGGATGAGCTAGTCGAGGATTGGTTGTTGGAAAAATTGGAATCATCCTTATTTGATGAATACTTGGTGGTGGGAAGGAAGATAACATCATTCAGGTGGTACATCATGTTGCATGATGTACAAGGACTTGAGTCAACTCATATGTTATCTACTTGACCCTCATGCTCAAATTAGATGCATTGATGTAAGGTAGATGGTACATAATTTATGGAATGGATCCAAGGGCATGAAATTAGAACATTATATTAGAACTCACCTTCCACTACATAAAATAGATCAAAAAGTGTGTGAGGTCCTAGATGAATGTGGAGGATGATAGTTCCTAGATTTGTTACCATAGTGTCATTGAAGGAAAGGAGCACTATTATGGTTTATAACATAATATTCTTTGGTAGTTTAAACTAGTCATATGCATGGGAGGAGATAATATTGATGTTATCCCCTCTATCAATCATAACCCTTTTTATTTAGGTTTGGTTGATGTATGTGGTAATGAAGAGAGGAGGATCTAGATCTTAGGGATGAATGAAGGGTATTTCTAAATCTTTATAGGTAATAAGGGTATAAAGCTATAGGGATTTTATAAAGGATACTAAAGGTTATGGGTCTTATAATTAGACCTCTATAGGCATCAAAGATTCTATAATTGCTTGATGGTGATGGATTGAGGAATTTATTAGTTCATATAAACTCATCTTTACTAATGTTTGGTGAAGTTACTTTAGAACCACTATTTGGATTGACTCAAAAGGGTTGGATTGAGATGTACCCAAGATGGATATCTTGGGTTTGGAATAAGGTGTGGGTGTTTGGTTTTGGTTGAGTTCTTGGGTGGTAGAAGAAGGGTATGTCCATGAAATAGACACCTTTGCCTTCCCTTATCCATTTATTGGGTTTGTGATCATGTTACCACATGGATGGTATGGATTTGGGGGAGAGTTGGGATAGAGGAATACTTTTATGCCTCCTCATTCTTAGATGAGATTGTATGAACAAGTAAATTTTGGGAGGTGGTATATGGTTCCTAGAGTGGTTGTGGGGCTATGAGTGGCTCTTCTAATAATACGCCATTGTTAGCATATAACTGATAGACTAGGACCTAGAGAGCTTTATAGTTATATGTATCATGTCACATCATTTTATGGTATGATAAAATCATATTGTCATCAAAATAATATTTTTTAGGACTAATGGGGTTAAATTGTCTGATGGGAGGTAAATTCAAGTAATAAGCTTGCAATAATCTCTACAGGATGGTTGAGTAGGACTTGGCTAAAGGTGGCAAGGATTTTAGAGTTATCATTTTGATTTTTGGGGTGGAAGCATTCTAAGGAGTAGGCTTAATAGAAAGATTTTTGGGTGGTGGAGCATCATTGGTGGTTGGTGGTTTGGAGATAGAATTTTAAGAAGTAGTAAACTTGGTAGTGGGTGGTTTTAAAATTGAAGAGTTAGAAGTGGAATCTTTAGTAGCGGAGGGCTTGAAGGTAGAGGGTGTGAAAAGAATATATAGGGGCATAGCTAGAAAAGGGGGTTGGGTTTGGGTTATATTTAGGTGACATGTTTTCCTAATAGAATGATGAGGTCCTAGGATGGAATAAAGATGTGGTCCCAAAATGAAAGGCAAGGTAGAAATAAGTGGCAATGTTCTAGCTTTTGGGATCCTAGGTGGTTCTTACTTCTTGTTTGGCTTGATTTGGGGTTCCTTTAGTGGGCTAGGTGGTGCTAAATATAAATTTAATGAAGGGTAAGTAAGGCTTTGAGTAGGTAGTACACCTATGTTTTTAAGGATCTTGGCAAAGATGGGGGAAGGTACTTGGGCTACTTCGAGTGGAGTTGGTGTGGTTTATTCAATTATGGATTGAGGGGTAGAGGTATATAATGGTTTAGTTTGGATGATGGTGGGTTTAATAATGGAAGTGGAAGGTTGGGTTCACTATGTCATGGTTGAGGAATCTTGCTTGGTTGGGTAAGGAAGCACGAGATGGTGCCAAAATGTGGCATGATCCATATTGGGTTGGGATAGGTACTCTAGGTTTTAATCTATTCTAGATAAAGTCTTATAGATGGGTTTGATCCCTTTGGTATTGGTCTCAAAGGATAAAACCATGGGTGTAGAGAGAGGAGTGGTTACCTCATCCTTTTCCTCAATCAAAGGCTCTAAGGTTTGGGAAGGTGATTCCTCTACATGACAGGTAGATAAAGTGACATCTTATTTAGGAATACGTTCCAAAAGAAGAGTGGATTGTTGTATCAAAAAATAGAAGGATATGGTAGTAATGGATAATTCTTTTGGTATTCATCCAAATGAGAGGTTGGTATCTCTAATACCTTAAAAAGTAGAGAAAGGGGAATGGCTATTTCCTTTGTTTTAATTTTTAAAGGAATATAAGGTGACTCCACTACCTCAATAAGTGGAGGGAAAGGAATGGTGGTTTAGGAAATGGTTCCTTCAATAATGAGTTAACTAAGAAACACATTAATGATATGGACATCATGGTGATGAGAGGATTATGCTCTATTATTTTCATTATTCATGGAAGAGGCATGGTTGAGTAATGGCTATCTAAATATGTCATGTGATTGATTTGGGGTGTATTAGGGTTATCTAACACAAGTTCCCCCTTGTTAATTAGAATTTGGATTAATTTTTTGAAAGTATTGCACTTAATAACATTATTCCCAATGACACAATGGAAGGCACACAATTCATTCTCATTATACCAACCATGTATAGGATGAGAGGAATCAAATTGTTGTAGAGGTTTGATTGATGGGAGTTTTATTATATTTGATTTTAAAAACTTTTATAAGACTAAATTAAATGATTCCCATAGTAGAGTAAATTGATTTTGTTTCCTAGTGTTTTGATTAGAGGAATTGGAAGAGTTAGGTTGGTTAAAAACTAGTGGAGGGGTAGTCTTAAGGACAATCTCATTTGTGTTTCCCTTATTTTTGGTGTTAGTGTTAGTTTCATTGTTAGGTTTGGAGGAGGAAGTCTCATTTGATTTGAAGGTGGAAATATTTTTTCTCAAATTTAACTTCCCCTCATTAATGGCTTTATTCTCTAACTTATGTGCCATGAGGCTTAATTAAAGGTTTTGAAAGTTTAAACCTAGAAAGTGGAGGAAATGTGTTTTGCACAAGCTCAAGCAAAGAGATCAATTAGGTCAGGTTGGGGAAAAGATAAAGAGAGTTGGTTTATCAAGCTTTTCCAATGGGATACAAAGTCAGCAATGGAATCATCAAAAAATTTCCAAATGGAGTAAAAATCAATGATGGAAAATTTATTAGAGATGTTTATGGAAAAGTGATCTAAGAAGGTTTGAGATACTTGGGCAAAAGAAAAGAGGGAGTGCTTGGTAATAGCACTATAATAATCTAGTTTCAGCCCTGATAGATATATGGGAAAGGTGAAAATGAGTGCATCATCATAGGAAATAAAATATAAATAGTGTCTAAATGATCTCATATGTTTTTTATGGTCTATTTTTATTTGAAATTTTCAAATTTTTGGGAGATCCCACTAAGGAGGATAATGTCGAATGAGTATGGATAGGTGAATTTATTCATTACATATTTAGACATATGACAAAAGTTTATGGGAACCAAAGATAGATGACTCTAATGTGGTCATTTTGTCTATTAACATCTTAAAAACTCCATTTAGGATTATGCATCTCCATAGTTGTAGGGTAGATTATGTTGGATTTGGGTAGGTGCAACATAAGGATGTCTAGTAGAATGTTGGGAGGTTGTCACATATTTATGTGTGGACATGGGTTATTGGGAGGACATCATGAATGGGTAGGTAGACATAAGAGGTTTGGTAGAGTATGGATCCATATACCATTATGGTTTAAGGATGTAACTGGGGTTTAGTGTAATAGGGACCTATTGAGGATTTGACATGGGTTAGGTTGGAGATATGGTCGATTTGATAGGTTAAGGATGGGTAGTAATATTAGTACTAATGGGTGTAAGGGTAAAAGGTATAAGAACCATAAGGATCTAAAATGGAGTGGAGGTAGGTGGATTAGAACCAAGAGGAAGGGTGGTAACACTAGTATAAGGTACTTCCATAGTAAGTGGAGTACTGGTTAGGGTGGAAGGTGTTTGGGTGTTGGTTGGTTAGGTGGGTTGGTTGGTTTTAAATGGTGTTATTAGTGGTATTATTAATAGAAGAAGATGATTGGGTGAATAAAGGTTGGGTAAAATGGTGGTAATAGAGGTGATGTCCATAAGGTGGGATAACATACCATAGGGTGGGTCAATAAGAAGAACTAAAGTAAGGGTACAGTGGGATATGGTGTTAAGGTAATATTGAAGGTGTTAGAGTTTGATAAGATCTATAAATAATAATCATGTAGTAATGTTAAATTATTATAGAGGCAGAATGAGAGCTTCAAAAATAATAAAATTTCATAAAGGAAATGCTTCCATTAGACAACTTAAAAGAAGAAAAAAATACATATAGGGTGAAATTAAGTCACCAAAAAGGTAAAACCCTAATTCACAATTATAATTTACTTAAATGTAAATAACACCTAATGAATTAATTAACTAACTTATGTAAGCTAAAAAGATGTGTAGATAAAACCACTAGTGGTAAAATTCCTACACTAAAACCCCCCTAAAGCATAACTTAGGTGGGTAGAATAATTTGTTCCTAACAACAAGGCCTGATGAAGTACCAAGCAAAATATAACTCTCATAATCTATGGTAAAGGAGAAAAACTTTAGGAAAAAAAAACATTCCCAAAAGAGAGCAAAGAAGAGAAGAGAGCTAAAAATCCCCAATAAGGTCTACAATTGACAGCATCTACTTGGTGTCCCATAAAGGAATGTTTAGAAGTGACTGTGAATCAAAAATAGATGGAGTGAAGAGTGGTTCACTTTGAAACCATGAGTTTGTCCACCAAGTGACTAATGAATATTTAACCAAGGTGTAATTCCTATCAAAGGAATAATTCTCATACTATGAGGTAGATGGGCTAACTAATCTATGCTAATATGGTACACTAGAAGCAAAGGTGAATATGGTTTATGGAATCCTCTATAACTATGGAATAGACTGCTCAAAGTTTGATGTATCCTAGATTAGTAAACTATTTCCTTATAATTTTAAAAGTAGAGCAAAGGTAGGTGGATGAAGAAAAAATTCTTAAATATCTAGAAGGTGGAAAGGATATGGTGGAGGTGTGTCCACTTCACTGATGTAGTCATATGCAGAAGAAGAGTTTTCAATATCAAAAAAATGCTCAAGCTCAAAAGTGTTAACAAGTACAAGTGAGTTCAAAGAGGAATCTAAAGAATCTGAAGGAGAGTCAAAAGCAAAGTGTGATAAGATATATAGCCAAGTCTAATGATAGGCCATTCCCAGATCCAAACTTGTATCACTATGTAATTCCCTAATGTACACTAAATCTAGAGTGAATTTAACTCGTATGATCATTCCAAGGTGAGTGATTTGATGGACTGATAAAAGATTAGCTAAAAGTGAGGGTACACTTTAAACATTACTAAATGTTCCGCCACTCAATTAAATAGACCCTCTCTTGATAACCTTTTTATAAGCATTATCACCTAGTTATATAGAGGACATGTCACATGGTTCTGAGGAACTAAACTCAATATGTGAAGAGGCCATGTGATGTGAAGCACTAAAGTTAATAACCTATGTAAGAGGAGTTGGAGGCATAAATTCAACTAAGGATTTGCCCTTTTTGTTTCCCCTTATTATTCTCTTTTGCCTTTTCTTTTCTAGAGTCATTTTCCATAGTGGATTCATGGGTTGATGAAGATGCTTTGATAGAATTTGGAACACCTATGTTATTATGAATAAGAAGACTAGTAAGGTTGTCATTTTTTTAATTTAAACATTTACTCTCATCATGCTTACCTAAGCAATGCCCACATTTGATCCAATATTTCTTAGGCTTATGGCTAGAAGAAGAGGTCTCATTATTTGATTTGGAGGTGTAAATATTTTCACCCTTCTCATCATTTTTGTTGTTATACTTTTTGTCTCTACTTTTAGAAGCCTTATCTTTCTCAATAAGTAGTGCATGACATTTAGATTACTTCATTGCACCCATTTGTATCAATTATCTTGATCATAAATTAGGTTGGAAATAAAGGTATCTAAATAAGGTGTCATTCATGTGGTGTTAATAACACTCTTAGTGGCATGGAAAGTGGACACAAATATAAAATATTCAAGAACTAGTTTAGAGAATATTGATAAAACAAGTTATTCATCTTTCTTATCAATTACACATGATTTTAAATATACTCTCATAAGTTTAAACTTGGTGAAAAAGTCCTGAAGAGTGTCGAAGTCATATAAGATCAATCTAATGAGATTATTTTCTAGGTCATGTCCTCTCATCACATCATGTACCCTAAAGAGCTTGGTGAGTTGGGCCCACACCTCAATAGGTGTTTTGGAAGATTTGATGTGAAAGAGTAAATTTGTGGAGGTGGAAAGACATAGTAGTCCATAGACTTTTTCACAATGGTTAAACCATTTGAGTTTCATTCTAGCATCAGTAGGTTCAATCTCAATGCCCATTATAATTTGATGGTAACCCTTGGATTAAAAGATTATTTCCATTCATGATAATTAAATGGTGTAAAAAAACTAATAGAGAGTGAATCCATAGTGTAGAAGTAAATACTGTTGAAGTAAGTAAATAATATTTTAGAGAAATAAAGAATGCATAACATAACAAGTACCCCCTTATGACTATCAACAGTGACCCCTAAATGTATTAAATACAAACATGCTTGTATAAACATTGAATTCAATAAACAACACATCTTGAGTAGTAGGTGCACAAGTAAAAGGAACTAGAGGGACATTGTATTTAACTAATAATACATCTATGAGAGAGTATAATAGGGATGAAGTGAGACTTAATCCATTACACCATGAAGAAATTGGATGTTACAAAAGACCTAAAAAATACCACTAATGTGTAGAGCTTAAACAACTATGCACTTTCAAAAAAGTATCAACAAAAATGGTGCTAAGGAATGAAAGTTATGGCACTTACAAGTTCTTACTTCTACACATTCTTGGGCCCTTTCCAAAAATGTAAATTTTTTTCTATACTTGTGTTTTAAAAATCCAAAAATTGCAAAAATTTCAATCTATTTTTTTCATCCAAAAATCTAAAAATGGAAAAAACGTCATTAACTTTCATCTAAAATTTGATGCCATCCTAAACATCATGTGAGGTTATAGACCTTGTTTACTCAGACTTCCAAAGGAGCATTACTTCTACTCAAACTTTGGAAAGTGATTTAGTTACTTAGGTTTTTCACGCTACTTTACTTACTAGGGATTTCAATTGAGAATTACTTGCTTAGGGTTCCAAAGGAGCTTTACTTACCTTAGGTTTAGACTAAGAACTACTTGTTTAGGGTTCCAAATGAGATTTAATTTCTCAGGGTTCCAAATGTCCTTTGCTTACTTAGAGTTTTGCAAGTTCCCTATAGGCATCAGACTAGGTAGAAGAAACTTAGTTTCTAGAAAATCTATGAACTTTCTCAAAAATCTGAGACCCAGTTGAGATCTCTAAAAACCCACAAGGAATATGTAACTATATTTTTTATTTGATTTTTTTGACATGATATTCTAGGTAGAGAATAATCGCACCTCTAAGGTCAAAAAAGTAGCCATGAAAGAACAAAACTAGCTATGGAAAATGTAGGAGGATCAAGCCAAAGGAGATAAATTCATGAGGCTATCAAGAAAGCTATGATACCATGTTAGATTTCACTAAGATATTTGAATAGAGAGTATGAAGTAATGTCAAATTCCTATAGAGGTAGAATGAGAGCTCCAAAAACAAAAAAATTCCATAAAGAAAATGTTTACATTAACCAACTTAGAATAAGAAAAAAGTACATATAGTGTAAATTTAGTCACCAAAAAGGTAAAACCCTAATTTACAATTAGAACCCACTTAATGGTAAATGACTCCTAATGACTCAATTAACTAACCTAAGTATGCTGAAAAGATGTGGATGTAAAAACACTAGGTTGTAAAATGCCTAAACTAATAGGAGGGATATGCAGTTGTTACCCATAAAGGTGGAAAAGTACATGTCATCTTGGGCAACCATCCAAGGGATACTAGGAATTATAGTAGGGTGGGGGGAAATCTCTACATCCAAGACATACTCTATAGATGAAGGAGAAGAGGAAGGTGGAATATTATGAGGTACATCCTGATTTGCTTGGTTTCTTAATTGTTACCTAGTTAAAACCATGCAAATAGGAGAAAAATTAATATATAAGTGATCTCAAAACTCAAAAGAAGTAATAAAAATATATCAAGGAAAATAATGCATACAATAATATTCATTAAAATGCTAGGATAGTTTTTTATCTCTCTTTAGGATTATGCCTTAATTTTAAAGAACTTATGAAGGCCAACCTAGGCTTTTAGAGCAGGTAATAAAATAAGATATGTAAAGATGGGTTTAGGTAGTTAAAGTCTCTCAAGATATATACTATAAATTAGTACTTAGCTTGATATTAGGGTGTACCCCTCACTTCACACACCATAGTGATAAGGGTTTTGAGTGTTTAGCCAAAATATACTGAGTTGTTATAGATTATACTCAACTAGTGTACTAAGTTGGTTCTCCCCTTGGTGGTAAAATACAAGTAGGATAGTTGAGAAAAGGTGACCACTAGGTGATTAAATCCTATTCAAGCCTTATGTCAATTTTTTTATTTTTAATTAAATGTGTGGTTTGGTCTTGTATGTGTGGAGAGAAGTGAGACTACAATTAGTTTACTTGATCAAATTAAGCTATGTGAGCTAATCAATACAATAAAATAATGGATGGAAAGTTAATTTTAATCCAAAATAAAAAATTTGGTGTATTTTAAAATTAATAAAAAAACCTAAGATACACTTAGATATGATGATGATAATGAAAATCCTAATCCTAGTATGAATAATTTTAATTTTTAGAAGTGAAATTAAAATAAAACAATGTTTACCCTTTTCTAAGAAAATAAAAGAAACATAGAACTTGCATTTTGGAAAGAAATAAAGGAGATAAACAATGCTTAATTTTCATAAAAGAATGAAAAATATGACTCATATATAATGAAACTAAATGTCTTATATCTATGAACCCAAAAAAAGCTAAAGGGTCCCATAAAGCATGCCAAAATGTTTCACAAAAAGTTTGCTTTATTTTTTTTAGAAAAAAAGTTGTAAATATTGAAAGAAGGGGGAGGTTACTAGAACCTGATATGTTGCATACATATTGATCCAGATGATTTTGGAGACTCCTCTTTGTATGGGGAGGAATGACCTATAGATAATAAATCACTAAATAAATGGTTGACTAGTTAGATAGTAGGGTGGATTGCCTAGCGTAAGCTAGATCTAAGACTCAAAAGATTCTCTGGAGGCTTTCAATCAACACTTTTAAATAATTAAGTTCTAAATAAAAAGATAAATTTATTGCATAAATAACAAAGGATACTAAAATGAAATATAGGAAATGTTTGAGAATAAATAAGTGATTTTGACTAATTATAATAATAAATGATTAAATATCAAATTCTAAATAAATCAAACATGTTTTAGAAGATTGAGTGATCCTATGTGATAAGACAAAAACTCAAAAAATGGGATTTGGTTAGGGTCTGATGCTTTCTATTGAAAATTATAGACAAATACCATCATCAGTTAGATCAAACCATCAGTAGTTGGTTAATTGTAGGTGGTTAGTAAAATATTGGTGATTAATGTCAAACCATCAGTGGTTACTATAGGATTTGGATTGGAAAAAGAAGTTTGGTTGTGAAGCTTATAGGAAATTTCTAGGAGGAAAGCTTGGGTTGGATACTAGTTATGAGATAGAGGGCAGTATTTAGAGGTGTCTAGTTTAGGTATAGGGTGCTTAGATGATTGAAAGAGGTTTTGGGTGGTCTAGGGGAAGAGAGGAAGTGTCTGGAGTTGTAGAGATCTAACACAAGAAAGTGGGGTGAAAGATAAGGTAACACGAGTAATGACCCAAAGAAACTAATTTTTGAATCTTGATATGGAATAAATACATAGATTTAATATTTCTTGGATGAATAATGTTGAGGATGGATGAAATATTGTTTTAGATTCTGAAGAAATTTTAGCAGTGACAATACCTTGGCAATTAATTGATGGGTTATAACATTTTTGATATTTGTCCTAGTTTCTAGAAGTAAGAAGGATACCTACACAAGAATCTCTTATCTCTTGCACAAGAAGTTCTCTGATGATATTTTTCATCTCCTCTTCCTCTCTTAATATAGAGGGAAGGGAGTGGTGAAATAATAAGTTCAACAAGGTGTCTAACAAGTTGTCTATATTTAATCTTAACATGCATTGATTGTGAAAAGATAAAATAACTATTAATAAAAAATAAAGTTGGATTTTTAGATGAAGTTAACTCCTAAGGTGGTTAAATACTGACTGCTAGTGGTTGAGGCTAATTGTTAGTGGTTAAGGATCAAACATCAGTGGTCGATAGGGCAAAGTTAAAATGTCAGGATTAGCCATTTTGACTTATGTTTGGCAATTGAAAGGTTGTGAAATGGTCCTAAGGGGTTCAATGGGTGACATAGGGGTTAGTTAAACAACTAAAACCATAGTGTAAATATTTCTAGTGTCTACAACTAGTATGTTTTCAAAATACTTTGAAGAGGGAACCAATCCTTGTGTAATTCACCCATCTAGAGTGTTTAGTGAGATAGTACTTCTTTTATACATGTATACATCTAGATATGGTTCAAATACTTATTAATGAATTTATTTAATCAAATATAATAATCTATAATTTGTCTAAGGGTTTATTCAAGTGAATATAATTGAATTTGGAAATAACAGAGAAGCTTTTCTCAGTATGCAATAGTATGAGTGTGCCCAAACTATGATATTTACAAGTGGGATAATAAATGGCTTAGATGTAGATTTATAATAATACAAATGGGTGAAACCTAAGTCTACCTATCTTATTAATAAAAATAAAACTATAAGTAATTGTTTAAATTTGAAAAGAGTCAATTTTAGGTAAAAGGAAAGATTGACTTGTAAGGTCGAGATTAACTAGCAAGCTTAGCCCTTTTAAGTTAGTTCTAACCGATGAAGGGTAATGTTCTTAGGAAATTTAAAATGTATGTATATATACTTAGAGTGATTTTTAGCAATTAATAATATTTATATGGTTGTAAATGAACAACTTATAAGGGATGGTCCTATACAAGTACTTAAGATAGAGAGAGGTGGTGAAACATGACAAATTTAAGAGATCAAGTAAAGTAAGGTAAATGTGGGAAAAATTGACATTATCAAGGATTCAAGAAAAAATTCTAAAAAATATATTATTTAATGTATGTCAAATTAAAATTTCACTCAAGTTCCATTGCATTACTTATATAAAACCCATTATGTGGTTCCATCTTCTATTGTGGGTGATGTATGTTCAAGTCTAGTGATGCTCAATGGTCTTGAAATCATTTCTAGTGAATTTATTATGGTTATATATGTTTGGATTAATACATTGGGTACTGATTATAATTTTAAATATTTATAATAATTCAACTTTAAAACTCAAGGGCTTGATTGGTTACATCAAAAAGTTGAGAATTAATCACTCTCAACTCCTCAAACTATTCAACACAAGCAACTACATTTTCCAGGCGATTTAGTAAGGGGGAACATTTTTTATAATTTGATCTACTCTAGTGAGTATGTTCATGGATATAGTGACACCCAAAAACAAGTTTAATCTCTATTTATCACTTAAGGTACCATTCATTTAACTAGCCAAGAAATGAACATGATTAAAAGTATCTCCTCTCCACTTGGAACAACATAATAATTCTCTAAAATTAGCATAGTATAGAACAAATATAGGTGTACTCTTTCATTTCTATTCACCTTTTCAAAATTAAAATTTCATTCATGAACATTAATTACTACATGTTTTGTTGTAGATTCCACCATGATGTATCTTGCAAAAAGTCAATTAAAATTAAGAGTTAAAAAGATGAATTATGTCATACACACTAAGGTTTCAGTTCTTTCCTTTACTCTATAAATTTAATGAATAAAATAATAGGGTGGGAATGTAGACACCCAAATTTGATAAAATCCAATAATTTATGTCGTTTATTAAAAATTTATATGCATAGAATATTGACAATGAATGACATATGGGTTTTGACCAACAAATCCCATGTTCAAGGACTCAAATAGGGACCCATTTGTCCTTGGAATTATATTTTTTATCCCTATCAAGACATGAATTGGCCTTAAAATGATTTCATACTAAACTATAAGAAAATTTATTTGATTTATATTTTTTTGAATTTTGGCTTGAGATCAAGATATTAATTTGGTTTTCTATCTTTATTTCTAGTTTATTTGACTAACCTAAATAGTCATTACTTTCCAAGTTTGTTAGTTTTTCACTTGAAAATTTAGTATATCATTAAAAAGTGTCATTATTTCACTAAAGTTACGTATACTATTAATGACTATTCAAAATATCAATCTTTAAGTATCTCTCTTGAATGAGATCATGCCATACATCACATCCTCATTACATCTAAAATATAGTTCAATGTTATAAGTATCACAACTATGTGACCATCTAGTTACATGTGATTATGCCAAGTGTCATTACCTTGGTTCATCATAGGCCACTGATGGATTAAAAATCCATTAAATCCCCTAACCAACTAACTAAGTGAGATCATGCCACATGTCAACATCTCAAAAATTTGTGTTTCCTAGTGCATAATAAAAAATCATAAAATTGAGTAACCATCAAAGAAAATGATATTGATCCATGTGTTTCAATCTCATTTTATCATAGGCCTAATGATAGAGGGATAAAGTTATAAAATATCCAAATAACCAAACAAGTGAGATCATGTCACATGTCAACATCTTGCTGAAAAAAATCTAATAGATAAAATGATGAGGTACAAGTAAAGTGATTTAATGACAAACTACCATATGGCATCCTCTGTACACTCATCTACTAGTGTCATAATCTAATTTTATGATGTGGCTAGTATAGAAATTCAGATTCTACCTATCATCACCTCACCCCTCTATATATTTACATGAACCAAATATTGGGTGATAAGTGAAAAATAAATTGCTATGCTTAAATATGCCACATGTCTTGTAGATACATAATCAGCCTAGATTAACAAGAGTAAAAGACTAGGAATTAATGATATAATGATAAAAATAAAAGGTTAAAACATATCTAAAGCCAAAATAAATGACTAATTAATTAAATATAGTGACAAAGTTAAATTTATCAAGTAAAACCATGAATCTAACAACATAAAATCAAATTCAAATTTTATGGATGGTAGATAATAGCCGTTACCCTACAACTAATTCTCATGCATGAAAGATTCAATATATGAATTCATAAGATAGGAAAATGGAATATATGTTATATTTTGAAGTAAAATAAAATTACATTTATAATTTATAAATTGTGAAATATTCTCCAAAGCTCCATATATAATAAAATCCCTAAATTTAAAAATTAGCATACAAATCAAATCTTTCAAAAATGTACGTAGAAAACTAGGAACCTTCTCCTTTGATATTATACTTTGACACAAATAAAAAAATTAAAGAAATAGAATTTAATATAATTTATTTACATGGAGCATTCAAACATTATTATACAATCTACGTAAAGGTCAAAGCTAATCACCCTTATAAGGATGCAAATAACTTGTCATTGAATTAAAATAATTACATAGATGAATTGTTAGCAATCAAAATTGTTAGAATACATAAATAATGACATAACCAAAGGTATTACCTTATTTTGACCTAATGTTAAATTTATTTACAATAATCAATTGTATAATATCCATTTTCCATAAAAATAATAGTGTGCATCCTATAACATATGTAGTTGTCCTAGCATTTAAAATATATATTCATTTCCATAACTAAACATCCCATATAATTATTCAATAGTTAATGAATATTTCAAATATAATAATTTTAAAGTACCCTATTAGGATTGGCCCATAATCCTAACAATTTTTCCATGAAGAATAAGGTCCCCATTGGCTAATTTAGATCCAAGGTCATTCCCCCATTAGGTTAAATATTAATATTAAATTTTAAATAATAATAGAGATTGTATACATGACCAAGTGGATGACAACTTATATGTGCTCTTATATTTGGTGGATGTTTTATGTGGGAATGTCACACCGACTAACATTTTTCTTTAGAATCCAAAGGGAAAAATATATTTGTGATTATTTTTATCACCTTGATATACAAAAATATATGGAGCATTGCATAAAATAGTATAAAAATTTTACCTAATGGTTTATAGAGCAATAAATGCGCAACCAATTTTTAGGTAGTCTGACTAGATAAAGAGATCACTCAAGACATTGGGTGACTATTGATTCTATCTAAACCATGTTGAAATCATAATTGAGGGTGCATTGGTATCTCCCTTATTTTTACCAATATAATTACTTGATAAATTGGTTTAGTAGGATATAACATATCAATTATCTAATAGTGTGTATGGCAATATAAGGAAGGATAGATTAACCAAATATCATAAGACACCCTTTAGAATCGAGAGGAAATAGTTTCAAAACTTGGATTTGTTGACTGATACATAAAAATACATGGATTAATTCAATTTTGGGATGGATAAATTTGGTTTTTGGGTCTTAGGAAAGTTATTAAGAAAAAAAAATCCATGGGAAATTCAAGTGATATTATTTCCATAAATAATATTATCATGACTTGATTTGTCCTAATCCTAAAGATGATTCTAATTTTTAGGGATGACAAAGGCTCATATGTATGTTAGAATTTCTCAAATTGTCCAATATTATTCATCTATAATAAAATAATATGTAGTTAGGATAGATTAGGAGGAAAACAAATCTCAAGAAACTAGGAAACCTCAAGTAGAGGAGGATACAAAAGGAAAAATTAATGAGTAGTTAAGGGCAAAGATTATAAAATACATCCCAAATCCAAATGAAATAAAGTAACATACAATGGAAATAAAATAACACATAGTACTAAAGGATATATTTATATTCACTCTAATGATTGAAATATCACCACCTCTGGCTCAAATATTAAGTCAATCCCCTTTTCCTTCTACATTACATATGGTAGCTACACCTTTTATAGTAACCTATGTGAAAAGGTCTCTTCTTGGATACATAAAAACTCTTTTTATCACACCATAAGAGGAGAAAAAATAACCTTTGGATGATTCAACATAAGAAGGGAATTTAGAAGGAAGGTATGAAAAGGACCTAGAGGAGAAGCAATATTGAATATTTTATAAAAGGTGCCTTTATAGGTAAATTTTGAGACTTTAAGCCCCAATCTTCCTCACACTTAGGGTATAGGACAAGAACATGTTGATGGAAATGGTCAGGATAATTATATGTATAGAAAGTCAGACTAGTAAAACATGAGAATTATTACTATGGTGGTTACATTAACTACTTTAGTTGTTACACCTTTGATAACTTAAGTGGCTTATCCACAGGGCTTGTCACAAGTCACCATTTTCGTTATTTTATATATTACACTAAGATTATCAAAATTCATTCAAATTTACATAGCTTATCTAGATTCAAATGGTATAAAAAATATTACAAATTTAAATTAATTAATCAATTTTGATCATAATACTAGCCCCATGACTATTTTACATACAATAATTGATGAGTTCTTGAAAATTCTAACCTAGGATACCATCACAAAACCAACTATTTCCACACTTTACTTAGACACCACACTCAATATGACAACTATTAAGTATATAATAACCAAATATTCTTTTTATAATCATCCCCTACATGCCCATCTCTTTATCCAAATATGTGTGTCCATTATATAGGGTCTCCCAATAGATTCAACAATTATATTGGTCCAAAAGTATCCTAACCTCCCTAATTGTGTTTTTAGGATCCCTTAAAAAAATAAGATTTAAAAAGATAGGATTTTCATCTCACATTTTCATCACTAACCACACCTCCCCATTCCATTCTCCATCTCACTCCATTCTCATGACTCCACAACAAAACATTCTCCCCTTACCTCTCAAACCTGTCCTCAATACTTCCTACTAACTCCCACATGGATAAAAAAAATTCAAGTATATAAATTAGCTATAAAATATTTAGTGATCACTAATGATCCTAAATTTATCATATAATTTAATGGTACTTAAAAAATAAAAAGGGTGAGATGAATAACAATCATAACTAAAGACTAGACCTAGAGGAGAGGATGAGATTCATGAAGACCTTATTTATATGGTAGATGAAACTATAGGAGTATTAAAAATATATATTTCATGAGATTAAATATACTAAAAAAAAACTATATGCATAATTCAAAATAGAACCTCAAAACTAAATAGTCAACAATGTGCACAACTGATGGTGATAGATGAAAAGAGAACAAATTATAGCCTTCTTTCAATGTCAATAATAGGCCTACAAGCCTAAATTAAAACAAAATAGACAAATAAGGATTTATTTTTATTTTAAATACTTTATCACCTTCATAAAAAATTTCCCCAACTTATCAAACTAGTCTTTAGATTTATAATTCCCTAAAAACTTTAAGATTTTGAAAACATGGTTTGTATGTAACTAGGCCTACAAGACTTATTAAACATTTTTCATTTAATTTGGATTGAATAAACAAATATTTTTATTTATAAACATTTTTCACGGTTATAAATATCTATTTTAACCTTCCAAGTTTATCTTTTTCATTATATTTTTTTAAAATTTCAAAATAGGCTATAATATGTTCTTGTAGCCTTTCCAAATAGACATGTTGAATGACTTTTTGATATATATCCTATTTTAGATATATAAAAGTCTTTAAAACATACTATTATTTTAAAATACATTAAAATTAACATTTATAAAAAGTTCTATAATTTTCCAAGGGTTTGTTTTCCTTTTGTTGAGGTTTTTGTTCAGAAAAACCTAGTTATTAGGCCTACAGGCCTGGACAATAGTTGAGGGCTCTCAAAAAAGGTTTATTTAAAAATGTATTTTTCAATTATATTAATTATATATTATATTACCCATAAATTTCCATCTCTTCAAAAAATTTCAAGTCTTGAACAAGCTTAGAAGGACTTTGTACTAACTGTGTTTGTAGGTTTTTATAGTTGTAACAATCTTATATGTGTTATTGAAGCTTACAACCAAAGGAACACCTTCCCATACCAACATAGGATTTAAAAATAATATTAATAAAATAATATTATACACTTACAAGATAATTTAAACTTGTAGTTTCAAATAAAACTAAAATCAAGAAAGTTTCCATTAACTTCATGTAACCAAGGTACAATACAACCAACAAATACTTTATCTTTCTTGAGTTTTTATTATTTATTATCGAATATTTTGTGTTTTGAACATTATATTATATTTTAATAAACTATTCATATGATCCTTATCTCTCTTTCTTCATCCTCCACTCTTTACTCTGACTCCTATATTCGCTCCAACTATCTTAACAAAATCATGAACTCAACTTCAAAGTTGATCTTGTTTGAGTTTTGACAAGTTTAGGAATGATTTAAGACATTAGAGAAAATTAAAACATATTATAATAATTTTTTATACATTTTAAATAATAATCAAATCTTTACAATCCATTATAAATGAAAAAAAAAACCAAAACTCTTAGAACAAGTTTGAAAATTTGAATCACCTAGTTTTGGTGGGAAAATAGGAAACACACCAAAATGGATAATTTTTGAAATTAAAAATTTTACATCTCCTCTAATATGACAAAATAAAACTATATAAACCTAAAAAAACTAAAATCTAAAAACAAAAATTACAAAAAAATGGATCTCTTAAGTTGATGCACCTACATCAATAACTCAACCAAAGCCCTTTATAGCATAACATGTTTTTTCTGATATCCAAGGGTAAAATCACAACCACAATGGAACAATGTGGTAAAATTTTATGAGTAT
Source organism: Torreya grandis (assembly GCA_037957365.1). NCBI lineage: Eukaryota > Viridiplantae > Streptophyta > Pinopsida > Cupressales > Taxaceae > Torreya > Torreya grandis. The sequence goes on from JARHVA010004890.1 coordinate 1,153,884, forward strand.
TTGAAGATATTATATTCCAAAATAAATTTTATCAAAAATCTAGTAGTTCAAAAATAGTACAAACATCTCAATTTAGTATAGCTTATAGACATTATTTTAGCCCATGATTATTTAACTAATAAAAGAAATCATTTGATGGAATGACATAAACAAATGCAAGAGTTGATTGAATAATTTACAAGTCAATAATATAAATACATATAAATTATAATATATATGCACATAAGTTTCATATAAATATGACTTGTTAAATTTATAACCAGACCATTTTTGATAGCTTGTTTTAGACTATTACTAATAATTTCAAAGTTGATGTTGAAAGCACAATTTTTAGAATTAATGACCAAGTGATTTGATCAATCCCTTTTTCCAAATACAAGGTAGTAAAATCATAGCCTTAATATTATAATATTTTTTAAGCTTCCTATTGTCACTCAATTTTTCACCCTATGAGAGGTAGTTTAACCCTACTCTAATTGAGTGAAATAATGGGATTACCCTTAGATTTGTGGGTTCACTATAGTCGGGGTAAAAATCTAATTCATAGGGATAGTTCCATTGATATATATATTTCTGCTCATCACCTATGATACTAGCTTTTTTGTATGAAAAGAGATAGAGGAACATGAAATAAAACTAACCTAATGAGGTGATGCACCAAGTTTGACTCTATAGGACTACCATGAACTTGAATTATGAAAGGTGATTCACAAAATTGATCTCAACATCCAAGGTTTATCTAACATAAGTATTTCAACATGGAGGTAAGATGCAATGAATTTATCAAGGTGGATGAATAATAGGTCTTTTTTTAGACATTAGTAATCTTAATTACACCTAAATACATATAATAACGCTAAATAAACTTCATGTAACCTATTAGAGAGAAGACTACTTGCAAAAACCATGAAAGAGTAAGGTGAACACAAGGAGAGATGACTATCACTTGTCATTCAACTTTGAACTAATTCAAAAACTTATACAATAAGTTGATAACTAAAAACCATATTAAAATATTTTATTTAATGGCAAAATAGTACTCAAACTAGTAGGGCTTCACCATACTAGATGTGGATCGATTACAAATCTAAAATGTGTTGCTTATATAGAGAATTATGAGGAGGGAGATGGGGTGTAGTAGGAGAATATTTAAAATTACCCATGTGAGTTAAAATAATAAATGGGTTTATTTAATAGGCATAAATAGTCTTCCAAGGCCATGTGTCTCACTCTTAAAGATGCTTCAACCCTCCAAGTGGAGTAGGGGTTAAAATATGGCTTGATACCTTGACTAACTTCTTAAAAACTACCCTTCCTTACATAATAAGAGTGAAAAATTGTCTTCTCAATCATGAATTCACCATAAAATGATCTCATACAACATTTTTGTCACCTACCATGCATTAATAAACTCCTTTGATCTAACATTCCATCATTCATATGTGTAGGTGTCTTGAAACTTATATTTCCCATGCCTAGCTTGGTCCAAGTTTCCCAAAACTCAAGTTCGTCTTCTCCAAGTCACTCTTTCTCCTTAGATGTTCTTAAAATATATTATCAGACCTCAAACAATACATTTTGGTTCCTATAAAAAATCCTAATATTTCATTTTTGTAACAACCCCACTAGGATCTACCTAAAAATACGTGATTTTAAAAAAAAGTAAATAACATATACTTTAAATATATTATACCACCAGAATCTAATCAGTGATCATATAAAATATATGTTGTTTAAATTATAAAAAATAATTTATTTTTAGGTATATCCCAATGGGGATGCTACATGTGGTATCAGAGCTATGGCTCATGTAGACATTTAAAATTAGCCACCACTGGCTTCAAAGTAGACTCTGGATCAATTCTTACCAACCTTTGCACATCTAGCCTAATAATTTCCAAATGTCCCAAATTTGGGTTCATAAAATACAAATTGGCTTATCAAACAATTAAATGGGACAAATGAACACATCAATTAATTCAAAAATCTTTAAAATTTCAAAAAGCCTAAACATAGTTAATTAACATGCAAAATCATAACAAATTCTTAACTTGAATTATCCATGAGTATTTAAATGTATTATGAAGAAGAAAATTTAAAAAATAAGTAATATTAAATGAATTCATAATAAACTTTTGTGAGTTATTCAAAATCCAAAATATCCCACCCATGCCTATTCCATGTTAATCATGATGTTTGGACACTTTTTAACTCTACTGGGGTTAATTAACTCAAAAAGGTAAGGTTTGAACCCATTCCAAGCCCAAAATACAACTTAACTCACCTTGGTTTGAGTTTAGCTTCTAAACCTATAAATACAAATCTAGACCTCTTGATTTGTAGAGCTTGAACATGATAGTGTTAAACTACAAGTTTTTTAGCAAGTTTGCATGACCATAGTGATATAATGCAAAAATCACAAGCCAAGCCATCAAATCCATGTATTTAAATCAATCAAGCATGAGCCAAACCATGGTGCCAATGAGAAAGAAGCCACATAACTCAATTTTAAAAAGATATCTTGAGCACAATCCAAGCAAGCTAAATGAAGAAATCTCTTAGGGAATTTAAGGAATTGGTAAAGAAATTTGTAAGTTCTTTCTATTTTTATTTATGCTTTGTCAATTATTTTTATTCACCATGCTCCTCCCTTTGATCTAGGAAAGATATTTTTTTGTATGTTAGTGTTTTTGTTTTCATTATGAATCTAACATATGATCTAACCATCCTTTTTGGATTCGTTGATCACAAATGACATGTTGATGGGATATAAAGCATCCCACATAGCAAGGAGATGGATATGAAATTCATAAACCATAAAAATAATGTTTGAATATCATTGAAATTGTAAATTTGTTTTTGAGTTTACCATATTTGAGATTATTTTTCTAACTCAAATCTACATAAATGTTGATATCAGTCAGGCCTAGCTAGCATTAGTTTGGCCTAAACCAACCATGTTTCTACCTAAATGAGTTTGATCCTACGTGACCACCATCATATTATAGGGGGGAAATGGGTTTAAATCTTGAATTTTTATTCTTTCTATTAGTCCTTTTCATAATTTCTTAATTTTAATAGTATTTAAACTCATTGACTAAATGTTGACTTGCAGGCTTTCTCAAATTTTTATCTAACCAAGACCTAACATAACATTTTTATTTCATGTTGGTTTTAACTTTGGGTTCATAGGTGATCAATGATGGTATTAATATATTGGCATCAATTCTTCATGATCAACATCACTTCTCTAAGACCAATTGGTGATGGTTTCCTTGAAACTGACATTGATCATTTTTTATCCACCATGGTTATTGTGTGTTTTAATTAAAAACTCAAGAGCTCATTCTCCAAAGTTCATTTTATCACAATCAAAATTTATTCAAATCATAAGGTTACTATCTAACAATTACATGTCCAAGGATTTATTTGAACACAAATTTGTAATATTTGAATGGTTTTACACTACAATTTAGTGTTTTGAAAAGAATCTAATTAAATCTTACACATTTCAATTTGGGTACTAAAATGAACATGTTAGATATTTCACATTTGGATGTTGGTGTTTAAAAGGATTTAGGATGGCTAAGTCTTAAAAACATTTCATTATTGGTGTTTAAAATGAATTCTTGAGTCTTGAACACTTACTTTGGTGTCTAAAAATGAACTTAGACTAAATCTTGAACATTTAGACTTTTATTCTTAAAATAAACATAGATGTTTTTGATTAAATTGGTTTTGTGAAATTATTTCAATCTTTTACACATTAGCCAAGGGGCTAAGTAAAGAACATCATCACATTTCAATTTTATTCCTAAAATCAAAATTCACTCATAATTACTTACAAACTATTTTTTGTTTATTATTTTCATAGAAAGAATAGTGTGTGATGCTCTCCCCCCATCCCCTATATGGATATTATGGGATCAAAAGTGCCTTTTCATTGTATTTAATGCCTAGTTAAAGCCATATAAATAAATTTATCTAGACTCTCAAAAATACCCACATAGTATTGGGTGATCTAAAAATAACCCTAAAGTCTTACTAGTAGTATTTTATTTTCATGCAATTTGGCTTGTGAAGGGGATGACATTACCTCTCACAAGTTTTCTAGGGGAGAATTGACTTGGGGCTTCATATTTTGGTACTATTTCAATCATGCTCCATATTTGGGTATAAAAACATGGGAATGCATAAGGATAGAGCTATGGGGTTGAGCAAATAACCTTTATTTTAGTAACAAAGGCTTGAGTCAGGTCTAGTCAACTAGGGGATACCACTAAGTAGTCCACATATGGTATTGTCATGCAAATGAATAAGCCCTTGCATGATAAGTTGATCAGTATAAAATCAAGTGACATGATGCTTCTCTTGTGTTATCCACACATGGAATCAATATAGATGGTTGTAACTTGTAAGTTTTAGTCAACCCCACTTGCCACACCTCGATAGGATCTAGGACAATTATAGTTAGTTATATTTTGGTAATTTATTATTTTATTGTTTGGCGTGTTGGATATAAATATTTTTTATTTATACCATGTCATGAATGATTTTTTTATCTGTATTACTCCATTGTTTAAGGAGACATTTTACCATCCATTTGACACCTTGATTTAAATTAGAATACTTTTTGTTTCAAAAATGTTGAGTGTGGCACTTAATTGAGATGGGTAATGTTATGTTGCCCAAATCATTTCAAGTCTCATGCCTTGTAAATCTTTAAAACAAATCACTATCACATATTTTGAGATTGATAAAACTGTTACACTACCCAAATTGTTTCATAGACTTGTCTTATCTTATTTCCAAATTCTCATTATTTGAAGCCAAATCATTTATTTGTTGTTGCGTCTTTGTTTAGCATAGTCATGTTATTCAAATTTTCCTAGTTTGTTGTTCATCAGAACCCTAGTTTACCTAAATTGATTCTTTGATTAAATTTTACACGTTCTTATCCAAATATTGATTGATTTATATTTAGGCCTCAACATGTGTGGGATAATACACAAATACTTCTCTTTTGGGTTGTGTAACTTAGGTTAATCCATTACTCAGATTTGGAAACTATATTTTTTTTTCCTTTATTTGATGGAATCATCCCATCTTCAAGTGCTTTTTGTTTTGTGTTTTATACCAATTTGATCATGTTTATATGTAGAATCAAGTACCTAGTATTTTCCAAAGTGTTTCAAGTTTTTTATATTAAAATAATCATCCTTTGTTTCAAGTCTAGGTTTTGATGTTTCTTTTGGCCAAAATTCCTAGAATCAACTTTTTTTAGCCTAGATTTTGATGTTGCATTTGGCCAAAATTCCTAGCGAATCTTTTTCCTTTCCTAGTTTAGACCTATTTGGAACATCTTTGAATCTAGACTTTGACATCTCATCTTTAGTTCATTTTAATTGAACTTGTTTGTGTAAAACATTTAATGTTAGACATTTGATGTTATACCATTTCTACCAAGTCTTTACATATACTTTTTGGAGATAAAAATCCACTCTTAACCAAGTTGGATAGAGTTTGGGACTCTTTCATTTCAAACATAGATTTTTAGATTTTGTAGAACTATAATCCCATCTTATTATGAACCATTTATCATATATTTGACCATGGATCATGTGGTCATATAAAATGCAAAAAATTAGTAACTTGACCATGGCTAATGACACCCAACCCATAGGTTCCTCTTGCTTACTCTCATGACCCTCATAAGCTTATTTTCACTAATTCCCAATCATCTGTAACCTTCCAAACTTGGTCCCAACTAATCTAGACCCCTCTTTCCATGACTAATCCACCAACCAAGTCCTATCTACTCAAGACAATCTTGTCACACTAGGACTATAGCACCAATGGCACTCTTGTCTACTTTTGGTGTTATTGTCCAAGTCTATTTTAGACCCTAATGGTCATTTTCTTCTAGTTTCCCATCCTTATCTTTTTTGGCCTAATGTGATAAAATTCAATCCATGAATAATAGATTCTTATAAAATCCCATTCGAAGATCATTTGGAAAGGGTTGACAACTATCACTAAGGAAGCAAGAATACAAACAATACTACTCAAACAATCTTCCCTATTCTCTACATATAGATAACCAACACACTTGCAAGCTTATTGAAATTCATACACCAATCCTTAGACATATAAAATACATCTAGTCTAATATTATACATCTTCATACACTCAATTGAAAAAAGAACATATGGTTTGATCCCTCTTTATAATATTGGTATGTAGGTAGCATGCCCACACACAAGGTGTAAAGCACATCCATTGCATCTTACACACACTAACCCCCCTATTACTCAAAATTAGTCAAATAATAATGGAAGAAAGGGTTTAAATAAATAATCTACTCTTTAAGGAGCTTTATATACTTCCAAATAGTAAAACTTCATAGATAGGGTCACACATACTTGCCAAACAAAACCCAAAAAGCTCAAATCCTTAGGACAATATTGTTAGAGGTGGACTATAACTTTGGTGCCTCTCCTATCCATTTTTGGTGCTATTGTACAATCAAAAAATGAATTCTAAATCTCATTTTGTGATATTATCTTAGTCTTTCATAGTCAATATCAACCTCTATCTCAATCAGATCAACATAGTTCTAAGCTAAGTTATATTTCTCTCTATTCACTTTCTATTTTTAGAAAGTCTAAACAATAATCACAATTAAAAAATTAATAAGTTAATTATGGAATAATTATTGACTAATTTTACTACTTATAACCTTTAACTAAATTATGAATAATACACTAATATTTCCAAAATTGTTAAATTAGATCACTATACATGTAATGGAACCATTTATAATTTAGGATATGGAAATGTTGTCACATAAGATGACTTTTTTCAGAACCCTTTTATAGATGAGGTAATTTGGGAGGTGGATTATTATCCACCTTAAAACACTCAAATAGGGGAATAGATTCAAGATACATTGACTAATTATTTGGTTACCATGCCTTATTACATGGAGCAAGATCAATAATAGACTACCCAATATTTGGCTAGTGTACCATTGATTATAGAAAATGTCCAACAGCAACCATATTATAGTATAATGCCATCAAGATATGATGTAAGGGTTTAATCTATGGTAGAAATTACCCATGACTACTTGACAAGTATAGTAAGAGGGCCTTATAATGTGTCTTATAATAAACATGCCTCTTCTAGTTACCCAAATTCCATTGTACCAATGCCATATCAAGATCTATGTATGATTATCATACAAAGAGGCCTCATGGAGGACCACTTCCTTCAAATGTAGTCAAAAAACCTAACATATCAAAACGTAACACCTAATTTTAATAATATGGACATGTCAAATATACCTCTTGTTCAATCATTCCCTTTAATAGGAGTATTATTTGACTTAACAAGTCAAGAAAATTGGGGTTTAGACCCAGTTATACAAAACACTTTAGAAAAAAAAATAATCAATACCCCAATCATCGAGGAAGTGTCTTCTACATATACACAAAATAGTGAGTAGAACATAGTGGACAATATGCTAGTAACATCCAATTTAGAAAAAAGTGGTGTTATCACACAAAAAAATCGTCAACAACATAATGTGCCTTTAAATATGACCATTAGTGGCTCATAAACTTAGGGAGTAGGAGTTTTAACTTCATAACCTCAACTGACTACCTCTAATCCTCAACTAGTTGCTTCTTAGAGCACCTTGTTGTCACTTAGATTTGTACCCATTTAAGGAGATGTCTCATCTCTCCTTATTCAAGTGGCACAATTGAAACACCTCTAGGATATGGGTAGCCTAAAAATGAGGTGAATCTCTAGATAGGGCTAGCTCCCTTGATGTACGACTTTTATATGATTATTACACCTAAGCTTGTGAGGGAAAAGGGAGAGAAAATTGAAAGTAAACTATCTAAAAGGTGGTGATACACCAAATTAGTTGATTACTACCATCTAAATACATGTTACACATAAGAACAAGGGACTAACTAAATGTACACTTCTCTAATCTACATCTTCTCACATCAATATTTCATTATGAGGTTGTGATGAATATCTCAACTAGTAATAATAGATAAGAGGCTTTAAATGGAACTAGTGAATATACTAAATCACTCAACCATTAACACATCATAGAACACTTCACATGACTCGTAATAAGAAGATTTTAAATTACAAATAGGTGAGTGAATGAGACAACATACTAAGGAAATAAGAATCATCACTAAGTAAGATCAAACATCCAAGTAAAACACACTATGAATAGTAATCAAAGAGTTAGAATCAGTATTATTTATTGATCCATGGTATTAAAATGATCAATGCTTCATCATACTCAAGTGGAGTTTAGTTTACAAAGGCCAAAATGGCTACTTCTTATAGAAATTGAGAGAAAAATAATAATAAATAAGTCCAAAGGTCATAAGGACACTTTTAAAGATAATAAAATGAGTTACTTGTGCATGATAAAGGAATTTTAAACTGACAATGCAAATTTAGGAATCATAAGTGTCATCCCAAGTCATGAAACTCTTGAAATATGGCATGAAATTCCCTTTGTTAGCTCAGAAAATTGCCTTCATGATTTATCCCTATTTAAACATCCAAAAACTAAATATGGATAGTTCTAATTATTCTAATAAGAGGGAAGTATTTCATACATGTTTTTCCATGCATTGGTTGCATTCTTAGTCATCTAAAATCTTCTGAAAGTGAGCCATCAAATCCTCTAGTAAAAAAATTCCTCTTTCCCACACCTTACACACTTGGCTTCCAAAAAGTCATCAACTTTTGATGAAAATTAATATAAGATAGTGTATGAAATTTTTAAATACCCTAAATATTCTTATATTCATCAATCATACCTTAAAAATCCATCCACTAGAAGTTCTCAACCTTCTCATTATCATGCTCACTATGCTTATTTTGACTGGATGGGATGAGAGATCTAATAGGAAAATATAGTAGTTCTTAAAATTAATTAAATTCACATGGGTATTTATATTAAGTCCCAATATTCCCTCTAAATTTTATGTCATCTCTTGAAACCTCATCGAGCCTACATAATGCACAAAACTATCAAAAGAACTCATTTTGTACCATGTTTGTATAGATAGGTTAGCATAAAAATTGATGGGGGAAATATATGAAGAGTCATATACAAAATATAATAAATTTTAATGTCATTATAGTCCATTTTTATTCATTTCGTTCATTATTTTCCCAATCAGGTTCTTAACCAAGGTTTGTAAGGGTTTTGAGTGATTTAGGTTGTTAGTATTTGTTTATATATCCCTAATATTGGAAATACCAAAAAATTCCAAAAATTTAAGGTTTGTTACATCCATTAACCTCCATAAATTCCTTTAATCTCCATGTACAACTCTAAGGGATATGTGAGCATCTTAAGTTGCTTACTCGAGCTCTCTTCTCCATTCCCTATAGGCTTGAAATTGTCTTGAGCCAAAAATGGATTCCCCTATAGCTTATCTTCCTAAAAATCACTCATACATATCTAAATTAATCCTATAAACATGTTATATCTTTTTATAAATCTTATCTCATGCTATAATTAAAGGTGACCTCTCATTTCAACTCTAGTCCTAAACCTTGCCTAATAGGCATGCCTACAAGTTTGAGGCTCTAGACCATCCCATTTATTTTATCCATTATTTTCAAGATATATCATTTTTTTTATGTTACCCAACTCCAAATACCTCCTTTATTTACAACTAACCTCTGGTTCACCCTTTCATCCTTATTTCCCAAGATTGTAAGGTTTATGCATAGAGGGAATGCCCTTTATTTGAAATAAAACTAAGGGCAATTCCATATTTTATCAGACAATGGTGAATGTTTGGATATGACTATCTAAGTTAAAATTATTTCATACACAAAAATTAAACCCTTGGTCATATGATTATACCCTCTGAAAGTACTAATAACTGAGACAAATTGTTAGAAAAAGGACTATGTGTAGGGTTTAACTATATGGTATGCTTAAATATATTACCTAACCCTTTATCTACCTATTTCCAACTCATTAAGGTGTCAAAATATGATCAATATAATTTTATATGTTTTAATTATGATTTCAAACCTTTATAACTGATGTTTGTTCCTTGATCTAAGATCTTACTTAGTTAGGCATGGGTGATAAGTTGACCCTACTTAATCAACAAAAGTGAGCATGTAAGAAACACTTGTGTGATTAAGACCTTGTAATCAGGTTTTTTAACCTTATTTGAAGATTTCAAAAACTCCTTTCATTCATGCTCTATTACATCTTGCTCCTTGAAGTTGGGTTGTTCTTCAGACTAGTCATAGATGACTGACTGTGTTACCCTATTCTTTTAGCCAAAGGATGACCTATAGATTCATGTTGAGTTAGTTATACTTGATCATAATGTGTAAGGACCCATATTTTAAGGTTTGATATAATTTATTTATGGTTTTTACTATACCAACACTAATAATCATCATCCTTTTCATTCACTACTTCTCACATCCATTTACAATTGCTTATAGGTGAATATTTCAATTGAAGGGACCACTATAGGTATACATAGGGTCCAAAACATAGAACTCCAAATATTTATATTACCCTTAGGTCATGAATGATTTATTAATCATATAAAACCATTATATCATTGTCTCATTGTCTCATATTAAACCCTTAGTTGAATAGGTCTTTTTATAACTTAGATCCTATAGGTTTCACTACCCAAATTTAGTGGTTAAAAATGAAAATTTAGGCCTCGCAACAACCAATTTATACTAATCATGAAGTCCTTAAAACTTTTCATGTATTTTTACCCATGTACAAGCTTAAATAAAATCACATTAAATGCATTAAAACAATTTTCAACCCTACTATATGACCCTATGAAAATGGCCTAGGTGCTCTATTTTGCACTTTAGGGGATTAGGTCCCTGAATTTCATAGACATTATCTTTTGAACATTCTTCCACCTTGTCAAACCATATAGAACTTAAAATGAGTCTACCATGATATTTAACCATAATAATAACTTAAGGAGAGTTTCATTACTTATTTAAATATTTCCAACATGGCTCTTTAAGTTTCTGTAGTACCACCTATTGGTGGTTATTCTAATGTATACAAGTAGTGAAGGAGAGTGTGGATAATGTGCATGTTTTTTAACCTATCATGAGTTTTAAACATATATTAACACCTAAAACTTCATATTAACACTATAAATGATAAGAAATATGTTTCAATACCTCTTTTTCAATGTGAATTCCTCCATGAGAGCACCTATAGGTGATGTTCAATGTTAGACTAAGTGTATGTGCATCATTGACTATCATCAGGGTCCTTTTGTGATACTTGAGGTGTCTAATATTAATTATCATACTAGAATAACATGAAAAAAACCTTTTAAAATCTCCATTTATCCTCTATAATCATGATTAGAGCTTAAAAAATATGAATGTAACTAAGAGTAGGATGAATGTTGACTTTGAGTGTGACAAGACTATGTGTTTGATCAAAACATGGTTTTTTAATACCAAAATTTAATGGAGGTGGTTCTTATAGAATTGAAACATTGAAAAAACCATATCCTATTCACATTAATCCCTTTCGTAGAATACAAACTTCTATAAGTGGTGAACTTGGTTGCCATTCCCCCTGAGACATCAACCTACAAATTGAACTAAAAATCCCATGAGATCATTAAAAAAATGAAATTGAGTATGGAAAGCATGATGGGAGAGTTACATAATAATTTTGAATCAATTTCAGTAGCTGGGTTGTATGGACCTCTTCAAACCAAAACAAAACCTATAGGGTGCACATATTAGCAAGCAAATTAGACAAGTCAACTTCTTAGGAATGGTTCATAAAGTAAAAAACATGATTAATATATAAAAAAACATTAAATTTAATATAACTTACTGTATAAGACACCCCCAAGAAAAATTTTCCTAAAACCTCGCCTAATGGTCATACTAAGCACAAACCTAAAGATCATTCTTTCTTGACAAGCCTAGTGGAAGAAGAGAAAAGTAGTTTTATTCATTTCTTGAAGCTTCTAATCAAATTGATTGTTGGATTAAGTGTAAGGAAGACCAAGGGACACTCCTAAAATTTCCTTAATTATAATATTCTATACAATTCTATACACCTCATTAAATGCTCATTTTTAAAAGAAAACTACCCATTTTTCTAAAGAACCTAACATTTTTTAGTTATAAATAGTTGATTAACACATAACACGACATATATCATGTGAAATAACCTTTTGACACCTTAAAATTTCCCAAGGATTATGTACAACTCATTTAATGCTCTTTTATGACCTTTAAAATGACTCAAAAAGATATATGACTAATTAGACTAAGACCAAGGCTAAAATGACATTAGAATAGATAAAATATATTATTATATTCCCTATGACAAAATATTATATCCATTATAAACCTATAAAGATAAATTTTTTACCTATAGGGGTCCTAATTTGACCTACAGGGTCTTTTTTGGTCAATAAATTGGTGACTCATATTGGTAGCATGCCTACTATGCTAACTAGACCAATAGCCTTATCAGTCTATTGGGATTAGGGAGATATATAAAGTCTAAACCATAACAATAAGACCTTAAAAATTGACCACAATATTTTATCAAAACAAGACTACTATAATACCTCAACCACACCAAATAAAGGACACACACAAAGTAAATCAAACACAATAACAAGACACACACACACATGTGTTCAAAGCACTTAGGAAAAATAGAAAGAAAAAAATTATTCAAAACAATAAACTAAACATACTTCCTTTTCTAGGATCAAAAGGAAATTTCATTACATCTCTTTCTCCATGAGATGAATCATAGTGCCAAGCATGTTGCTCTTTGGATTGGATGCTTTGTAGGCTAGATTATTCCTTGGCACTTTACTTGATCTTATCTCAAGTAGATTATTGTCAAATATATTTCCAATGTAAATATATTCCTCTTAAATTTTTACACATACCTCATGCTCCTTCCCACCTTTCATCTCATGATCAACTCGTATTTTCTTGGTAGGCATGGCTTCTGGAGGAGTTGTTTCTTATTCCTTGAAAGGTTGAGGCCAATAGAAGCTTGTTACATACCTTAAAATCTGATGTGTTTCTCCTAATTGGTTGAGAGTATGATAACCCATTTTGATGATATCAAACATGTCATCATAGAATGGATATTCTTTTTGAAAGGACATATTTGAGAAATTGCTTTTTCTTTGCATACTCACTTGAGTGTCAAGGTTGCCTTCTCCATTTATGACTAGATCATAGCCTCTTTGAAGAATATTATAACCATCACTCCAGTTATATATAAGGAATTTGTATACCCCTTTAGAGACTCAAACTCATTGAAAATGTTTTCAAACTACTATGATAACTTTGCATCTTGTTTTTGATTAGCATCATAGCCTTCTGGAAGAAGAGTATTACCATAGCTAATATGGCCCTTATCAACCTTGTGATGAATTGTATTAGGCTCATAAAAAGGTTGGTAAGGACCATACCAAGGCTGATAATGAGTGCCATAAGTTTGAGATACCTCACCAACTTGTGTAACCAAAAAATCAATTCCAAAACTAGCCATGAAACTTCATTAGGAAGCAAGAACACAAAGAATGATTATCAACAATATTTTAAAGGAATACATAGGTTATTTGACCAATTGATGTAATCTTAGAGTCATAATTTATGTTTAGATGTATGTCTCCAAAGGATGATGTGTTGAAAGACAACACCAAAAATATTTCAAGTTCTTTAACTAAAAAACCCATTAGGTGTGCCAAAAATTATTGTCACTTCGATTTGTACCCATTTGAGGAGATGTCTAAAATATCCTCATCTAAGTGGCACAATTGAAACACCTCTAGGATATGGGTATCCTAAGAATGAGGTGAATCTCTAGATAAGGATATCTCCCTTGATGTACCACTTGTAGACAATTACTACACCTAAGATTATGAGGGAATAGGGAGAGAAAGTTTAAATTAAAGTACCCTAAAGGAGGCGATACACCAAATTACTTGATGACTACCAACAAACTACATGTTACAAATGAGAACAAGGGACTAACTAAACATACGCTTTTCCAATATGCATCTTCTCACATCAATAATCCATTGTGAGGTTGTGATGAATATCTAGGCTAAGAAGACTAGACAAGAGGCCTTGAATGGCACTAGTGAATAGACAAACTAACTCAACCATTGACACTTCATAGAAAACTTAAATGACTTATAAGAAGAAGTTTTTAAATTGTAAATAGGTGAGAGAATGAGACAACATGCTAAAAAAACAAGAGTCATCAATAAGCAAGATCAATCATCCAAGTAAAACACACTATGAATAGTCATAGAAGAGGTAGAACTAGTAATATTTATTGATCCATGGTATTTAAATGAGTAAGGCTTCACCATACTTAGGATGAGCATAATTTATAATGGCCAAAATAGCTAGTTCTTATAAAACTTGAGAGAGAGAGAGAGAGAGAGAGAGAGAGAGAGAGAGAGAGAGAGAGAGAGAGAGAGAGAGAGAGAGAGAGAGAGAGAGAGAGAGAGAGAGAGAGATCACAAGGACACTTGTAAAGCTAATAAAATGAGTTAATTTTTCATGATAAAGTAATTTTAAACTGATAATGCAAATTTAGGAAACACAAGTGTCACCCCAAGTCATGAAACTCTTGAAATGTGGCATAAAATTCCCTTTGCTGGCTCAAAAAATTACCTTCATGATTTAGACCTATTTAAACATCACAAAACTAACTAGGGATAAGTCTAATTATTGGAATAATATGGAAGGATTATAGACATTCTTCTACATGCATTGGTTTCATTTCTAGTCTTCTTGAATCTTTTAGAAGTGAGACATCAAATCTTGTAGTCAAATAAACTCCTCTTTCCCACACCTTACACTCTTACCATCAAAAAAGGCATAATTTTTACATGAAAATTCATACAAGTGAGTATATTACATGTTTCAAGACCCTCCATATCATTAGAAGCATCAGATACACCTTAAAAATCCATCCACTAGAAGTTCTCACCCTTTTCACTATCATGCTCACTATGCCAATTTTAACTAGATGGGATGAGAGATATAGTGGGAACACTTAGGAGTTTTTAAAAGGCATGAAATATACATGGGTAGTTATCTTAAGTCCAAAGATTCATTACAAATTCTATTTCATCTCTTGAAACCTCTTAGAACTTGCATAATACATAAAACTATCAAAATAACCCATTTTGTACCCTATCCATACAAATAAATCAGCACTAAAATTGATGGGTGGAAGATTTTAAGAGTCATCTACAACATCCAATCACTTCTCATGTCATTTTTGTCCATTTGGATGCATTTCATTCATTGTTTTCCCAATTGGGTCCTTAAATAGGGTTTGTAAGGGTTTTGAGTGCTTTACGCTCTTAGGCTTTGTTCATAAAGCCTTGACATTATACTTACCAAAAATTCAAAAGTTTAAAGGTTAAATACCTACATCAACCTCCCTAAATTCCTTTAAACTCCATGTATATCCTTAATGGAGATGTGATCATCTCAAGTTGCTTAATCGAGCTATATTTCCCATTCCCTATAGGCTTGAAGTTGTCTTGAGCCAAAAATGGATTCCCCTACAAATTATCTACCTCCCAAAAGCTCATATGTATCCAAATTAATCCTATAAACATGTTACAACTAGTTATAAATATTATCTCATGCTATAATTAAAGGTGATCTCTCATTTGAATTATACTCTTAAACATTGCCTAGTAGGCCTACTTACAAGTTTGAGGGTCTAGATAATCTTGTTTAGTTTATCCTTTATATTAAAGGTCTATAATGTTGGTTTTGATGTTACACAACTCCACACACCTCCTTTCCATTTCCAACTAACCTTTGGTTCACATTTTTATCCTCATTTCCCAAGATTGTAAGGTTAATGCACAAAGGGAGTGCCCTATGTCTGAGACAAAATAGAGGGCACTTCCTTATTTTTTCAAATAATTAATAATATTGGAGAGGATTATATAAGTGACAATGATTTCCTACACAAAAATTCAACCCCTTTTCATATGATTAGATCCTCTAAAAGTACTAAAATTTGATAAAGACTGCTAGAAAAAGAACGGTGTAGGGTTTCACTATATGGATTACTTGACTATATTACCTAACCATTTATATACCTATTTCCAACTCATGAAGGTGTAAATTTTTTATAAATATCATTTTATAGGTTTTAATAATGCTTACAAACCTTTATCACCCATGCTTTCTCCTTGAATTGAGATATTACTTAGTTAGGCTTGAGTGATAAGTTAACCCTACTTACTCAAAAAATGTGAGCCTGTAAGTAATGCTTGAGATTAAGACTTTATAATCAAGTGTTTTAGCCTTCCTTGGATATTTTTAAAACTCCTTTATTTCATTCTCTTTTCCATCTCACACCTTGAATTTGAGTTTTTTGTAAGACTAGTCATAGACAATTGACTATGTTACCTTATTCTTTTGGCCAAAGGATGACCTATAGGTGCATGTTGAGCTATTTGGTCTTCATCATAATGTGTAAAGACCCATAATTTAATGTTTAAGGTCAGTTATAAAAGTTTTGGACTATACCAAAAATAATAATCATTACCCTTTTTATTCACCACTTCTCACAACCATCTATAATTGGTTATAGGTGAATATTTCAAATGAAGGGACCCCTGTAGGTGTACATAAGGTCCAAAACATAGAAATATAACTCTTTAGGGGACCCTTAGGACATTAATTGTTTATTAATTATCTTAAACCATATTATCATGGTGGTATGGTCTCATATTAAACCCTTGGTTGAATAGGTCTTTTTATAAATAAGATCCTATAGGTTTCATTACCTAAATTTAGTGGTTAAAGGTGCAAATTTAGGCCTCCCAACAACCAATTTATAATGATAAATTGTCCTCCAAAATTTGCATATATTTTTCCCATGTCTGGGACTTAATATTATAACATTAGGATGTATCAAAACCATTTACAAAATTACTATATGACCCTACCAAAATGGCCTAAGTGCTCTATTTTGCACTTTTGGGGATTAGGTCCCTAAATTTCACATTCATTATATTTGGAAGGTTCCTCCAATTTTTCAAACCATCTAGCAATTCAAATTAGTCTACCCTAACATTTAACCATACTAATACCTTAAGGAGAGTTCCATCACTTATTTAATACTTCCAAAATGGCTCCTTAGCTTTCTAATATATCACCTATAGGTGGTTAATCTAATGTATATATATAGTGAAGGAGAGTGTGGAAAATGTGTATTTTCAACCTATCATGAGTTTTAATCCTATATTAAAACCTTAAAATTCAAATTCACACTCTCATGGATCTAAAATAGGTGTCAATATCTCCTTTCTCATCAATTTCTCCATGAGAGCACTTGTAGGTGATGTTAAATGGCAGATTGAGTGTATATGCATCATTGACTATCATCAGGGTATTTTGTCCTACTTGAGGTGTCAAATATGACTTATAATACTATAATAATGTGAAAAACACCTTTTATAATCTCCGTTTATCCTTTATAAGTGTGATTAGATATTTAAAAACATGACTGTAATTGAGTGAAGGCAAAAATTTGACTATGAATATGACAAGACTAGGTGTTTGATCAAAGCATGGTATTTTAAGACAAAAATGGAATGGATGTGGTCCCTATATAATTAAAACATGGAAGACACCATATACTATTCACATGAATCCCTTTAGAAGAATACAAACTTCTACGAGTGGTGATCTTGCCTACCATTCC
The DNA here is from genome assembly GCA_037957365.1 of Torreya grandis. Taxonomy (NCBI): domain Eukaryota; kingdom Viridiplantae; phylum Streptophyta; class Pinopsida; order Cupressales; family Taxaceae; genus Torreya; species Torreya grandis. The sequence goes on from JARHVA010004890.1 coordinate 1,171,696, forward strand.
ACGTGAGACATCAACCTACAAACTAAACCAAAAAATCCCATCATATCATTAAAAAATATGAAATTGAGTATGTAAATAATTATATGGGAGTTCAAAAATCATCTATAATCAATCTCAATAGTTGGGTTATACAGACCTCTTCAAACCAAAATAAAACCTATAGGGTGTACAAATTAGTAAGCAAATTGGATAGGTCAACATCTTAGGAATAGTTCATTAAGCACAAGCCACCATTTATATAAAACAAAACATAAAATTGAATATTAATAATTTTATAAGACACCCCCAAGAGAAATTTTCCTGAAACCTCCCCTGCTGGTTGTACTAAGCACAAACTTGAAGACCATTCTTGTTTGCCAAGCCTAGTGGAAGAAGAGAAAAGTATTTTTATTAATTTATTTAATATTCTAATCAAAATTATCATTGGATTAAATTTATTGAAAACCAAGGGACACTCCTAAATTGTCCTTAGCTATATGAGTCTTTACAATTCTATACATCTCATTAAATGCTCATTTTCAAAGAAAACTACCCATTCTTTTGAAGAACCTACCACATTTCAAATAAAAATAGTTGATTATGACATAATAGGACACATGGAATGTGACATCACATTTTTACACCTTCAAATTTCCCAAGGAGTTTGTATAACTCATTTAATGCTCCTTTATGACCTTCAAAATGACTCAAAAGGATATATGACTAATTAGACTAAGACCAAGGCTAAAATAACATTAAAATAGATCAAATAGATTATGATATTCCCTATGAAAAATTATTATACCCCATATAAACCTCTAAATATTATTTTTTACATATAGATGTCCCAATTTGACCTATAGGATTAATTTTGGTCAACACACCCCATAACAAGGATTAAGTAGTCAATCAATACTAGTGTCATGCCATAATATAATTTGATGAATCTTAATTCAACCCATTAGGTGATGATTAATATTTGAAAAAAATGTGCACTATATAACATACTTACATAATAGAGGCTAAACATCTTGCCACCTCAATATGGGGTAACCAATGTTCTACCTTGTCAAGTAGTACTGGACATACCTCTTTAGTCACAGATTAACATGTCGATCCAAATCCAAACTATGTCTATCCAAAAACATGTGAATATTAATCAGTGATAGATGTTGACTATCCAACATGTATCCACTTCCTAATAGGTATTCATGTAACCAAGAGGTTCCAATATTCCTCAAGTACCTATTAGACAATAGTTACCTTTCATGTAAAATGTGCCACAAGTTCAAAGACAAGGTCTTGGTTCACATGTCCATCTGAATCAGCTAGGTATGGCTACTCAATATCATGTCCCTATTCAATCTCAACAAGTATAATATAACCATATACCTCTATCTTAACCATATTATTCCCAACATTAGGCCTACATACCCAATCCCAACCTTAATATCACACCACAGTATGTGTAATTTAAATAATCACACCCTAATCCATGCATGAATATTCATAGCCCATTTCTTATATAATCCAACATTCCCCAATAAATCACCATCATATCTTGATATAACTAATCCAATTTTTACCACCCAACCTCTACCTCAATAGGTCAATATTCCCATTAGTTTCCTCTAATAAGAACTAGAATAAATTAAGGATGTAATTTCCCTCATTCAAATAAGGAAACAAACCAAAAATTTTAGGTTGGATGACATGTGTTATTACCCTTTCAACATGGATTAATTGAAGATATTATTTCCTCTAAGGTATGAACCACAAATTTTTTGACAAATACAAGGAGAATATGACCCCAACACCCATCTGACATAATTCTTTATTGTGTGCCAACTAGAGGCTTATAGTGACATCTACCTTGTGTTGTTGTTTCCATAAATCCTAGCAAGGCAAGCATTGGAATGGTTCTTACAGTTTCCTAAGATTTTCATGTCTAATTTTGAAGAAATTTTGGACAAGTTTATGGACCACTTCTCTTGTAATATCGATCATGAGGCTTCATTGGTAGAGTTAATGTAGGCCAAATAAAAAATCAATGAAAGCTTAAAAAGATATCTATATTGATGGAGAGTCCTTTCAAGATGATTCACCCATAATTTTATAGACAATAAATTAGTTGTTGTGTTTACCAACAATCTACATAGAGAGATGTCTTACAATAGAGAGTTGTAGTATACACATACATTCAAAGAGATCATTAACAAAGGTTTGGTGATTGACATAGCCCTCATTAAAAAAGGGAACATCAAACTAACCTCATCAAATCAAAACTATAACAATGGCCAAAATCAAATTCCATTTCAAGCATAAGTGTTACAACAAACCCAAGCCAATATCTATGACAAACCTAAGTAATTCAATCATATTAAGAATGTTGTAGGTAATGGAGTAATAGAGTCATGACATGTCCAAATGGTGCAATCATTATCTACTTATCTCATGCCACCTTTCCAAATAATTCTTAACTAATAACCTATTCAACAAACATAGTATGCACAATAAGTGCCAAAACCTAAACCAACACAACAAATGCAACAAACTTCATAACTTATGCATTTGAAAAACCCTCCTATAAGAATAAATTTTCTTACTTCTTGTACCTTTCACAACTTTGGATAACCAATTGAATTAGCATTTCAAAAACTTGTTATAGATAAACTAATTAAATGACCTACTCCAAAAATCCAAATTCCTAAAGGAAATGACATTCCAAATTGGTAAAGGCAAAATGATTCTAAAAATATCACCGAGTCAATGGTCATAATTTTTAGTGTTGTGTGCAAATCAAACATGTCATTAAAAACATGTTGTAAAATGGGGATATCACATTAGATTATGGAGCTTCCACCTCTAATCAAAACCTCAAAATTTATCAAGATCCTTTTCCTCAACATAGTAACCAACAACAACACAAACAATGGTCAGCCCAACATCAAGAATAATAGTATCAACAAAGGCCAAACTAGGAAGGTCAATAAAATCAACATAACCAATATAATTAATACCAAAACTAGAAACATCAAAATAATGGATAAAAATATTGGAGACCTAGGTTAAACCTTAGATGAGAAGATAATGTTTTAGGCCCTCTTCTCAAACTTAGTCTAACATGGGAATGACCTTAGGTTGTGATTTACCTAATATTGGGCTAGACCTCTATACTATTTAAGGGGATAAAATATATGATTTGATAATTCAGTGCTCTTTTTCTAATATCTAAACTCTATGGGGATGAAAAGATTTAAAAATATTGCATAGAAATTGAATCCTACTCTAAGTGTGGTGATGCACCTGATATCATTATATCCACTCAAAAATTTTGAACTCAAAATGCATTAACAAAAAATGGATATAGCTAGGAAACTATCTCCAATGACTTCTATACATCAATATTTCATCTAGAGGCTGGTAGAATGACTTAAATGTGAGAGGGTTAAGGAGAGAAGGCCTGATTCAAGGCACTTGTAACTTGATTTCCACTCCTAACCTAAGTTATCCACCTATAAACACACTAGACAACCTACGCAAAATATTGTTAAGACATCGGTGTGACTTATACCTACAAGAGGGAATGATATACCACTATTACACATTAGACAAGTATAAAACACATAAATTATGAACCATGAAGAAGTTTCAAGATTATCTATTCATCATTCAAGAGGTGCACAATTATAAATTATAGAAGAGCATCCTCATACCATCCTAACAGATATAAATCAAGACTTTAATGACTATATTTATAGGAAGAATGGAAGGTAGGAGAGAGGAAATTTTTAAATGGAATGGGTCATTAATGACCAAAATGTGACTTAGAGTAGTTACAATAGCATTTCCTTCCTTTTCAAGTATTGGCAATCCCTTAATGAGGCCATTTTGGCATAGAGGTAGTTGTAGCTCCCTAAATAATTATTAGATGAAATAGTACATCATAGTTATGTAGAAATCCATACTTCTCCAAGATAGGTTGACAAGGTCAAGGAAATTGTATCAGTTCTCCATCACACCCATGAATTATGAATTGAATTCTCATCAATGGTTAGTTACCTAGCATGACACCTTACATTGATTCATTCAGTTAGTATTCTAATGCCAAATTGATCCTCTTTGATGATTAGTTAGGCCAAATAGGCCTATCAGACTGAATTGCCTAAGTGTTGAAACATGGCATCCATGAAACCTATAGAAAATATTTTAAACCTATGTGTTAATGTGCTCAATTCCTAAAACAACATTTTCAACCATGGCATGGGCTTGAAACTCTACTCTTTCAGTTTGACAAGTCTACCTATGTCTCATCTCCTTACCATGATATCTATTTCATTTTATAACTTGATTGTTGTCACCTCAAAAACATTTCTTCATCCTATACCCCTTGTAACTTTGATCAAATTTTATCTATTGATCTCCTTGGGAGTATCCTATCTTTTAAATTCAATAGTGGTTGTTAATCTATGATCTACTTTTTAGATTGAACCACTTGGTAGTTGTGCATGGTTTCTTTATCTTGGCTTTTGAAAATATGACACTTGGCATCTTTGTGTGCCTTCTGTGGACCTTGATATTATTTTCCATCCAATTCATGTGCTTATGCCATGTGATGGATTCACACACAATCTAGGATCATTGAATTCCAAGATTATGACACATTTAAGTCTTCAATTGATCCTTGATCTTGGTTCTAAGAATGTGACACTTGGTATTCATGCATGGATTTTGTGGACCCTTATTTCTATTTCATACAATCAAATATGATTTTGCCATGCAACAACCTCAAACACAATTTGGGCTCATTGACTTCTTGACCTCATATGATTGCCTACATGCCATTGATATTTATTGGTCTTGTTTAAGATCATGCCAATTGGCATCAATGCATTCAATCTCAAGATCTATTTTCCTTTTGACCTTGTGCTCACCATTATATTTGCTTTTGCATGATTAAATGCATGACATTGATCTATCTTGACTTATTGACTTAGACAAGCACCCACATGCATATAATCAATCAATTCTTCAACACGTGTCAACCCCATGAATCACTTCTATTTTTTGAATCCAAATAGCTATTTGTTGTGGCTTTAAATTGATGTCCCTAGGCACATCCCACACTGGTAGATCATTTTTTAAGGCCTATATCTTGATATAGAAAACTCATCAAAACACAAAAATTGTAGGGGATGACCATGTCAAAAAATACATCATTTTCATAGGATGCTAAAGTTAAACACTTTATACACCATGATAATACTTTATTAATGCTTAACATGAGGAAAGAAGACCTTCAAAGACTACTCAGGCAAGTTTGGAGTATGACTAGATAGTAGCCTAACTAGACATTCCTTAAGGACTCAAAAAATAATCAAAAGACAAGTTTAAAACATTATTCATAATCCTAGGCTATACGGTTATCCAATTTATAATTCTAGGGATAGAAATTAACCAACATTTTTTATGACTCAGCTAGCTTGATCAGTCTACTGGTCATGGAAAGTAGAAAGTTAACTTGTTCATGATAACCAAATAATGAAGTATGAATGCAATATGGATCTTGAAAACACTTTGAATAAATGAGACAAACACACAATAAAAAATAAATAAACAAGAACAAAATAAACAACCACCTAAATGATAAAAATAAACTACAAATAGAACAATGCACAAGATCACTTGGAGGTAAAGATGGACCTACCTACCTATGTACAAAGATCGTGAAATGGGACTAGTAGAATAATTTGAGATACATTTCATTGATAGAGATGGGAAGGATATATATATATATATATATATATATATATATATATATATATATATATATATATATATATATATATATTGAAATTATCAATATCAAAGGCATTACCTTCCTTGCAATATGTGATGACATAAGGCCCACTCCAAAGACTTCCAAACTTATAGTGCTTTCCTAGCTTTGCACGATCCTCATCCCATTTGAGGAATATATAACCTTGTTTAAATGTCTTCAAGGAGGATATATTATAAAATTAAATAATAAATTGATGCTAATTAAAGCACATAATGTTCATATCACTATCCCTTGTCTCCTCCATATGTCTTAGTTCATTTAACCTTATTTTTATAGTAGCATCATCTTTTAGTAACTCAAGTTGGTGTGAAATCTCTAACTCGGGTAGTTCAAGAGAGATAGGAATTTTAGATTCATTACCAAAGACAAATAAGTATGGGGAGTGTCTATTAACCTTCTTAGGTGTCACTCTATCTTCCCATAGGATAGTACTCAATCTGGTATGCTACTCCCTTTGAATATCCTTCATAGTCCTCTTGATAATCCTCAACAAGTTCTTTTTTATGGAATATACTAGCCCATTACCATGTGGGTAATAGTTAGATGATTATTTGAGATAAATTCCATATGAAATATCCCACTAACATACCTTATTATTGATGAAGGCCAATGAATTATAATAAATGATTGTATAAGGCACACCAAATCTAGTGACAAGGCTATTGTAAAAGTTTAAGATATAACCTTCATTAGCTTCTTTGAGGGTAGCTACTTCAACCCAAATTTTAAATTATTATATATCTATAATGATCGATTTATGTCCTTTAATTGAAGTGGGGTATATCATAACTATGAAATCTAAAGCCCATTACATGAAGGCTTCTTCTATTTGTATGGGCTACAAGGGAAGGGTAGCTAATTTATATTTGCCAGTTTACATAGCACATTTTGGATGATTTCTTACCAAAGAGTGTGCATATATAAACATTATGGGACCAAATTACCTAGATATGATGATCTTAGAGGTTGTGGTCTTGGAAATAAAGTACCCACTAGTTGGACCATCATGGAACTATTCAAGTAACTTGTGTATTTAGGATGATTCCACACACCTCAAAATCATGCCTACTATGTCCCTCTTGAAAATTAATCCATCCATCATAACATAAGGTATGATTTAAAATATAAAATGGATTATCCTAGATATAAATATCCCCATTGGACATTATCTTGACTCAATAAATCTGATTATATAATGCGTCTAACTAAAAGGTATATTATCTATAGTTTCTTGTTGGTTATCATGGGTTGCCAACACTTGGTCTTTATCTTCAACAATTTATGTTTTAAGGTGCTCATGTAACACTTTTACCATTAAAATATCTTTATCTCTAACCTAACGGTCATAATCCTACATTTTTTCACCTACCCAACCCTTTTTTCACTAAGGTCTCTACTAAGTATAAACTCATTAATGCTTGGGTGTGCTACCATTATTATGATCTTACTATTGGAGGCCATATGCCTAAATTTATTTAAAATTATTAATAATGAAATAACATGTTTCTATAAAAATATATACCTCTCCTCATATCCTTTTGAGTTCTGACTAAAGAAGGCAATAAGTTGTTCTAAACCTTGCTCACTCTGTTATATCAACATTATAGAGATTTCACTAATGTAGAGAAGGCATACAAGTAGAATTCTCTATTAAAATCTGGGTTGAGTGTATGGGAATTATATATGGCCTATTGATGGCCTAAAATCTCCTCTTACCTTATTTTCTCCATGTAAACTCCTTGTGCTTCTTTAGAATGTGGGTGACAGACTTGACTAGCTATGCAAAACTTGGGATAAAAATTCTTCTAAAATTAATCTTCCCTAAGAAACTCTTCAAAACTTTCTTGTGCTTGGTAATGGATAAATATAGGATGGATTCAATCCTTTCATGGTTTATGTAAATACCATACTTGGACACTACATGTCCCAATAACCTACCTTCATAAACACCAAATATGCACTTTTTAGGATTCAATGATACACTTAATTCCCTACATCTTTTAAATACTAACCTCAAGTGAGTAATGTGACCAATTAGGTATTTTGAGAAAATAATAATGTCATCTAGGTATATGAGCACCATGTCATTAATTTATCCATTCGAAGGCAACATCCATCACCCTTTATAAAGTTTTCCTAGCATTGGATAGTCTAAAGGGCCTTTTCATGTATGCATAAGTGCCCCACTTTATGGTGAAGAAAGTTTTATGCCTATCCTCTTCCTTGACCATGATTTGATTATAACCAGAGTATCCACTCATTAATGAGAACCTATGAGAACCTACCTTTGTTTGAATAATCTTATCCATTGAGGGTAGTGGGTAATGATATTTTAGGGACACTTTATTGATTTCCCTAAAGTCAACATGCAAACGTATTTCCCCATTCTTCTTCCTCACTGGTACAAGGTTTTCCACCCATGAGGAATGTTTAATATATAATATTATCCTTGATTTAATTACTTTAAATATATCCCTTCTCATTAAACCTTCCTCTTTTGGATTGACAAGCCTTTGTTTCTGCCTAACTAGTTTTGCATTTCTCTCTAACTCAATGGTATGATGTGCAAGTTTATGGTCAAAGCTATTCAAATACTTCTATTCCCATGAAAATGCATCCGAATATTCCTAGCATAGAGAAATAAAGGCACATATCTCCTCTATTGTGTTGATCTTCTCTAACTTCAACAACTTATCTTTGAGGATATCTACCTTTTCATAATGTTCCTCCTTGGCTGAGATGCACAGTTTTTCTCTTCCTACTTAGTCATCTTCATTATAGATATTTTATAATGTTTCAAGACCCTTAGGTATATTTTTAGACCTCAAATGCACTATCTAATCATCATATTGATTTTGATACTTGGTCACATAAGAGGGCTTGGAGAAATCTTGTTGAAGGATCTCTTTCTACCCTAGAATAGATAAAACATCATACCTTGACATAGTGACATTAGACCTTTTTATAAAATCCATAATGTTGAAAATAATATTAGTACCTTTGAATTGTACCTTAGAAGTAGAAGTGTCACTTGGCACTTGAGTGACATAAGGAATAAAAGGAGGCCTTTAGTGCTAACTAAAATGATGATGTATTTATTAACTTGTAGGGGCTTTAGTGTATGTGTTTGAAGTGGTCGACTGTCAACTAAATTGTGGAGGTGTTGAAGAAACCCTATGCTACCCTAAATTTTCTTCCACTATTCTACTTTTAGACCTTATATGGGTTCTAACTAACTCATATATCCTTCTTATAGTCTGGATACATAATGTTTTTAACTTTGATCAAATACTAATGCTTTACAGCTTATAATAACTCATCAAGACTCAATATTTAACTGAGTGCATGCATTAAGGGGTGCACTAAGAAAGGGGTGGGAAGAACTTTGGTTATTTATAGAATTTTTCTACCTTATTTCCATAATATTTCCAATCCATTCATCTCTTAAAATCTTTCCCTAGGTTATTTCTCCTCCCTTGCACATTCCTCTAGTCTTTTCTTCTTTCTATCCTTCTTCTCCTTGCTTGGCACCCTTTTGACTTGTTAAGCATACTAGGTCAACTTGGTCAACCTAGTATAGTTTAGGGTCACTTTAGACCTTTATGTTTGTTAGCCTTTCAACTGACTTAGCACAAACTTTAGGCATTATCCAAAAAATATTCAAGGTTGATTGGGTCAACCTAGCATAATTGATACTCCCAAATGATTTTAGGGTGAGATACTCCTATATATACAAGGTAATTTTTGTCATTATTATAATATGCAATAAAAATCTATTATTCACTCATTTTTCTTCACAATCTTCTCTTACACCATTATACTTGAGGATTCTTATATTAGGTTTCTTATTTTGGAGAATCTAATCTTGTGGATAGGTCTTAGATTCTTTGGCCTAATAAAGTTATCCTTATGAACCAAAAAAACCTTTTGTGAAGCCCTATTGGCTAAGGGAGATATTGAATCATGATGATTTCACATTTAGGTAAGTATATTCTAACTTTTTTCTCCTCTCTTTTAATAGATAGAAGTAGCATTAGTGTTGGCTTGAATAATATTACTATTCATATTATATGTATTAGGGTGTTACTCATACCTACTTTATTTGAAGTTACCTATACATATTTGATTGATTTTCATCTAACCCCTCACATTATGCCAAAAGATTTGGTGCACACTAGATTAGTTTACTTTTCTTGTTATTAGAATAATTTACTCTTTTATTTATTAGGATAAGTGAAATATCAAATCATAGGACTTTTTTAGGGTTATTGTGTGATTATATTAGACTGTAAGCTTTCAAACCCTTCCTAGCATGATATGTTGTGATAAATGATATAATTGATCCCCTAATTGGATTTAGTGGATCCCCATACTGGTCATGATCCTGCTTAATAAGTGTATACCAAAAAAATTTTTAGGTGTGTTCTATCTTATCTAATATAGGATTAATTCATGTACATCATGTAATTATGATTGCATACATTTTGGTGAACCTGATGTGAATCAAACCCTAGTAAGATTTGTTCACTTTTATTTCATTTCTTTCATTCTTTTTATCATCATTTCTATTATATATTTTGACATACTAATTCAATCATATTGACCTATTATGTTTCTATATGCATAGGAACAGGCAAATAGAATGATCATCTCAACCTAGTAGAAGTTATTAGGACTTTTATAGAATTATAGTTTAGTGTATTAGGTTAACTAGGTAGGCCTAACACATTTTAGCAACTTTCTAGTAGGTTCTTGTATAGCCTGATCAATCATTTTGACTTAGTATAGGTTTAAATTTTCTATACTTCTAAATTAGCCTACTAAGTTGACCAACTCAACCTAGTACATTTTTAGACATCTAGTTTAGCTTACTAGGTCAACTAGGTTGACCTAGTGCATTTTAGGACTTTTTAGCAAGTTTTTGTATTGCTTAGTCGACCAACTTGACCCAATTTGTATGTTTTTGACATATTTATCCAAGGTTATTGATCAACAACCTCCTTCATTTCCATATCTAAACCATCAAGGTCTATATTTTATTCTTTGTCTCCTTTTGTTTTATACTTTCCTTTCAATTTTGTAGTCTTTAAAACTGCCCTTGTATAGCCAACTAGATTGACCTAGTTGACCTAGTTCTATATTCTACATGTTGCCTAAAATAACTATGTCAACCTGGTTGACCTAGTAGGTTTTCTAGACCCTATCTTCAATAATACTATCTTGACTCTATTGACCTAGTTTTGTATGTTATCTATATAGTGTTCTAACTATACCTCATTTCAAAGTTGGAATTCACCTTGTATGTTAATCATATCTTTTCTTTTAGTTGCTTTCTTTCTTAGAATAGTTCACATAGTCTAATTAAGAGGTTTTTAATTAACCTCTTAGTTTCACTATTTATATTTTATGTACACATGGCCAAATCACATAACATTAATAAGTAATTTAACATTTTACTACCCATTCCAACCTACTTAGATTTCATCATCAAGGAGGAACCCGACTTGATGGTTTGGTCAAGTATAAATCATGGTTAATGGTATATTTTGGCTAATCACCTAACACCTTTATTGATGTAGTGTGTGAAGTGAGAGGGTAGGCCCCAATACCAACCCTGTATCATTTCCACTATAGGCCCTTTCATCCTAAACTCACTTGAAACCATACATAGATTACTATCTATTACCTTACTTATAGATAACTCTCTATCATGTAAAAATTATTCTTAGTAATCTAATTAACATTCTAGGCTGACCAATTAGCTAGCTTTACTTTCCAAGTTATTTGATTTCTCTTCACTTAATAATGTGTGTAAGAACTTGAATTATCCAATGTTGGTATAAGGTTTTTATTTGTTTTCATCAATTGGATTGGCCAACATCAATTCAATTGACTGCCTATTTACTTTCAACATTTACTTTCCTAGATTACTTGCAAAATTATCTTGTTCTATTTCCTATCTTGTCATCAATCTTTTATTTTTCCTAGTATTTTATACTAGGTCAACCTAGTTGACCTTGTACTATCATAGACCATATTTTATACCCTTGTTCACTATGCTAAGTTGACCTAATCAGCCCAGTTTAATCTGTAGGTCTTATTTTTACACTAGGTAAACATGGTCGATCCAGTTCTCTTTCTTCCTTTCCCTATTTATCAACCTAATTCTTCACCTCTTCTAATTTTAATTTGATTCATTTCCATTTGGTTAGAGTGAGGTCTCCTATCAAAATTATTTTAGATAGTCTTAATCCATTTATATATTATATGGGATGTTCATTTCTCCCTTTATTTTCCTTCTAAGAACATCATCACTCTTGGGGTGTTTCTTTTCCTCCATCTACAAATTATAGCATTGTTCAAATAACACCTCAAGATGAAGTTGATGGATCCTATCCTTTATTTACCTACCAACAAACCTCTCAAAATCTTCAAACTAATGTTAGAGTGATTGGCATAAGTTTACTTAACAATCCCACTAATAAACCTTCTTATAATAATCTTCCCCCCAACACCAATTCATGGAGTGCTCCTTTTAACACCAATATACCACCTGATATGGCCCAATTATTATCCTAATTTATTCAACAAATGAACATCTTGAAAAAATCTAATACCAATCAAATGATGCAAGTTCAACAACACTTGATCAATGTGGCTAATCAACCTCTAATCATTAATCCTCTAGCTAATCCTAACTACATTCATCCACCTCTTATAGATGCCTTAGGTAATGTTATTATTCAACCAATAATGAATAACAAGATGCTTCAAACCATTCAAAATGAACCTTTAGATTGCTACATTGTATCTATTGACATTAGTAAAATATCACCAAATATCAAATATGATGGGACTAAAGCCTCACCTCATTTATTAAAGCCTTTGGTAATCTCTAAAAATAGTGTATCCAAACTAATACATTTGTTACTACTAAAATCTTAGTAAAAAATTTCATTGTTGATGTATTAGAATGTTATAATCAAATACCCCAACATTCTATTTGACAACTTGAAGATTTGGTCAATCCTTTAGTTAAGGAGTTTCAACACAATGATCTTCCTAAAAATTATCTTAGCCATTTCATAAATGCTAAACAATCTCCTAACGAATTGGTTCATGACATTATTTAAAGATGGAAATATTTGGATCATAAAGTTGATCATAATATGTTTGATGATAACCTATTAAAACTATTTATCATCACTTTAACTCCCACTCTTTAATACAAGGTTCTAACCTTTTCTCCTCAAAAACTTAATGAAACTCTTGACCAAGCTAAATGTCAATACTTTCTTATGAAGCAATTATAACCTAATTATAAACTTCTTAAAGGATATTTTTAAACATCCATTGCTATCACTAGTAACACTTCTCAAACCAAACTAGGAGTTTCCAAAAATGATATTCCTTTACCATCTCACATACCTCTTTTGGTACATCAAATGAGACATTTTTTACCACCCTCTAAACCTTTCTTATAGCCTGATGCTCCTCTTAAGTGGTATGATCCAAATCACTTTTGTTGGTTTCATACTGACATTGGACATTTTCATGAATCTTGTAGAGGGATTTTTAAATGTGTTATTTCTTACATTCTTGGTGATTCATCTGACCATGAAACCATGATCAAGAATCATTATGAAGAATACACTAATGCTTCTCAAAAATGGTAATATTCTAAAGCTTCTACATCTAATAACCAATAAATTTTCTTCCCATAATCAATCAACTTCCAAGGATGTTTGTGCAATTGATGCTAATTATGACCAGCACTTTAACATTCTCAATATGTCAATATAGGTAAGGTCAATTATTTTCAGAAACCATCTCCCAAAGATCCTATTACCAAGCCTAAGAAACCTTATTTGGAAGAACAATTGTATAAAGATACTACCACCATCAATATTGAATCAGAAACACCTAAGGAACAAATTCCTCCTTATGATCCTCTAACCATGTTTATTCCTCCAAAGTCTAATTTATCTTCAAAACCTCATGGCTTTTATTCTAAATATCATTAGAATTTTATTGAATAACTTAACTCTATGCCATGTAAGATTCCTCTTATGGAGTAGGTTTGTACTTCACCTTATCATCATAAATTTATTATGCAATAACTCTAAGAGATCAAAGATATATCTTCTTTAGATGAATAACCACCTTCTATTGATTCTCAACCAACTAACATTAATACAATTTAATCTAAGCGTCCCTCTTCCAAGCCACCCATTGAATTTACCTAAGAGGACATGATTAACAATGAAATCCTCTTTCATGATGATGATCTACCTCTCTTCATCAAAATAGCCATTAATACCACCCTTATTTGAAAAGTTTTAGTTGATGAAGGTTCTGGTATTAATGTGACCTCTTTATGACTCCTATAATAACTTGGTTATAACAAAGGTCATCTCAAACAAACCCATCTTACTTGTCATGGTTTTGAAAAGACTAATCAAAAGCCACTTGGTTGTATATGGATTCCTTTAACAATTGGTCCTAAGACCATTCAAACCAAACTCATGGTTCTTAGTCCTCCTTTATCTTATAACATATTCCTTGGTCATCCTTTGACTGCTCGAATGAGGGCCATTGATTTTTCTGGTAGCTAATGCATTAAATATATACATAACAAAAAATGTTATAAGCATGAAGCCAATCCCAACCCAGGAAATATCCATTTACCTAATCCTAAATCATAATATCATGTTCCTATGATCCCTAAAATTAATAATGTTCCTTTACTTGAGTTTATCAATATGAATCCTAATTTACAATTCACTCTTTCATATTTTGACGATGATGATCCTAATGAATTAAAACATACATGCAACATGACCAAATTACCTCCATATATTTCAAAGTGGCTTCCTCCTTCTCTTTTTCCAAGGGATCATATCATTCCTCTCATGGATGAGATTATTGATTTCCCCCCTCCATGAAATTCTTAAGATCCATCTTTACCTAAATATAATTTTACTTACAATGATTTTTGAGTGGATAAATATTTTCAATATCCTCTCACCATGTCTCCTCGAACATTTATTAATCTCAAGATTTTACCTTCTGAATATCCTCCTAAATCTCAAGTATGCATAATTTATCCCACATACTATGACAACTTTATCATGGCCCAAGCTCAATAGAGGGACTTGGATGTCTTTAATTATCAAAAGAACTTATCCCAAATTCATACTTTCAATTAGGATGTGCATAACATTTTTGTAGATAATAAATTATAACCTGAGGGTTATGTACTTCATATTAATCCTCCTCTTATCAATTCTCCTTGGGTGGTAGATAACATCACACCTTTTGAACCTCCAGAAGTACTCTCATATTCTCTACCTCCTTTGGATCCTCCCATTAAATCTAATTATTCTCCTATCAAAGAAACCATCAACACTCTATCTACCTCTTCTACTCCATCTACTTCTTCTACTCTTGAAATTACACTTGATGCCATGGAAACTAATGTCCATCAAATACATTCTAAATATGATCACCATGGTAACCAAATTTTAGATCTAGATGTAGTTGTTGAGTATTATGGTCCTCTTCAAACTTTTCCTACTAATGAAGTTATTCTTGAGTTACTTTATGCTCGAGAACCTCAATTACCCTGACAACATCATAAACTTGGAAATTTTAAAACTAAAACTCCTCTCTTCAACAACTTTATCCCTAGTGTTGATCCCAACACTAATCCAATTTCATCTTTACCTAATGCACCATACCACTTTCAAGATGGTAATATAATTCTTATTGAAGAAACAACTCATATTTAATATGGTACTCCCTCATGCCCTTGATCTATCATAGTTTTAAAAGAACTTTCACCCTTTGAACATGATAATTTCAGCCTATTTTTTGATAAGTATCAAGAGGCATTCACTTGGTCTTTCCAAGACATGCCTGGGATTGAACCTAGCATAGTGGTCCATAACATCATTACCTATCATGATGCCAAACATATGAATTATAAGTAATACAAATCTCCTCTTGAAGTTACCAACTTATTCCATAAGGAAATCATCAAACTACTAGATGTTAAATTTATTAAACCTATGGATTATTTTGAATGGGTTTCCAATATTATTCTTATTTAGAAAAAGGTCACTATGGTTATTTGTATTTTTATTGATTTCCATAATCTTAATCTTGCTTGTCCTAAAGACAACTTTCCTTTTCCTTCAATATATGCCATTGTTGATTCCACAGCTAGATATGAAATGTTATCCCTTATGTATGGATTTTTGGGATACAATCAGATTCATATAGCTCATGAAGACCAACATAAGACTACTTTCACCACTGCATGGAGTGCCTATTGTTATGTTAAAATTCCCTTTCATCTCAAAAATTCTAGGGCCACTTACTAACATGCAATGACTCATATCTTTCATGAACTCATCCATAAACTTATCGAAACATATGTGGATGTCATTTCAAAATGGAGTCTGACTTAATCATTTAAAATATGTTTTTAGAGTTACATCTACCAAAAATTTCAGATTCTTAGTCACTCTCTATGACATTGATGTTGATATTGTCAATATTAGTGCTATTATGAACATGCCTTGAAAATATCAACATGCCCTTCTTATATGCCCTTCTTGTATGCCCTGGTACCTTACTCTGTTATATCACCTTCATGCCCTTGATCTACTTGATGAATGTCATCTCTCTACCTTACAACACAACCACCAATATAAGGCTTGTATTAATCGATAACATAATAAATGTGTTAAAGTTTGCACATTTAATATGGTGATCTTGTCCTTAAATTAGACTACACCAATGAAAATAAAGGTAAATACACCCAAATATGGTTGGGCCCATATTTAGTCAAAGATATCCTTGGTCCAAGTACTTACCACCTTCAAACTAATGAAGGTCATGTTTTCAAAGAACCCACCAATGCTCAACTCCTAAAAAAATACTTTTCCTAATCATTTCCTTCTTATCATGCTTTCTATCTATATCCATCTAATACTTTTTACAAGTTACTTAAGCATGGATCTCTCCTTCTGAAATAGTTCTCTCTTGTTCACAAACCTTTAGTCCTCCCTTTTGGTCTTTTGGTTTCTTGACGTACCATAATATTTATCTTGTTTTTCATTCTCCTTCTATATAACAATTTTGATTTGGTGCCCCTTGGGATTTTATTTTGTAATTTTATTCATAAGACCATATATAGGACCCAACATCCCTCACAAAACCACCATATTTTACTTATTTTCCTTCTCTCTTTTTTTGCTACTTGCCAATGTTGTTTTGGCATCCTTTAGGTTTTTTTTTTGAGGTGATTTATAAAAAGGATGCCTCACTTTGCTTTTCTCTTTATTATTATCACCCTCATGGGTCTCTCTTTTATGAATTGATTTGTAATACCATGGAAAGGACCTGACCCTCCTTATAAAATTACCATTATTTTCTTGTTCTTGATCCTTGTTCTTAAACTTTATCTTTTGCTTCTTTTACTAGATGAAATTTTCATAAAAATCTATGTTATCATGTTTTCCTCCATTTCCCTCTTTGTCATGATACAAAATCACACCTTTTTTGTCATTGTATCTCTCTTTTCCCTTTGTCACATTTTTTTTCAATTTGAAGCAATTCAAATTATTACATGTGTCATTCCTCTTGATTTCCCCTTTCTCTCATATCCACATTGGATAAAACAAGGTTGAAGTCACGATAGTAATTTTATTTCACTTGGATTTATGAGACTCATAGACCCCATCCTCATGTTCTCTCTCTTAACAGCCTTATCCCAAGTTCTCAAATGAAATTCATATTTAGCACCCATGTTTTATTTTCCAAATATGTATGGAGGAGGAATAAGAAAAAGCCATCAAAAGAAAGTTAAAAGACAAATAGTTTGAAACAAAAGGCAATGATATCTAAAAAGTAACATAAAAATATCAAAAGTCAAATTCACACCAAAAAACATGATGACAAGTAAATATCCTATCTCCAATCAAATCTCAAACTCCATAATCATCTTCACATAGAGCCAAAGTCATTTGAGGTGTAGTAAACCTGTATATTAGAATATGGGATTTCAAAAAAATTATATGGTGATACCTAATTTCTCATGAAAGTACCCAATATTTGAAGTATATCAATGACTCTGTAATGGGTCTTGAAGAATGGGGAACATGTCATGGGGAGGTAGGTTTATTTTACTTTTCATGCATATAGCCTTCATGGGATGATATATATGATTCATTTATTTACCCAAGACTCGCATAACTAAGAGAAGTTATTCATAATACCTAAGTTTGATGGTTCTCTTATTTTGACAAATCAAATTTGAGTGTCTTGACATTGATAAAGAGTTTCTCTACCTTATTTTTTCCTTCATTCTACCCTCCACCCATTTCATTTTCCCTCCTTGACAGCAAAATTGTGATTTCAAAAAAAAATCTATTTTCTCTCTTCTTTAAATTCCTTATTCATTTCTTACAAACATGATATCACTACTTTGTTTTAGTTTTATCTACAAAAAAACATGTTTGAGCAACTTTGGATCATATTCTTCAATTCATTTTACATTTACTAGACATACTTTACTTTTCTTTTTCCATTAATCATGATTTTGTTGTCCTACTTTTATGGACACCTGAATTTGTACCCTTTTTCCATTTTTGAGTGAGATATGGTTTGTTACTATTCATTAATCAATTTCATTTTCCATTTTATGCACCTTTTTCCATTGTTGAGTGAGATGTGGTTTGTTACTGCTCACTCATCATGTTGTTTTCCCTTTTATTCACCTTTTTGGATTTTTACTACTCACTCAATGTTATTTTACCATTTTTTTTTTCTTTTTTTACCATGAATTTGTCTTGCTTATCATTCCTTTTTAAATATGTATCCTTGGTTTGAATTGGTGAGTTTGCCTTTTCTTACTTGAGGTTTACTTGTTTGATTTTTTTGGTCTTTAGTAGCCTTGGATTTTTGATTACCTGATTTACTCTTGTTTGACTTGGTTATTTGTTATAACATAGCACCTATCACCCACATTTATAAATTTCCATGTATTTCCCATCCACATAGTACCAATTATCTTGGATTTCTTTGTCTTTATTTGTTTTTTCTCCTTAGTTTTGTATTCTTGGGTTTGTCAAAATTAGTCTCTATGCCCTACAAAATCAAAACTAAAAACATAGCTAATAATCTTCCCATGATAAAGGTAAGTCAAGGTACACATTGTATTTACTTTTTATATTAGTTTCCCTTTGTTTCATTTAATTTTAGTTATTTTATGCTTTTTAGAACAATGTAAATTTTTTAGCATCAATGTTGTGCATGTACTTATGTTCTTTCTCAAAGCATTATCCCTTGTTACACCTTATTAACACACGATGAGATTCATGTGGGGCATGTGTGTGTGTGTGTGTGTGTGTGTGTGTGTGTGTGTGTGTGTGTGTGTGTGTGTGTGTGTGTGTGTGTGTGTGTGTGTGTGTGTTTGTGTGTGTGTTTGTGTGTGTGTGTGTGTGTGTGTGTGTGTGTGTGTGTGTGTGTGTGTGTGTGTGTGTGTGTGTGTGTGTGTGTGTGTGTGTGTATTTTATCAAATACTGATGCTTTACATCTTGTAAGAGCCCATTATGACTCAATATCTCTGATTCCATGCCTTAAGGGGTGCATCAAGAAAGGGGTGGGCAGAATTTTGGTGCTTTGTAAGATTTTTGTTCCTTATTTCCACATTATTTCCAATCCATTCATCTCTTAAAACCTTTACCTAAGTTTATTCTCCTCCCTTGCACATTCCTCTAGTCTTTTTCTCTTTCTATCCTTCTTCTCATTGTTTCTTACCCTTTTGACATGTTTAGCATACTAGGTCAACTTGGTTGACCTAGTATAGTTTAAATTCACTTTAGATCTTTAGGTTTGTGAGCCTTCTGATTGACATACCATAGACATTAGGCATTAGCCTAAAAAATGTGCTAGGTTGATTAGGTTGACCTAGTATAGCTGACATTTCTAAATTATTTTAGGGTGAGATAATCCTATATATATAAATCATTTCAGTAATTATTAGAGTATGCAATAAATAATTATTATTCACTCACACTTCTTCACAATCTGTTCTTCCACTATTCTACTTGAGGAGTCTTAGCTTAGGTTTCTTATTTTAGATAATCTAGTCTTGTGGATAGGTCATAGATTATTTGGCCTAACAAAGTGATCCGTACAAACCACAAAAACCTCTTGGGAAGCCCCATTGGCCAAGGGAGAGATTTAATCATGATAGGTTCACATTCAAGTAAGTATATTCTAACTTTGTTCTCCTCTATTTTAGTAGATAGAAGTAGCATAAGTGTTGGTTGGAATAATATTACTCTTCATATTCTATGGATTAGGGTGTTACTCATACTTACTTTATTTTAAGTTACATATACATATTTGATTGTTTTGAATTTAACCCCTCACATTGTACCACAAGCTTTGGTGCACACTAGATTAGTTTACTCTTCTTGTTATTATAATATTTTACTCTCTTATTTACTAAGATAAGTGAAATATCAAATCAAAGGACTCTTTTAGGGTTATTGCATGATTGTGCTATATTGTAGGATTTGGAACCCTTCTTAACATGATATGTTGTGAAAAATTACACAAGTGATCCCCTAATCGGGTCTAGTGGATCCCTATATTGGTCATACTATTTCTTAACAAGTGTATACCCAATTGGAAGTGTAGGTGTGCTATGTCTTATCTGATCCAAGATTAATTCATGTACATCATGAAATTATAATTGCATACATAGATTGTCCCTTGTTGCATACAATATGTTCAAGCACATGTTCTCCTTGAAAATTTATGTAAGTGGTATCAACTGGTATCTTACCCATTCTTCTTTGCTGTTAAATTAGAGACTTTGATGATGTCAATGTAGGCATATCACTTTGATTAATTGTAGTACCTTTTGATGGAGTTGACATTATGTCATGACCTTAATATGGAGGATCATGCTACCAACTAAGACATTGATATATATCTCCACTTGAAACCATCACCATATCATTAGTTTTATCTCATAATTTTTACTGACCCTCTTGTATGGGGTTATTTTAAGTAGGGACTAAGGCTCTTGAGTTACTTGCAGTGGTAGGGTTGTAACTATTATAAGGTATAACTTGAGTAATTTGGCCTTGAGATTGTTGGTTTGATGGATAACATGGTTTTTTATAGGATTGAGAATGGTATTGGTCTTAAAAATGGCCTTGGTATGGTCTATATGAAGTTTGTTGCTACCTCTATAGAGCCACTAGCTTGTTATTTTGTTCCTTAAAAAACCCATTAATCTTTCCAAGTTTATCCACTTGACTATCATTAGGTTGTGCTTGATTATTTGGAGTGGTCCAAGGAGGAATGGGATGTGGATCTAGCTAGAGCTCAAGAAAGATGGGTATAAGAGGTCTTGGCATGAGTTTCCCTGCTTGTATCAGATAGTTTTCTTCCTTCATAGATATATCATATTCTTTAGGTAGAGTTGTCCCACCTATAGATTGGATCATGACTACAATTTTTAAACTCAATTTTCTCAATTAGTTGATAAAATCATAATTAGGCATGTTCTTAATGATAACAAGGATTTTATCCCATGTCTTTTGGAATATATATTTGAAATCAACCATAAATTTGTGGGGTGCCCTCTTTATTGAGGTGAGCTTCTCAACTAGTGACACATGGTCACTCCTATCCTCAAAATGCCTTCTTAAATACTCATCAAATTCATCTTAGGTATTTATTGAGGTAGGATACAGACCCCTATACCATTTCAAGGCTTTTCCTTTTATGGATGTGGCTCGTAGTCTCATGGATACATTCTCTTGGGTGAGATTATGTACCAAACAAAGGTTTGTAATGTAAAATATGTGCTCTACAAGAGTGATAGAGTTTTCTCCTATAAAGTATGGTAGAATATTTAAATAGGTAGTAGGGATGTCATCATCTTGCTTAAGGTTTATAGTGATATCACCATTGAAGGGTATGAAATCTTGTAATCTAGGCCTTGCCATTTTTATTGGTAGACTTTTAGTGGGTTGAGTATGGGTAGAATTTGTAGATTTTAGGGAAGTGGTAGAGTTAGGGGTGATATATTGGGGTTCGAATTAGGTAACCTCTTCTTCCTTTTAATATCTAATGGTAATTCAT
Organism: Torreya grandis; assembly: GCA_037957365.1. Lineage (NCBI taxonomy): Eukaryota > Viridiplantae > Streptophyta > Pinopsida > Cupressales > Taxaceae > Torreya > Torreya grandis. The sequence goes on from JARHVA010004890.1 coordinate 1,193,690, forward strand.
TGAATTGAACTTTATTACCTCTAGAAGTAGACCTAGTGGATATTTGGTGCATGAACTTGCTCTCTAATCTACTGATGACTACTCAAAGACTTCAAAATATCTTCCTAAATTTCCATTCTATCCCAAACTAATTTCCAAGTTCCTTGATTATTCTCCCACCAAGCATGCCAAAAACTATTGCAGACTTAGGTTTCACCCTAATTGAGAAGAGAATTATTTAGGTCCTCTACTCAAACCTAGCCCACCATGGTAATGACTTTAGATTGTGGGTTACATAATATTAGGCTAGACCTCTATATTTTTTAAGGGGTTAGCTCCCCTAGTTTGACAATTTAGTGCTCTTTCTCTAATATATAAACTCTATGAAGATGAAAATAGTTAACAAGATTGCATAGAAATGGAAACATACTCTAAGTGTGTTGATACACCTGATATAATTATATCCACTCACACAATTTGAACTCTCAAAACACCAACAAACTATGGATAGAGATAAGAAACTATCTCTAATTACTTCTAGACATCAATATTTCATTCAGAGGTTGGTAGAATGACTTAAATGTGAGAGGGTCAAGGAGAGAAGTCCTTGTCCAAAACACTTGTAACCTAATTTCCACTCCCAACCTGAGTTATCCACTTAGCAACACACTAGAAAAGTGTGACTTGTACCTACAACAGGGCATGTTATACCATTGTTACATATTAGAAAAGTATAAAAAACATAAAGTGTGAACTATGAAGAAGCTACAAGATGATCTATTCATCATTCAAGAGGTGCAAAAGTATAAATTCTAGTAGAGTATCCTCATACCAGTTTGAGGGATGCAAATCAAGAGTTTAATGCCTATATTTATAAGAAGAATGGAAGGTAGGAGAGAGGAAATGTTTGTGTGGAATAGGTCATTAATGACCCAAATATGACCTAGAGTAGTTACAATATCTTTTCCTTCCTTTGTGAGTGTTTACATTCCCTCAATTAGGCCATTTTGATATAGAGGTGGTTGTATCTCCCTCAATATTTATTAGATGAAATAGGACATCATAAATATGTAGCAATCCATACTTCTCCAAGATATGTTGACAAGGTCAAGGAAACTATATCAGTTATCCATCATAACCATAAATTGTGCATTGAATTATCCTTAAGGGTTATTTACCCAATGTGATACCTTACATTGATTTGTTTAATTAATCTTCCAATGCCAAATTGATCCTCTTTAATGTTCAATTAGGCCAATTAGACCTATCAGACCAAATCATCTAAGTGTTGAAACTTGGTGTCCATAAAACCTATAGAAAATATTTTTAGCCTATGTGTTAATGTGATCCATGCCTAAAACAATGTTTCCAACCATGAGATGGGCTTGAAACTTTGCTCTTTTAGTCTGACTAGACTACCTATGTGGCATCTCCTTTCCACACTATCTATTTCATTTTAGAACTTGAATATTATCACCTTAGACACTTATCTTCATATTTTACCCCTTGGAAATTTGATTGTATTTTATTTGTTAATATCCTCAAGAATATCTTATCTTTGACCTTAAATGTTGGCCATTGATCTATGATCTACTTTGTAGATTATACCACTTGGAAGTTGTGTGTGTCTTAGTTATCTCAACTTTCAAAGATATGACACTTGACACCTTTGCATGCCTCTTATGGACCTTATTATCAGTTTCCATGTGTTTCATGCACTTATGACATGTGATGGCCTCACAAATAATTTGGGATCATTAACTTTGAGGATTATGACACTTGTCAGTCTTGTATTGATCCTTGGTCTTAGGTTTGAGATTGTGATATTTGATGGTCAAGCATAGCTTCTATGAACCTTTATTTTTAGTTTATGGGATCAAATGTGCTTATGCCATGTAGAAACCTCGTGTGAAATTTAGGATCATTGACTTCTTGACCTCATGTGATCACCCATGTGCTATTGATCTTTGATGTTATCCTCTAAAATCACACCACTTGGCATCAATGTGTTCAATCTCAAGATCCACTATCCTTTTAACCTTGTGCTCACTATTATATCTACTTTTGCATGATTAAATGCATTCTATCGATCTATATTGACTTATTGACTCAAAGGAGCACCCATGTACCATTGATATTTAATCTGAATGAGTGAGGCTTTGATACTTGTTAACCTCATAGATCACTTATATTTTTTGAATCCAAATAGTTATTTGTTGTGGCTTTAAATTGACATCCCTAGGCACATCTCACACTACTAGATGATTTTTAAGGCCTATATCTTGAGATATAAAAATCATCAAGAAACCAAACATGCAAGGGATAACCATGGCACAAAATACATAATTTTCATGGGTTACTAAACATAAACACTTTAAACACCATGATAATACTTGATTTAAGCTTAAAATGAGGAAAAAGGACCTTCAAGAACTACTCATTAAAGTTTGGACTATGAAAAGATAGTAGCTTTACTATACATGCCTTAAAGACTCATAACATGATCAAAAATAAAGTTTAAAACATCAGTCATGACCCCATGCTATAGGGTTGGCTAATTTATAAGTTTAGAAATAGAAATTTATCAACAAAAACCATGGCTAGAATGGTGAAAATAACCAATAGACCTACCATGTAGTTTCACATTACTACAATTTAGTTGTACACCATATTGTAGGAGGTCACATTAACACCATTTCCATTAATCCTAGACAAAGTCCCAATCAAAAAAGACCATTTATAATCATTCCTAATCAATTAACCTATGCTAATAATCTTTTTTTGACCTAGGACTATATATAGGTAAACTAACAAGTAGGAATTCCCAAGTTTAGACCTTGTATAAATAACTTATCAATAGCTTGTGACCATGCACAAGTACACTGGCAACCAAGATTTATCCTACTTGGTCCCCCTCCACCATAATTTATTAGAAATAATGGTCCTATACCTAATCCTGATTATGCAATCATAACTTGGTATTTAAAGATTACCATACCAGGACCACAACCATCTACCACTTCACCCATTATCTAACCAATCATTATTCCTAAGAACAATACATTTACAACTATCCAAGAAAAGTGTTTTGACATTGTGTAATAATTATAAAAGACTCTAGTATAAATCTCCATTTTAGATTTGTTGTTTATGTCTACTATCTAAAAAAACATCTTGACTAAAATCCTTGGCCAATACAAAATTACTAATGACATATCCCTTAAAAAATTTCAAGCTTTGGTTAGATTCCTATCTCTAGGACAATAAGTAACCTTCAATCAAAGTGATATGTCATCCCTTTGTCCATTGCATAGTAATCCATTATACATCAAAGTTTACATAATGAGGCATAAAGTGAAATGTGTCCTCATAGACAATGCAATAAGACTAAATATTGTGTCTCTAGAGTTCATCAAGCTTCTTGGGTAAATGAAAATAGATCTCTAAGAAAAAATAATCACCATCAAAGCCTATGATAATGAATAATGAGAATCATAATTCACCATTAGCTTGCTAGTTATCACTGGGCCTTTAACCCATGAGACACTTTTATATGTGTTATATCTTAATTTATCATATAATACACTTTTGGGTATACCTTGGCTACATTATATTCATGTCATCCCATCAACATTGCACCAGTGTATCAATTTCTCCCATTCAAGAATGGAGGTTACTATTTTAGGAGATTTGCATCCCTAAGAGAATTGTAAACATCTATAGGTCAAGTTCAAAAGCTATAACTACCATTTCAACATGAATCTAATTTCTAATAAGGATAAGGGGAAAACAATAAATAATAATTTTACCAAGGGCCAATTACATTAACCTTGATACCCTTGATTCACTTTCCCATATGATGCCTCCTAAAATGTATAATCATTATACCATCTTAGATAATGACCAAGAGAATATTTGACCCATGACACCTTTCACATTGTAAAGTTTCCATATAACTCCAAGTCCTTTGGTAGACCAAAATCCAAACTATTCATGTAATGGAAAATAAATGGCAAAGGTCAAATTTATAGTCCATCACCTATCACTTTCATGTCAGCCTCTCACCTAGAATAGAACACTCTCAAAGGAGATGAATCATATCTATATAATTATATACTGGTTGATTGTTATAAAAGTTTAAAATACCTCATTCCTTATCGGATTATGGACAACCAAGACTATGAAGGAGATTGCCTTAGTCCAAATAAAAAGGGGACACATGAGATAATTTCTATGAATAGGTACAAAGGAACCTATGGAATTAGATTTAAATTGACTAGGGGTAACCCCATGTGTTTTATTTTATTTCTATCACCAATGACTAGTGATGACAATGTCAACAATCAAATAGAGTCTAATCATAGCCAATTCGATGACCTAACCCATACCAATTTATTTGACAATAATGCTATTTGTACCCTTAAATTAGTAATTTTTTATAATCTATTACCATTATATTATCCCCAACCAATAGACTAGGGCCAACAAGAATCTAACATGCATGTTGATGAGTTTTATAATGATGAGGCCCTTTAAAAAAAATTTAGCCTTAGGGATAATGTTACATTATAATACCACAAAAAAGGTTTCTCAATCAAGTTGGATAATCAAGCCTATTTTAGAGAGCAGGTGATCACCCTCAGCTAAAATAAATTAAATAAAACATTGAGGTCCCAAAATCAAAACTTCTTTAAGGCACTTTTAGACTAAGGAAATATTAAAGATAAAAACCAGTCTAGTGGTGAAAACCTCTTTTAGGCACCATTAGATGGGGGTGTTAAACCTTATTCACATATAAAATAGGATACCACCAATGATGAACTTGTATATAGATATGAGTTTTGGTATTGAAAAAGAATACGCTTTCAATAAAATCATCTAGGATACTAATAATGATGAACTTGCCTATGGGTTCGAATTCAATCTTTAAGAACAAAATGTATTTGATTGCATCATTTAGGAGTTTATAACCACATTTTTTACAAATACATCCTTCCCATTATGGTATTTTGAATCATCATATCTAGGATAACTTGAATAACTAGTCCTTATAGAGGACTATGACATTACAAAGAAATTCAAATCTTTGCCCAATATTATTGAAGATGATTCAGCCCTTCTAGTGGAAGATAATTTTGAGGTAAACATTATGACTTTAGATGACCCAAAATGGATAAAATTAGGTGCATATATCACTAAATAGGAATTTTAAGTCCTTACATCCCTTTTGAGACAATTGGTTGATATCTTTTTATGGGCCTATTTTGACATGTCTGGTTTGGACCCCACCTTAGTTTTTCAACACCTTATGGTACATCTTGATGCCAAACCAGTGCAATAAAATTTATAATAAATTCATCCTCTCATTATTTTATCATTGAATAAAGAGCTGGAAAATCTCTTAGAAGTAAGATGTATTAAGTTAACTGACTATTCTAAATGGATTTCTAATGTAGTGCTAGTTAGTAAAAACCTAGAAGGAATCAAGATTTGCATTGATTTTAGGGACATAAATAAAGCCTTACCTAAGGATTAATTTATATTTACAAACATTGACATGATTATTTACTCCATAGTAGGTTATGAGATGATTTCATTAATGGATGGATTCTCAAGCAATAATTAGATCCAAATCTCACTGGAAGACCAACATAAAACCATGTTCACCACTATATAGGGAACATTATGTTATTATGTTATGCCATTTTGTCTAAATAAAACAAGGTACACCTATCAAAAAGACATAATCACAATATTTCATGATCTAATGCATGTAATTATTAAAGACTATGTCAACTACATACTAGGTAAATCAAATACTAGGGCCAGTCATCCAAGAGCACTAAGAAGGATATTTGAGTGACTACATGAATACAAAGTTAGGCTTAACCCTAAGAAGTGTGTTTTTGAAATTAATTCAAGAAAATTTATTGGATTCATTATGTCTCACTGAGGCATTGAGGTCAATCTAGCTAAAGTACAAACCATAACAAAAATGCCACCAAAACCCAATTTGAACGAGATCCATAGTCTTCAAAGAAAGATCTAGTCAATTAGACACTTTATATCTCAATTGGTTGAAAAGTGCCATCCAGATACACACTGATTAAAGAAGGGTGTAACATTTATTTAGGATGATGATTTTTAGAAAGCTTTTCAATATCTAAAGGACTATCTTGCAAATCCACCAGTATTATTACCCCTTATAGTAGGGAAACCATTCCTTTTGTACCTATTAGTGATAGGCAAAGCACCAAGGACACTTCTAGCTCAACACAATGATAATGGAAAAGAGCATGCCATGTACTATCTAAGCCATACACTGGTCATGTATGAGCACAATTATATGCCCATTGAAAAATACTATCTAGTCATGCTCTTCATATCTTAGAAACTATGCAATTAAATATTGAATAACAAGACCATGGTCATTTCAAAACTAGATCCACTCAAGTATTTACTATATAAGACAACTTTACAAAGCTATATGGGCAAATGGATCATGTTTTTCAGTGAGTTTAAGATATAATATGTGAACTAGAAAGACATCAAGGGGAAAGTTCTTACAAATTAGCTTGTTGAAGCACCCCTTGTAGACATAAAGACACTCACATTCCAATTTCCTAATTAATCTATCATGAACATCATTGAAACACCTCTTGAAGAGTAGAATTGGAAGTTTTATTTTGATGGTTCATTCATAGCACATAGATCAAGGATAGTCTTTTGTTTATCAATCCACAAGGGGATCTAATCCTTAAATAATTCATAATCATCATTCCTTGTACCAATAACATTGATGAATATGAGTCACTAATGATATGGATTTGATGGGTAGTATAATGGAACATACATCATCAAAAGGTTTATGGTGATTTGTAGTCAATCATCAAGCAGGTTACAGACCACTTTTAGACCAAAGATGACAAGTTGGTTCCCTACAAGGCCATGGTCAAAAATATCAAGTATAAAATTACTTATATCCAATTTTAAAATATACCAAGGGATAGTAACACAAAAATATATGCCATGAATACCATTAGATATTTTATTTTACAAACAAATAGAGCAAAAGAATACTAGTTTCTTGTTGAAAATCTGCTAGCACCAACCCATGAACCATCAACCATTGTAATGATCTATGGTATTGTTGGCCCATCTCTACTTGGTATTTATAAATTTAAACTTACCTCCATGACCATATTATTCCACTAGACTTATCCCAAAAATAATCCAAAGCCTTCATCCATAAATCTTAATGTTATACCTTACTCCTACCAGCCCTATACTATCGTATTTTTGATGAAACTCTACTTCATTATTTACCTTTTGTAGAATCTACACTAGAATAAAAATAAGTTCATGAAGGGGTATGTGGATCCCACACTATTAGGGTAATACCATCTAAAAATCTCTTACATATTAGTTACTATTAGCTAATGATAGAAGAAGATGTAGCTGCATATGTGAAAAAATGTGATAAATGTCAATGGCATGCCAATATGATTCATGCCCTAGCCAAAAATTTGAAACCAATGTTGACACCATGGCCATTTATTACATGGGGCCTTGATCTCATTGGGAAGATAAATCCCACCTTATTAATGTCCATAAACAAATCCTTACCACCACAAAATATTTCAATAAGTGGGTTAAAGGTATATCCCTCATTTACATGATTGGAAAGAATATTTCTAAAGTAATATTCAACCCTCTCATCTACTATAATGGTATCCCCTCCCAACATTATATCTAATAATGGAATATCATTCAAGAATAATGATGAAAAATAATTATACGCCAAGTACAAAAATACTCAACATTTTTCCCTAGCATATTACCCTCAAGGTAATGTCCAGACTCAAACATATAATAAAACCATTCTCAACATTCTTAAAAATATATTAAATTATGTAGAGAATGATTGTCACCTTTAAATATTTTATATCCTCTAGGAATATCATACACATGACCACACTCCCATAGGTGCCACTCCATACATACTTGTTTATGGTACTAAATTCATTCTTCCCATTGAGATCGAGTTGCCTTCATTATACATATATTTGAAGCATATCCTAGATTATGAAGACATTTGAGTAGATTTCATACAAGAGTTAGAGTTACATGATGAGAAATGCATAGATGTAGTTAATAACCTTTAATCATATAAAAATTGATTCCATGGCCACTAAAATAAGTGCATAAAACATAAAGACTTTGAACTTGGTGATCTTATCCTCAAAGAAAACCAGAAAAATACCATGGTCAAAAGAAGCATAAAGGCAAGTTTAAACTAAACTGGGTAGATCCTTTCATTATTATTTTAGACTATGGTGCTAGAGAATACAAGCTTACCACACTAGATGGAGATGAACTTGATGAGATAATGAACATTATACATCTCAAATATTACTACACTTGAGTGACTTGGTATATTGTCTATGAGAACCACTTCAAGTTATACCATATTATCAATATTATTCTTTGTATCATAACATTATAACATCCTACAATTTGATCACTTTTCCTATCACTTTGCCATAATACCATTCCATTATATCAACTTAATGTTTTTTGACCCTCCCTACTTAGCCTATTCAACCTTATTTCATTCATTGGTTCAGCTTTTGGCATGAAAAATTAGATCAATTTTAGTAGTTTTTTCAAGAATTCTAGATGAAGGCCATATTTTAGAGTAGTATGATAAAATTTTGATAGTTACATACTTAATTTATTGTTTACTTATATACCATGTTTATTTGTGTGGGCCTAATTATAGTTGCCTATGAGTAAATCAGTATCTCATTGATCTTTTTACTAATTATAACCACCTATGGGAAAATAATTATTATTGATTTGAGCCCCATTGTATCCTCATTATAACCACCTTTTGGAAAATTAGGGGAGATATTTTTTTAATTTCCCTTGATATACCAACTTGCCATTCTTATGTTGTACCATGTCATTATGCTAACTATGCCTTTTTTTTTTTGAATTGGCTACTACACTAGTTAGATTACTCCACTATAAGGTGGAAATAATGTGACTTAAGGCCATTTTAGGACTATTTGGGTCATGAAGAATAATTTTTGAGGTCAACATAGTCCCCATTTTCCATATGCTCTCACCATTTTATGAATATCCTTTTAGTTTGAAATATCTTTCCATTTGGTGAGCTTACACCATTTAGTGTCTCCTCATCCTTGATTGAGTTAAGATACTCCAAAATTCCAAAGAAAATTGTAAAACCATTTAGAAAAACAAAAAACATTAACCACTTCTTTGTCTTAAGGATTATGGAAACCCTTACTAAGTCACGATAAATCACTTGTCATTTAGTTTTTCCATCCTTTTTATCCTATGCTCTCACCATTTTATGACCTCATTCATATATTCTTCTATCACATCCATCATGTTTCCTTTCTCATCGTGTTGCTTTTATTGCATATCCTAGGACAACTACATTTGGCTTGATGTTTTTCTTTGATATATCATCCATATAATTATGTAGGTGTCATCCACTTGCCTAGTCCATATAGAGATAGCTCAGCCACCCTCTTCATTTTATTCTATTCCCCCATTTCATTTGTTTGTTAAGTTATTTCCTATTTTCTAGGGGCAATGTTTGTAATTTTTACGTAATTTTTTTTATTTATCTATTTTTTGTTTGTTTGTGTGCTTGCTTGTTTGATTTTATATTATTACCTTGATTCAATCTACATGCATTCATTGGGTGATTCCTTGTGCACTATTCTTGAATAAATCCATATTCATGTGTCAACATTGTCATCATGGTTTTTATCATTAGTGTATTATTTTCAATTGGTTATTAGATCAAGAGTTAGTCCTTATAAATATTTTTGTCAAGTCCTCATGATGTTTTATCATGATGCCTACTATCAAGTGCAATAGCAAAAATTAGCTTCAAAAATTCAATACAAGAAATGCAACAACAATATTTCCTTCATGCTAACTTCAACAACCATCCTAACCTAAGATAAATCATATCCCAAATAGATTAATTAAATAATTAAACAATTATCATCCTTGTTAGTTTGGATGAGCATCTCCCTATTATCAGGTTGTCTAATTCATCTTTATCCTCTGTATCAATTTGACATCATCATATTTACCATTGTCATTTCATATCATGTTTGTCACTATTAGGGTCCACTAATTATAACCATATTTGGGTAAGTCAATCCACATCATCCCACTTAAATTTATAGTGATTATATCCACCTTTGGGTAAATCATTGCATTTCCACCAATTTGAGGGTTAATGATTATAACTACCTTTAGGCAAATAATTCACTTTCTTCTACCCAATCGAGGCTTATTTGACACTAATTACTATAACCAACTATGGGAAAATCATTGTGTACCATCCCATTTGCATCTTTAATATCATATTTTCCATTATCAAGGTATAATGCTTATAACCACCTTTGGGAAAACCATTTTACACCATCCCACTTGCATTCTCAATGATTCTGACCACCTTTGGGAAAAACATTATGTTTCCATCTATTTCATCAACTCATTTCCTTCTTGTGAGGGACCATTTTATAACCCCTTTTCCACTAAATCCCTTGAGGGGGTAGCTATATTTCATCCATTTTTGTTGAATTTGTAAGTACATATAATATTTTTATTCTTTGAGAAGATGTTACTATGCCTACAACTTGCAATGCCTTCCCAAAAAGGGGCAAATTGTAGACATCTAAAATTAGCCACCAATAGCTTCATACCAGACTTTAGAACAATTATTACCAACCCTTGCACATATAGCCTTATAATTTCTAAATGTCTCATATTTGGCTTTATAAAATACAATTTGGCTTATAAAATAGTTAAATGGGACAAATGCACATATCAATTAATTTAAAAATCTGTAAAATGTCAAAAAGCCTAAAAAAATTAATTAACATGCAAAATAAAATAAAATTCCTAAATTGAATTATCTATGAGTAATTAAATTAATTATCAAAAAAGATATTCCAAAAATCAAGAATATCAAATGAAATCATAATTACCTTTTGTGAGTTGTCCAAAATCTAAAATATCCCATCGATGCCTATTCTATGCTAATCATGAGGTTTGGACATATTTTAGCTCTACTAGAGTTAATTAACTCAAAAATGTAAGGTTTTAACCCATTCCAATCCCCAACTACACCTTAACTCACCTTGGGTTAAGGTTAGCTGTTAAACCTATAAATATAAACCTATACCTCTTCATTTGGAGATCTTGAACATAGTAGTATTCTAATGTAGGTTTTTTAGCAAGTTCAAAATGCCAAAATAATAAGCCAATACATGAATATACATCAATCAATCATGAGCCAAACCATGGTGTCAAGGGGAGAAGTAACCCACACAACTCCATTTGCCAAAGATCTCTTGAGTAGAAGCTAATTAAGCCAAACGAAGAAATTTCTTTGGTCATTCAAGGAATTGGTAAGTAAATTTTTTAGTTATTTCCATTTTTATTTATGATTTGTCAATTATTTTTCTTCACCATGCTCCTTCCTTTTATCTAATCAAGATAGTTTTATGCTTGTTAGTGTGTTGTTTTCATTTTGATTATTTTTCAGTGTGAAGTTAACATATGATCTAACCACCCTTATTGGATTACTTGATCATAGATTTAACTCTAGGACCTAATTATTCCACTAATATTTTCATATCCTTATATTCACATAAAGGAAAATGGTGAAAGCTAGAGTATCTATAGAGGGTCCATAAAATGTCAATAAAAATAACCCTCTATTTGATCCTAGTTGATTTGATACTAATAAATCATCAAAGATGGATCAAATTCTCATAGCCATGAATGAGACCAAGTACCAAGTTACAATCTTGGGGAAGTTATTTCATATCCATGAGGAGGAATAACATTAGTATGTATCCAAATATCATCCCACTAAGCATGAAAATCCTCAAGAAGTGAGTGTTCAGGTAGCTATGAAATTGATTTGAGGTATGAAGAGAGTGAACCCACCTAAGTTTGATGGAAATATTTTTAATGATAGATCTAAGGCATGGAAAACTAATATGGAGAAGTATTTAGAAATTTTAAAATACTCTAAGGTCACTAAGGAAGTATGGGGATCATACAATTTGGTTGGTGAGGCAACTGTGTGGTGGTCTAACAAGAGGTTGGAAATGAATATTCAATCGACCAACACTACTTTGGATAAATTTATGAATTTATTTAGGTCATAGTGGCTTCCATAGATTTATTTTGATTATAAGCTCATATATTTATATAATCTAAATCAAGGAGACTTATTAGTGAATGATTACTAGGAGAAGTTCACCAAACCTTTGAAGTATATACCTCAGTACCAAAGAAATGAGAGGTATTGAATCAAAAAGTTTATCATGGGATTAAGACCCAAAATTATTGAAAAGGTGAGCATTCATGGACCTCATACCATGGATGAGGTCTTCAAGAAGGTATTTAAATAGGAATAAAAGTTGAAGTCTCTTTCACAAGATAGGGACAAGTTCAAGAAAAAGTTTGGAAATTCTAAGTCAACATTCAAAAAGAGTAATTGGAAATAGAGTGGAGACTCCAAGAATCAGTTCAAAATTTAGAATTCCAAATTTAATGATGGTTCAAGAAATAATAATCTAGATAATGGTTTCAAAGGTGGTTTCAAAGTAAATCAATAGAATGATAGGAAAGCACCACTTAGAGGTTATTTACTTTGTGAAGATGACCATTATGCTCATGACTACACTTAGGAAAAGTCATATAAAAAAGGTCATATTCCTCAGTAGGTCAATTTTTAGTAGGGTATTCATGTAGTACCTAATAATCAACAAGCCAAATTTCAAGCATTAACCATAGAACTATTAAGTACTTTGTTTGAATATCTAGTTTCCATTTTTATAGATACATGGGTTACAAATTGTTTTATAAATCCTAAAATTCTTAGTAGGGTATCTAGGAAAGCTAGATTAATGGTAGATACATGGTCAATATAGTATGGGAGTGACTTAAAAGTCATAGTTGACAAGTGTTTAGTTGAAGTAGATATTAGGCTACCCAAATTCACAATAGTAATGGATCTAAATGTAGAACCACTAAGGTCATATGATGTGATCCTATGAGTCAACTGGATTATGAAACATAAGGCCAAGGTTGACTACTACCTAAAGAAGGTTGAGTGTCTAGATGATTTTAGAAATCATAAATAAATTTAGGGTAAGAAAAAAGAGTTGAGGCTTAGGTATATTAATACAATATAAATCAAGAGAGATCAAAGAAAAGGGTGCTAGTAATTCATCATCAAGATAAATGTAATGGAGGAACTAAAGGAACCATCTCTCAAAGATTATCCATTCCTTAGGAATTTTCATGATGTGTTTCTAGAAGAATTACCAGGTTTTCTACCTAGACAAGAGTTTGATTTATCTATTGATATCATACTTAGATTGGAACCATAGTCTAAGGAACCATATAAGATGAAAACCATTGAGTTGGTTGAATTGAAGGTTCAACTCTAGGAATTATTGTATAAGGGGTTCATTAAGCCAAGTGTGTCATCATGGGGTGCACAAGTTATCTTTATAAAAAAGAAGGATGTTACTCTTTGAATTTGTATTGATTATAGATTATTGAATAAGGAAACTATCAAAAATAGGTATTTGATACCTTGTATTTATGCTATTTTAAATAAAATATGAGGAGCAAAGGTATTTTTTAAGATTGATCTTAGATCAAGATACCATCAACTGAGGATAAAGGATGAGAATATTCCAAAGACAACATTTAGAACTCGATATGGGCACTATGAGTTTATAGTATTACCAATTGGGTTGATAAATGGTTTGATAACATTCATCAATCTTATAAATAGTGTGTTTAGAGATTATATTGATCATTTTGTTTTGGTCTTTTTGGATGACATTATTATATACTCTAAGAATTAAGAGTATAATCTATAGCATCTAGAATTGGTCTTGTAATAGTTTCAAAAGCACAAGCTATATGGCAAGTTGTCTAAGTTTGCATTTTTTTAGGATACAGTGTAATATCTAAGACAAATTATCTCTATGGATAGTATCTTAGTATATCTGAAAAAGATTAGAACCATTATGAAATGGCAGGTGACAAAAAATGTGCTTGAGGTAAGAAGTTTCATGGGGTTAACAAGCTATTATAGGAATTTCATTATAAATTTTTCTAAGATAGATAATCCAATTATTTATTTGTAACATAAGAACCAAAGTTTTATTTGGTTAGATAAGTGTGAAGTAGACTTTAAAGAATTGAAAATAAGGCTTAATTTGGCACTAGTGTTAATATTTCTTGACCCCAATAGTCAATTTTTTAGTGATCATGAATGCATTATGGGATGGACTAGGAGTCATCCTTATGAAGGATAGTGTAGTGGTGGCTTATGAATATAGGAAACTAAAGCCTTATGAGGTGAAATATTCCCCTTAAGACCTATAACTTGTATCAACTATGCATGATTTGTAAGTATGACAATATTACTTATTGGGAAAACTGTTTGAGCTCAAGATGGATAACTTGGGACTCAAGTACATCTTCACCAAACCAAATTTGAATGCTTGCTAGAGACACTAAATTAGGTTCTTGTTTTATTAAAATTTTGATATCTATTATATCAATGTTAAGGAAAATAAAAAAATTTAGTCCCTAAGTCATAGAAGATACATCAAAACCATAGCTACTATCAGAAGTACTTTCAGGGATCAAGTGATTGAATTCTTTCTAAGAGATGAACTCTATGATCAAGTTAGAATAACATTGTCTTAGAATGCTTAGAATCCTTGATGTAAGGGATTTATATTAGAGAGTTATGGTCTTTTTCATTAAAATGGAAGGATGTATGTACTAGATCAAGAGAATATTCAAGGCATAATGCTAAAAGAACTACATAATGACCCATGTTCAGGACATCTAAGAGTAACCAAGCTCATGGTAGAGATTAAACCTCTATATTTCTAGAAGGGAATCAAGAAATATGTATCAAACTATGTGTCACATTATCTATAATGTCAATGAGTGAAATCTAAACATGTGCATCCAAATTGATTTTTATATCCACATGATATACCAAAATAGAAGTGGTAGGTGATCAGTATGGAATTTGTCCAAGGTTTACCAATGTCAAAAAATAGGCATGATATAATCTTTGTATTATTTGATGAAATATCTAAGGTGGTTAATTTTATACTAAGTAATTTTATAGATGATGCAATTACTCTTACAAAGAGGTTTGTAAAGGAAGTGTCTAGGTTGCATGGATTTACTGAGAAGATCATTTTGGATCATGATCAAAATATGACATATAGATTATGGGTAACTCTAAATTTAACTTTAGGCACATAACTAAATTTTCGTAGTACATATCACCTATAGATTGATGATTAGACTAAGAGAGTTAATAAAGTGTTAGAGGATATTCTTGGTATGTATTGCATGGATTAATAGTAAAAGTGGGAAGATTATCTTTTATTTATTTATTTTGCATATAGCAACTCATACCAATCAGCTTTGAATATGGCACCATTTGAGGCACTACATGGAAGAAAGTGCAAGACACCAATTTGTTGGGATAGGTTGGAGGATAGGTGGTCTTTAGACTTAATATGATTTCTAAAATGGAAGAATAAGTTAGATTAATCAATAAGAGATTTTCTGAGGTTAGTTATAGAAATATGAGTTATGTTAATTTGAAGAGGATAAATAGGTAGTTTTTAGTAGGTGATAAAGTGTTCTTATATGTTAAGACACAAAATAGCACAATTAAATTTGATAAGTTAGTGAAACTTTCATGAAGATATATGGGACCCTTTGTGGTCTTAGAAGTGGTCAATCCTATACTTTATAGGATTACATTTCCACTATCCCTAACTCTATTACATATTGTGTTCCATGTTTCTTATCTTAAAAATTATATAGTTTATCCTACACATGTGTTGGATTGAAACACTTTGTAGGTTCTAGATCCAAAGGTGGTCATGGTAGACCCAATAAGAGTAATTGGCACTCACAAAATTTGTTTGTATAATAGAGAGATGTTATAGTGAAAGGTCATGTGGGACATATACTTTAAGGATAGTGTTACTGGGGAGGACTATGATGAGTTCTATTGATTATTTCCACATTAATTTAATTGATTAGATACTTTATACTATGTTATTTTTCTACTAAACAATGTTTTTAATTCAATACTTATGTTTGAATAAGATTAATTCAAGATGATGATGAGATTTAGGGGGAAGGATGTTATATCCCAATTCCTCACTAATAAAACTACTTGATTATCCATGTATATTTATAGTTGATAAATTTTATTTTGTTATTTTAACTAAGATTTGAGATATATGTTGTTATGGGATAGTTGGATATTACTTAGGTTACATGATTTCAATCTTATAAGTTAGTTGTAGTGTATATGTTTACATTATGATCATGTAGATTTTTTACTTCAGTTATATTTTATGATGTATGCATATCATGATGTTATGATATAACTACCTACATGTTGTGAGGTTGATGTAAGAGAAGTCATCCCTCAAATAATGATAGACTGAGAGCATCATCAAAGTGGGTGATGTAGATGGAGTTACTAAGGGATGACAAAGAAACTAGATACCACCCTACACACACCATAATAGTAATACATGTTAGATGCATAGTGGAATATTTCACATAGTGTGTTTTGGTGACATTTTCATTAGATAGTTGTTTATACATGGTTTGATATCATAGTTTATTGGTTTTATGGAATTCATCTTGCATGATTTATGTGTGTGACCCTTAAATGATTTTAGAATTGTGATTTTCATAATTAGTGCAAATTTGAGGTTATCAATTAATGGATTTATCATTAAATCATTTTAAAATTTGAGGTGCTAATTTAATTAGCAAATGTATTAATTATTGTAATTAGAGATAAATGAATAAAATATGATAATTTATATTTAGGAGGAAAAAAATCAAAAAGCAATAATAAATAAAGAGAAAATAGAAAGGTTTAAATTTTGGAAAAATAAAAAGAAAGACTTCAATAAAAATAAAAAAAATAAAGAAAAACAAAAAAATAAAAAGTAAAAATATTTAAAGAGAAAGCTATGACATGTTTATGAAGAGAGATTTTTGGAAAACAAAAAAAATATCATAATATATATTTATAAAAAGGGAAGTGAGGTGCAATTGGGAAGAGAAGTGTGGAGTGTGAAAGTGAAGCAAGGACAAGAAGCAAAATGAACAATGATATAGATTGACAAGTAGGCATTTTAATCAATGTATTCATCATGAATATAGTAACTGCCTAGTGATAATATAGTGTACTAGGAGAATTGTGTGCATAGAAAACTGAACCTTATAGTTAAAAATAGTGATATGGTTATTTCAAGTATTAGATGTATACTTAAAATCAGTGATCTTAGGTAAAAATATAGTGTTAAATAGGCAACAAATCCTATATTAATATATAATGAAATGATCAGTATATATATAAAATAGTAAGTCACCTAAACAAAGTAAGAACTTTGTTTAGATAAACCCTATGCCATTTATTAAAAGGAGTATTTATGGAGTATATAATTAAAAATACATATTTATCTTACTTCCTATGGTTATATTTATATTCAATATTTTACATCAAAATTATGAAATATATAATACCATATGCTAAGTGTTGGGTGAATATTTTGTCAGCGAGCTAACTAGTGACCAAAATAGTTCCTATCACCACAACATAGGGAGATTGGTCATCTAATGTTGTAGGTTTAACACATCCAAAGGGGACAAATCTCTCCTCTCATCAGGGGGAGGTTCCATATTAAATATACATTGGCTATATACTATATAAATAAGCAAAAAGTAACACATGGGGGCAGAATAAACCATCCATCTCTCTTCTTTCAAAGATGATGCTCATAGACAAAGGAGAAAATCTTAGTGGAAACACTAAAGGCACTTCTCTTCTTTCAGAAGTGTTCTTGCAAGAAACACTAGGAGTTTATTTTAGCTAGTGAAAGTAACTAATGGCGAAAGGGCACAGTAACCAGTAAGATGAAACAGAACAAAAAGTTTCCACCTCAACTTCCCAAAGAGTATATCACAAATGATAATGGGGGCACAAATTCATCCCATAATCCTCAACATAAAAACAAAATAATAACACAGACTAAAAGAAAATGTGAAAGTGCAAAGTCTTCCTCATAGTTGATTTTAGGACACTTTACTAATTACTTTCACTGGTTCTACTTGTCAAATTAAATAAATAAGAATGCTTCTAAGAAATAGACATAAGAACAATTTCCTAAAGTAGCACAAGCCAAAATATCACGACATATGCAAACAACTTGCTTTCTCATTCAGATAAAATGAAATGAAATTACAATCTGAGCTCAAAGTCTCAGTCTTCTTCTTTCAAAAGGGGCAGAGTTTCACTCCTATAAAAATGAAAAATTCTCCTTCAATGATATGAAAGATTACATTATATAGAGGTAGAGAGAGGCCTGACACCTTTTCCCATGGGGTGATCCATTTGGTGTATTAATAACTTGGATGCATGCTTGATTTTGTCATGCTAGAATAGGGTAGCTGCTTTAACTGTGGTGTGTTGGTTTATCTCTTATGTCTACTCCTTAGCCTGAATCACTCATTCCATCACCTGATAGCTACGTAATTGTTTATTTTACCTTTATCTCAAAGGGGACAAACAGACGATGCTTTCAATGTTTGGAGGCCCCAGATATTTACCTAGTGAACTGCTTCAACTACTGGAAATAACTCCTACTAATTTTCCATCTTTGTCTCTTCCTTCTCTATGTCTTGGCCTTAGGCTCTTTAGATTCATCTGGGTTCACCTTTTGAGTCTACAAAAATCAATAGATAATTGCAGCCAATTTGGCATTCACGGGTCTTTGCTCGATTGAAATTTAATAGCTAGCCAGTCACTTTGAATTTGACCTTCATGGGCCAGTCATCTTGTTGTGACACAGGTGAGGACACATGGTAGCATTTGTGTCTTTGAAATAAGCTTATTAGAATAAGCTTTGAAACTGTTAAAGACTGGGGGCATGGATGCAGACACATGGTAGCTTTTGCTAAAATGGGATGGGACATGTGGTGAGTTCCATGCTTTGAAGCTTCATTTGAAATTGTGTCTCGATACATGACACTTGGTAGCTTTTGATTTGATTTGATGCTTTGACCTTTTCTGAAGGTAACATGCCTTTTGGGGTCTTGAAAAAGGTTCATTTCATGTGTGTTGAGTGTTCCCCCCCACTAGGGTATCTTCCCTTTAGGATCTTCCAAGTGGCCTTCGGGCTTTAATTTTTTTTAGGGCTATTAGTCCCTTTATTTCCTTTAGAAAAAATGTCTGAAGGAATTCCTTCAGACTGGAATGTTTCAATAAGAAGAGGTGGAAGATGCCATGTGTCAAATGACGGGCCCCCTCAAATTCAAAGACATAAAATCAAAGAAAGGTGACTTCCTTCAGACAAATTGTCTGAAGGAAGTCGCCTCCCTTTGGAAGATGCCATGTGTGAAATGATGGGCCCCCATCAAATGTAAAGACATAAAATCAAAGAGAGGTGACTCCCTTCAGACAAATTGTCTGAAGGAAGTCACCTCCCTTTGATTTTACGTCTTTGCATTTGAGGGGGCCCCGTCATTTGACACATGTCATCTTCTACCTCTTCTTACTAAAACATTCCATTGTTGACACTTGGTGCTTTCCACTCTCAAGCTTTTGCAACACCATAAAAATGTTTGGGGCTTAGTTAGGCTCTCACAGATGATGACACTTGTCAGCCTCCCTCGATCTCTTTAAGGGACAGGTGGTAGCTTCTGTGACTTCCTAAAATAAAGTATAATGGGCTCAACTGATGACACTTGGTAACATCCCCCTAAATCTTTCTTTTGCACGCACTTCTTGCCTTAACAGGGGCAGCCTTTGAACCTTTAAACCCGTGAACCATTGAAATTTGAAGTGGTTCAAGGTTCAATTGTTCATTGCATTTATTTGGCTAAGCCCCTTTGATATCTTTTTAAACCAAATGCATTGAACCTCTTGATCATTGAATCGATGAACCAAAATCATTCACGGTTAAATAGTTCAATAGTTTGAGCCTTTGAAAATCATTAAGTGCTTGAAGCTATGGAACCTTTGAAATGGTTAAACTTTGAACCTCTGAAAAATGTGCCTAGCTCTTGCTGATGACATTAAACCTTTGAACCCGCTAACCCCTTTACTAAAAAAGCTTGAAAAATGAGGAATTTGAAAGCTCGGAACAAATTTTTGTAAAAGGAAAGGACAATTTTGGTCTTGTAGGGCCAAAATAGTTCATATGTTGTCCCAAAAATGAGAATTCATTTTTTGGGCACAACAGCTGGCTCTTATTGGGGACCTACCTTCAGTTGGAAACTTGAAACACAGCTAAGGGGAGTAGAAACAAAAATCTTTAGTGCCTTGATGTGTGCCATTGGGATATGGATTCATGCTACCCAAGAAGAAAGGCTCCAAAAATGAAAACAAATGAACAAAACAGAATCAAAAGACTACACAAATGTACATATGTATAGGAGAACTCATCTGATACTTCAAGAGTTAAAGTGTTTCAGATGTTGCCCATTATGAGGTAGAGAAAAGAGAGTGCCATCTTGATACTTCAATAGGAAACTATTTTTACCATTGAGATGATGAATAGTAAAAGGGACCCTCCACAAGGAATCAAATTTTCCATGCATCCCCTTTGGTTCTCTTCTCTTGTCCCACAGCAGGACTTGATCTCCAATCTAGAAATCATGATTCTTTACTTTTCAGTTGAAGAGATTCTTCACCAAACTTTGACAGGCAGTAATTCAATCCACCACTATAGTTCTCTGCTCATTTAGCTTAGTAAGTCACATGATCCTCTTCTCAAGTGAGCTCTCATACATTTGATCTTCAATCGCCTTAGCCAATTTCAATGCTAGCAATTCCAAGGTGATTGGTATCTCAGCATTGACACCATAAAGAAGTTGCAAGGGAGACATACCAATTACCCTCTTATGTGTAATTCTATCTACCCATAGAGCATCAACTAATGCCTTATGCCAAGTCCTTTGGTTATCATCCACCAGCTTCTTGATGATAGTCACTAGGTTCTTATTGCTTGATTTAGCCTATCCATTCCCTTGTGGAAAGTAATCAGAAGAGTGGGAGAGTGTGATTCCGTAGTGGAAATAGAATTGAGTAATCTCCTAGGAAGTGAAATAGGTGGCATTATTAGTGACAATTTTTATTGGGACCACAAACCTGGACATGATGTTTTCTTTGAGGAAATTACATACTACTTTTAAAGTAGCATGTTTGGTTGGAACTGCTTCCACCCATTTGGTGAAGTAGCCTATTGCTATGAGGACATAGTCATGTCCAACACTTGATGATGGGTTTACAACTCCAATAAAATCAATCCCCCATTACTGGAATGGATCCTCTATAATTACTGGTTCGAGGGGTAGGGCAGCTAACTTGGGCCTTCCAACAAACTGCTAGAACAATTCACATCCCCTGACCCACTTATATGCATCTTGAAAGAGAGTTGGCTAATAATACTTGGTTCATAGGATCTTATGGGTAGTCATAGGGGTAGAAAAATGTCCTCCATAGGCTGGATTTTGGAAAGACTTTAGAAGTTGGCTTTGTTTCTCCTTGTCCACACAGCGAAAGAACGTTCCATCAAGGCTACTCTTGTATAAGCCATTGTCCCAAAGGACAAAATTAGCAGCTTTTAGCTTGATGGTTCTCATTTCTTTATAAGATAGGTGAGTAGGAAATTCATAATAAGTAAGGAAATGAGCAATACCTAAATACCACTCATTTGTGGTGGAGACAAAGAGGACTGTTGGTGTGTCATCCACCTCTGGTTCTTCATTCTCTATTCCTCTTGGCTTGTTATGAGCAATTAGTTGGCATAGCCCCTTTCCATGTACTAGCTTTATTGGCTTGATGATTAGATAAAACTCCTAGATATTTGTAACCCAATTACCTCTTTTTGTCCCAAACTCCTACTAAGTCAGTATAGATTTCACTATGGTGTCATCGACTAAGGTAGTAACCCAAGAATTAAGGATGTAGAAATGAAAATGTTTTATGGCCTTCACCACTGCATAAGTGTGCTTCTCCATATTTGAGTACTTCAGCTCATGAGATTTGAGAGGAAATCTCATGAAGGAAATGGGAGATTTGATACCTTATTTATTTTGTTGAACCAGAATTGCTAAAAGCGTATGTTCTGAAGCATAGCTACAAATGGTGAACTCTTTGCTATAGTCTGGACAAGCCAAAATTGGAGCATGGGCAATGGTAGTCTTGATATCCTCAAATGTTGACTTACCTTCTTTAGTCTAGTTGAAGGTGGATTTTCCCTTCATCATGTCTATAATGTGCCTAGTCTTCTCGGTAAACTTGAGGATGAACCTCCGTAAGAAATTCACCTTTCCAAAGAAAGAGTGAACAACAGTCTTGCTTGTGGGCAAGGAAAGTTCTTGGATAGACTTGACTCTGTATGAGTCAATATTTATGCCTCCTTTGGACACAACGTGTCTGAGAAGTTTCCCCTCCATTACTCTAAAGACTGACTTCTTGGGGTTTAAGGAAATGCCATTCTAGTTACAGCACTCCAGCACTTGTTGCAAATGGCTCACATGATCTGGGCAATGCTTAGAGAAGATGGTCAAGTCATCAAGATAAACTATAATTAGCTTACCCATCTCATCCTTGAAGGCAACATCCATTGCTCTTTGGAAGGTAGCGCCAGTATTTATCAAGCTAAAAGGCATTCTTCTATATGCAAACATGTCCCAAGGTGTGGTGAAAGTGGTCTTATGCTGGTCTGCTTCACCAAATTCAACCTAATTATATCTTAAGAAGCCATCTAGCATTTATAACATCTCTGAGCCCATCATTTTCTATAGCACTTGATCTATGATTGGCAAAGGATAATTATCCTTCAAGGATGCTTGATTAAAATTTCTAAAATCCACACAACGGCAAATTTTACCATTCTTCTTTCTCATAGGCACTATATTGGCAACCCATATGGAATGATGGATTGAGAAGATTATCCTCGCATTTAGCATTTTTTATATCTCATATAAAATATTACCTGATATTTTTGGATTATAATGCCTGGACTTTTTCATGTAAGGTGTTGAATTAGCCTTGAGAGGGATGTTGTGTCAAATTTCATCAGGCCAAAGTGATTTTAGGTCAGCATATGAGTATGATAGGACATCCATGTATTCATTGAGAAAAGAGGTGAACTTGAAATGCTCTTCAGGAGTACAACATTTCCCAATGTTCACCATCTTGGGGTCTTCCTTGGTTCCTAGATTTACTTGATCAAACTCCTGAGATGAGCTTGAATCCATTGGCTGTTATTTGATGAATCTATCTTATCAAACAAATTCTCAAGAGAAACTAGGCCTTTGGGAATCTTATTCCCTTTGAGTTGCAAGAACTCTACACCCATGTTTGCATTTGATTTAGGAGCTATTTCACAGTTTTGAGGTTCACCACCTTCAAAATGCAGCCATTTAAAGTCATCCTTTTACTCTAGGAAGGCAATGATTTGGTTGTCATTGTTAAATACCTGCAAATGACTGGCATTATTAGGTACACTTGGCTGAAAGACCAGCTCAATTATGTACTTTTCTCCTTTGAAATTTTGGTGGGAGACCAAGAGAGTAGCTAAAACAGCCAGTGCATCCACCCAGTCATTGAATTCTCTAGGAACTACAGAGATGTTGAAAGCATGAAAGTCTTCAAGCTAGTCCCAAACTAGATTGTGATAATGATGTAATATTTCATTCTTAGTTTGATATAGGTTCCTCACCTAATAAACCACTAGTTTGGCATCTCCTTTAGCATGAAGGAGCTTGACACCTTTTTCTCGAGTAGCTCTCAATCCAAGCAACAGAGACTCATATTCAGCTATGTTATTCATGTTGCTGAAATGCAATTTATAAGATGAGGAAAAAATATCTCCTTGAGGAGATATTAACATAACCCTAGCTCCTAAACTAGTGGAAGAGCATCTATCATCAAATTCAAGAATCCATACCTCATTTGATACTAATTTTCTTTTGGATCCTTCTTCATCTGGGGGCGGAGATACTTCCACACTTTCCTTGTGCTCAGCCAATTCCTCTACTATTCTAGCTGAATGCATTTTCAGGTTGTCATCTATAGGAGCTTCATCAAATGTCTCATGAACTCCATCCATGTATAGAAAGTAGTTACCCATGCCTGAAGACTCAAATAAAATTTGAGCTTCAGGTGCTGAGGTCTAGGTAACCACATATTTCACTTCCTTCTCGGGGAGCACCCTCTTCATAACACCTTTGACTGGAATCCTTGCCTCTCATAAATCCATGCTCAATTCACCTCCAACATCCCTTCAGAAATTCTACCCAAAAAGGATGCCATATGATGTTGGGACGTCTGCTACCAAGACAATCATCTTGATTCTTTTGTCTAGAAAGGTAGTAAATGTAAATTAGGCATCTTTAATTTATCTTAGCAAAGGCACTTGCTTATTCTCCATGGAGAAGAATTTACCAAAAGTCTTAGTTAATGTGAGGCCAAGGGATTTAGCCACTTTAGCAGGCATGAGATTATCTGAAGCTCCAGAATCAATGATGCAATTATTCAGCTGATGTCCATTTATCAGCAATGAGACATAAAAAGGTTCAGTTCTACCAGGAGCAACAGGGGGAGCAATGACAAGGTTGTTCTTGGTGGGTGCATTCTTGGCAGGATCATGTGTCACTTTGGGAATTTCTTGTTCAATAGGGATGTTCTAGTTTTTAACACATTAAACTAGTCTATCTAATTGCTCATGATGGGACTAAAAAAATTCAAATTCAGACATTCAAATTTTGGTTTTCTTTATATGGTCAATGATATCAAATGTTTGGAATGAGCTAGGAGTAGAGGATGGGAGTTCATCCTTTTGATTTTTGAAAGGGGGAGGACTGGACTGTAGATTTGAAGTAGAAGGCATAGGGGCATTTAGGGTACTTAACTTTCTTGAAATCACTAGGTCCTTTGGCTAGAAAGGAAGAGGGGATCCCCACCTAGCAATTGAAACTATTAGTTGAGATCACTCCTCTAATTTCTCCTTATCATCTTGTTGAGATGATTGATTCTTGGACTAGGTAAAAATAGCGTATGACCCCTCAGCTACATTACCTTCACTTTTGGGTTCATCCTGATAGTTTAGGAAACCAATATGGGAGTCGCCAGCTAATTCTTTTTCTTCCTCAGTGAAGAGATTAACATCATCTTCAGGATTTAACTCAGGTTAGAATGAAAAGTCTGATTTAGCTTCAAGATATACAACTATTGAGATAGTTGGAGGTGTTTCAAGGGAAAGGTTCCTTTGTGGAGGAGAAAGGCAATTTTGTTGTCTTAGATTTTTGGCAGCATTGGCTTGGTATTCTTGATTCTAAAATGTCCTCCTAGGCATATCTATGTATGCAGGAGTAGATGACATCCCTTGTGCCACTTGATTTTTGAGAGCTAGCATTTCATTTGCCAACTTTTGCACCATTGGATTAGTGGTGGCTATAGGTGAGTATTCAGAAGATGAAGAGGATTTACCTTTATTAGGGTCTCTCTTTATCTTTCCTACCAAGATAAGGTCATCTTCTACCTCAATAGCCAAGTCTTGAGTAACAATAAGGTTTATGTGTCTAGCTTGTCTCAGCAAGAAACTCACTTCAGGAAGTTATGATTTGATGAAGAAGCATTTGAGGTTCTGAGGTGTCAGCTAGGCAACCATGGGAATCTTGTGCCTCAACTTGTTAAACTTAGCAATAAAATCCTTCATAGCCTCAGGAGGCTCTTTCTTCATTTGAGTGAGCTAGGTCAACAAGGCATGTCCATCTTCTATAGGCTTAACCTTGCTTTAAACTTATCTTTCAAAGTGTCCCAATTAGTCACTAATCCAGCCTATAGGTGGTAGAACCAGTCTATAGTAGTGCCTTGTAGTGTCTCCATGAACATCCTAATTGTTATGTCTTCAAATTCCACCCTTATTACACCATAGGCTATGCTAAAATCTGCAATATGTTCATCAGGATGAACTTTCCCATCACCAAAGAATTTGGGGAAATTTTTCCTTAAACTGCATGTAAGCTCATACAGAGGTGAGTCAAATTTAGTGGACTAAAAGAGTTACCCCAAGGGACTTGAGCCATGATTTGATTATGTAAAAGTGGGATCACTAATCTAGGTGGAGTATGGATAGGCAAAGCTTAGCTAACATTAGAAAAAGAAGCTTTGCCTTGTGGTGGTGACTTGGTAGGGCTAGGAGGAAGACTCCTAGTTCATCTAAGGTGAGTTTATAGAGGAAACAACTAAAAATTACTCTGCTGCACCAACTCAAAAGTAGGGTCAACAACACCTTGGGATTTTTGGCCTCTGGTATAGCATGGAGTTGCTAGATTATGAAATAAAAATGGAAAAGGACTGGTCTTGCTTCAATTTAAAGCTTGAGGCTTCAAATTGCTTGTCCCTCCCTAGCAGAGTTGCCAAAAAATATTGGGTGAATATTTTGTTGGCCAACTAACTGGTGACCAAAATAGTTCCTATCACCATAGCATAGGGAGATTGGTCATCCAATGTTTTAGGTTTACCACATCCAAAGGGGAGAAATCTCTCCTCTCATCAAGGGGAGGTTCCCTATTAAATATACAGAGGCTATATACTATATAAATAAGTAGAAAATAACACATGGGGGAAGAATAAACCATCCATCTCTCTTCTTTCAGAGATGATGCTCATAGACAAAGGAGAAAATCCTAGTGGAAACACTGAAGGAACTTCTCTTCTTTAGAAGTGTTCTTACAGGAAAAAATAGGAGTTTCTTTCAGGTAGTAAAAGTAACTGATGGAAAAAGGGCATATTAACTAGAAGGATGAAATAGAACACAAAGTTTCCACCTCAATTTCCCAAAGAGTATATCACAAAGGATAATGGGGGCACAAAGTCATCCCAGAATCCTCAACATAGAAAGAAAAGAAAAACACATACTAAAATCAAATGTGAAAGTGTAAAGTCTTCTTCATAGTTGATTTTAGGACACTTTACTAATTAATTTCACTATTTCTACTTGTCAAATTAAATAAATAAGAATGCTTCTAGGAAACAGACATAAGAACAATTTCCTAAAGTAGCACAAGCCAAAACAACACAAAGTCTGCAAACAACTTGCTTTCTCATTCAGATAAAATGAAATGAAATTACAATCTAAGCTCAAAGTCTTAATGTTCTTCTTTCAAAATGGATAGAGTTTCACTCCTATAAAAATGAAAAATTATCCTACAATGATATGAAATATTACATTATATAGTGGCAGAGAGAGGCCTAGCACCTTTTCCCATGCGGTGATCCATTTGGTGCATTAATGCCTTGGATGCATTCTTGATTTTTCCATGTTGGAACAAGGTGGCTGCTTTAACTATGGTGTGTTGGTTTATCTCCTTTGTCTACTCCTTATCTTTAATCACTCATTCCATCGCCTGCTAGCCGTGTAATTATCTATTCTACCTTTATCTCAAAGGGGACAAATAGATGGTGCTTTCAATGTTTAGAGGCCCCAAATATTTACCTGGTGAACTACTTCACCTACTAGAAATAACTCCTTTTGATTTTCCCTCTTTGTCTCTTCCTTCTCTATGTCCTGGCCTTAGGCTCTTTAGATGCATCTAGGTTTACCTTTTGATTCTACAAAAATCAACAAACAATTGTAACCAATTTGACGTTCATGAGTCTTTCCTCAATTGAAGGTTAACAGCTAGCCAGTCGCTCTAAATTTGATGTTTGCAAGCCTGTCATCTTGTTATGATGTGGGTGAGGACACATGGTGGCATCTATGTCTTTGAAATAAGCTTATCAGAATAAGCTTTGAAACTATTAAAGGCTAGGGGCATGGATGTAGACACGTGGTAGCTTTTGCTACACTAGGATGGGACATGTGGTGAGTTTTGTGCTTTGAAACTTCATTTGAACCTATGTCTTGGTACATGACACTTGGTAGCTTCCATTGTGCTTTGATGCTTCAAATGTTTTTGAAGGGAACATGCCTTTTAGGGTCTTGAAAAAGGTTCATTTCATGTGTGTTGAGTGTTCCCCCCTGCAAGGGTATCTACCCTTCAAGATCTTCCAGGTGGCCTTCAGGCTTCAATTTTTTCAGAGGGCTATTGGTCCCTTTATTTCCTTTAGACAAAATGTTTGTAGGAATTCCTTTGGACAATTTATCCAAAGTAAGTCACCTCCCTTTGATTCTATGTCTTTGCATTTGAGGGGACCCCATCCTTTGACATGTGGCATCTTCTACCTCTTCTTACTGAAACATTCCACCATTGACACTTGGTGCTCTCTGCTCTCAGGATTTTACAACACCATAAAAATGTTTGGGGCTCATTTAGGCTCTCACAAACAATGACACTTGTTAGCCTCCATTGATCTCTTTAAGGGACAGGTGGTAGCTTCTGCCACTTCCTGAATCAAAGTATAATGGGCTCAGCTGATGACACTTGGCAACATCCACCTGACTCTTGCTTTTTTGCATGCTTCTTTCCTTAACTGGGGCATCCTTTGAACCTTTGAACCTATGAACCATTGAAATTTGAAGTGGTTCAAGGTTCAATGGTTCATTCCATTTATTTGGCTGAGCCCCTTTGATATCCTTTTGAACCAAATGCATTGAACCTCTTGATCATTGAACCCATTGAACTGATGAACCAAAATGGTTCAAGGTTCAACAGTTCGAGCCTTTGAAACTCGTTAAGTGCTCGGAGCCACAGAACCTTTGAAATGGTTGAACTTTGAACCTTTGACAAATGCACCTAGCTCTTGCTGATGACGTTGAACCTTTGAACCTGCTAATCCCTTTACTAGAAAATCTTGAAAATGAGAAATTTGAAAGCTCTGAACAAATTTTTGTAAAGGGAGGGACAATTTTGGTCTTGCAGGGCCAAAATAGTTCATATTTTGTCCCAAAAATGAGAAGTCATTTTTTGGGGACAAAACTAAGAACATCAAACAGAGGCACAATATATCGAGTCAATATGAAACCAAAATAATATACACACATACATACATACATACATACATACATACATATATATATATATATATATATATATATATATATTATTTAGTTTAAGTGTTTAGTAAATAATTTGATAGTTAGTTACATGGTTGGTTATACAAATGGTGATATATTATTTACACATTGATAGCTTAAATAAGTTGAATAACATGTATATTCTATATTTTATGCATCAATATAACATTTTTGCAAATTTGTTGGACAGTGTGATAAGTGGTGATCCACCAACAAGCATGATCACATATGATAACTAATACTAGGTGATCTGAGTAGAAGAAAAAAAATAATAATGATAGGTTTATTCAACCATATGAGATATCTAGTAATTTATTTATATTTCTAGTTTTAAAATCATATCTTATATAATTTCCATGATTAGGATACTGGATATGTTATTCTAGTTGGGTGATCTGTATTATTTCTAAATAAATGCATATGAAGACATATACACTTAACAACAAATATATGGATTGATTGGGTAATGGTGAATTTGGTTATTAAAGTAGAAATTTGAGTATATATACAAATAAAAATATAATAATAGATATTATTATTTAGCATACCTGATAACAAGCATAGTGCTTAAGGTTAAGAGATCTATTGAGTATTTAGTTATTCTAATATTTAAAAGGATATATATATATATATATGGATCTGATACATATTTTTTATGTTTGTAGTCCATTAAAGCATAGCTTAGTAGATCCATTGATTTGCATTAGTTATGATGCATTAAGTAACCTATATCTATGCTTATCTTACATATATGTTAAGGATCCTATATTATATGTATTAATTTAGATATAACCATGAGTTTACTAATGATCTATAAATTCAAATTTAACATGGTCAATCTTAATGAATAGAAACAAGATTTATATGTTAAGGACTTATAGCCTATAAGATATAATAATAATAATAATCTCACATAAAGAATTATGACTTTTCATATAGTTTATCTATATGATAATGTTTCTTTATACATGCATATATGCAGTTATAGTATATTGAAATCCTAAAATAGATTTTAATAAGGCATGTGAAGCAAAAATAGTTCAATGTAGTCTTGCATTATTTTGGGATAAGCTTTATGATATGAGATCACTTTTCATATATATCATGTGAAACAAAACACATAGTGTGGATATAACACTATAATAAGCTACACAATAATGAAATGCTTAAGTGTATGCTTAAAAGAGTATATAAGTAAATCTATGCCTAATTAGCTAATACTTGTACATAGAGATGTGTACCTCTAATTATAGTTTCATTAGTGGTTTTAAACTATATTACATATTTTTGTGTAATACAATCTTATAGATGAATGCATACAACCCCTTTAAAGTATAATAACTAGTCATTTACTAGAATGGAATATTATATGTTTACTGAGAACTGATAATTTCTTGTTATAACTAGTAATTTTCACAAAATCTTATGTTTTCATTGATTTATAATTACTTTATTATGATAGATTGTGGTAGTAGTGTTATGCTTAAAAACACTAGGCTATGATATATGGGTTATCATAAGGTGTAGTATTTATGAAAACTACTTATAATAATTATAAATTATAGTTAAATGTATATTTTACCCAGATATTATAAAGTATAGTTATTATTTATGTTATAGATAATATTATGAGATTCAATCATACATTTGATAGAATAAATATATGTATTTAGATTATGCATGTGCTTATCATGTTATATGATTATTATGAGGATGTAGTCTATATGAATCTATTTGTTATAATATGTTAACCAAATCTCATATTTTTGATCTTGAATAAGTAGGGAAACAAACTTCACTATCTTACTATCAATACAATATTAGATGAAGGTAATCGAATCAAGTGGTGTGTATGAAATTGACTGATCCTTAGATCATTAATTATGGAAAACTTTGGCCAAAGTAATGTTAAGTGAAATATTTTAATTTCACGAGTATGATTTATATGTTTGCACAATTTATTGATTATAATGGGTATCTTCATGATAAATCACATTTTTAATTTTAGAAATCATACAACACATGAGTGATAACTTATCTCTCTAGATTCCCATGCCATCACTATCTAATCATTTATGAAAGGAGGGCCATTCTATGATGTGATTTATGTAGGGTATCAATTTTATATGGTTGGTGTGTAAATTTCTTGGATGATTCTCTCCCTCCCCATAGTAGTAATACTTCTGTGGTGACACTTGAGATTGCCATAGATACTAGAGTCTGGGGAATCTATGATCTAGGGAGCCATATATCTTATATATGTATATTGTATTGTATTTATTATTGAAAAATTATCATGATGATTTATAATTACTTATTTATTGTATATTGACAGTAGTGGTTGTATGATTTTACTAGCCATGGTTGGAAATCTATAATTACTTTATGTAACTGATTATGATATGTTTCTTATGATTTTAGTGATGAATGATGTATGAAGTAGTATGCTTCATTTATGGTTATCACACTTTGATTATTTTATATGATAAATAATTATATTCTCATGGTATAATATATTTAAATTATATATTTTTTAAATTTTAAAAAATCATGTATTTCTAGGTAGATTCTAGTGGGGATGCTAAAATTTTGCTCCTCAAGCCCTCACTAGGGCTATTTTCCTTATAGCCCTAAAAAACGTAAACCTCCTTGTATATGAGAAATTATAGAGGGTATTTAAAAAATGAATACATATTATAGGACCCAATATGGCCTATCAACTTCATTTCAAATTTAATGTCCTGACTTTGAATGGATGTCCACTTTTCTACCTTTCATTCTCCTCAATTAGGCCTCTTTACCTAGAACTTTGTTTTATTTATCTAGACCTTAAAAAACATGTGAAAACACCCAAAATCATGTTATTAAATTTCAATATACTATAACAAATCTTCATGTCAATTTTTAGGTCCTAAGACCATATGGAATTGTGAGAACCATGAAATGACCTTGCGACCTAGCCTCATTTTAGGCCTATTTGAGACTACATTAGAAAATGAGCCTTGATTGACCACCTTAAAAATATAATATGAATATTTTTGGGATATAATGGATTTAAAACATCCCAATTTACCTCTTTCAATTATTTAACAAAGTTATCATTTGTGCAAAATCCCAAAAAACACCAAAAAGCATGCAAAATAGGGCATTTATTATAGTCTACACAACCAAATGTATAGATAAAGTACCTATGGATAACTTAATTAGAGTATTAAACATCATAAAATATTTTTAAATATTAAAATATGGAATTAAATGTGCATTATAGGTCCATTTATCTTGCCTAGTCACTATCATGGTTTTAGGAAGGTTTAAGACACATTTCATTATTAAGGAATGTTCATAAATAACAGATCCTCTTTCTATCTACTAATGCCAAAAGATTGTTTTTATGGGACCCATCCATCTCATCCAATAACCACTTGGTCCCATGCAAATCCTCATGAAATTTCTAAGTGTGAGAAGGTACTCTTCAAGCTACAAATAAGCCATTTGAGAGGGGTCTGGACTCTTAGTCTTTATTCATGAAATTACTAGATCTAAACCACAAAATTATGCCTCAATAATGTTTTTTTGATACCTTGATACTTATTTATAAAACCACTATTCTCTATGCATAAGGTAAATGTCACAATAAGAGAGAGAGAGAGAGAGAGAGAGAGAGAGAGAGAGAGAGAGAGAGAGAGAGAGAGAGAGAGAGAGAGAGAGAGAGAGAGAGAGAGAGAGAGAGAGAGAGAGAGAGAGAGAGAGAGAGAGAAAACCCACCTTGAAATGCCGTCTTATATGAGGGGCATTTGAAGAAGAGTTTAAGGCCAAAATTAGAATTTTATTTATTTTATATATAAATGGATGATATTAGATACTATTCACCCTCATATTTAACCTATAAATCCCCTTCATACCATTATACCATTCTCAACTAGCCCCCTGTACATGACTATGTTTTATGGTCTATGCATGATATTATACCTATTAGGCCTGAATAGGGTCTAATATTCATTATATATTTCTATAATTGGATATAAGGGTTAGATGGTATGTTAATGAAATTTTGAAACCATTTTAAAATATATTTAATCCATAAATATTTATCCTTTTCATGTTATTCAAATGGACCTTACTCAGCCTAGCAAGTAGGCTTGTGTGTGGGTTATGCTCATTATGTCTAGACTGAGTCCTAAACTTCTTACCATATTGTTATTAGTTATAAGGATTAGAAAATATATTTATGACACCATGAAACCATTTTCAAGTGTCCTTCATCCCCTCAGACCTATTCAAATACCTTTCCCTTCTCAAATTAAGAAAAACTTTCATGAATAGAAGGTAGACTTGTAGGTTTCTATTAGAATGTGAAAAGAGACTTTGAAATCAGTTTGAATAACCTTTATTATCATTTTAACATGTTTCCTTTAGTATTAAAATAATATCATGACTTTTTTTTAAACTAATATGGACCTCAAATCTTTCCTTATACCTCTACCCCTTCTCTAATCTTAAGACTAGTCAACTCTTCATTAGCAACTTTTAGGTGACATTTAGGATGATTTACTACATCTAGGGGTATCAAGGTCTTAAAATTAAAATTTTTTAACATATAATGTTTATTTACTTATTTGGAGTCCTAATTGGGCTCAAATATCTTTTCAAGTACCTATACCCCTTCTTTCCTTAGGTATAATGTTGGACTAATTCTTCAAGTTTATAAAGACCTATAGGTTGATATATGGGTTATGAACTTAGTCCCTTTTTTATCCATTATTATTCAAGTGATTAGGATCTCTTCAATATTTTTTATCCTATTTCATCTTATCTTTATTCAAGTTTCCTATTTGGCTTGTTTTTGTATTGATTTGATCCAAAATGAGGACCTACAGGGTTAGGGCCTATAGGTCTCTACTTGATTGTTTCAAGATACAAAGAGCCATTTATTAAGTTTTTAAATATTTCAACCCTATCAACTTCATCACACTTATTTTTCATTCCTCTAATGGGTTATAGAGATTATTACTGAGTATTTCATCTTTTTCATCTTCCCTATCTAACTTGTTTATACAAAATATATATATTAATCTTATATTAGGGTCTATGTATTGAGACTTGGACCATCTAATCAATTTGTATCACTTGTGATGGTAGTGGGGTAGTCAAGGCCATTTGAATGTATGTGAATAAGTATCAAGTCTCCCCATGGATTTGAACAACTTTAACATACTTATATATTTTGTACAATCTTGTATATGGAAGAAACACTTGTGACTCTCATTGGAGGGTGTAATTGGACTACTTTATTCATATTCCCATACTTATAATATTACAATGCTATCTCATAATATTAGAGTATGATATATCACTTATATTTGAGCAAATTTTGGTAGTTTGACATGTAGTGGACTGTATAACATAGACCATGTCCCTAAATAGCATAAAACTTGAATAATATGCACAATAATAACATCTCAGACAAATAAAATATGAAATCCATAAATTTTATGGATATTACATGAGTGATGAATCATTTGGAACCTCTAAAGATGAAAAATATCTCAGAGAAAACAAATTTTGTGGTAGGATTCACTGAAACACTTTATACATCAATACAATTTTCCTCCAAGTGAAGACACTTAATGAAGATGATTTAAATAATGAAACCACCATGAAAAGGATTAAAATTATTAAGTGGAAAAACAAATGCAATAATCAACCCTACTTTGATGGATAGGACATAGTGACCTATTATCACTTTTATTAATTAATCATAAAAAAAAGGACATTAGTATGAAAAATAATGCCACATATTTCAAGCTTACTATTACCCTAAATAATTCCCAAATATTTATTGGTTAAAAATTAGGTTGAAGGGGCCCATACCCTTTACAATAAATAATTTCAAGATAAACAAGACATATCAACAATAAAAAATGGGACAAAAAGACAAACCCAATGGCTAAACCTCCCTACCTCCAAACTTCCACCAACTATCAACCAAAAAACCTAAAATTATCCATTAAAAAATGGAGCTAAACAAGCTATTCTAATTTAGATTAGAAGATCAGCTACCTAATACCAGTACTAGAACTTTTGTTGTTTATTCCCCTGTTTGACTCCCAAAAAACTAATCCTTACCATTATCCTATCTCTTCCACTTGAGGTTCAAGGATCGAAACTCCCATATTTATTATTTAAGATCCTAGGTGTCTTCCTCCTCTTTTTCATGCTTGGTGGATTTATCTTTTCGGGTGTGAACTAGGAGATCTGTTCCTACATTAGTAGCTACCAAATCTAGAATGAGGAATCCTTTGAGACTCTTGAACTCATTAAAAATTTCTTCACAAATTATTTTTGGATCTTAATCTTTGTATTTTGATTTTGGAGGTAGTCCTCAATTTCCATTTTGATATTACACCTAGAGACCCCTTTACCTTTACTAGCGAGTGGGTGGACAAATGTAGGGCTCTTCGAGTCTAGTTTGGGATCCTCCTACACATGTTCAACTGATTCCCCTAAATCCTACTCCTATTCATATCTAGAGTCTAACTAAGTGTATTACCCTTCCTCCTCCTCTAAACTATCCTTTTTACTATTGATGTCAATAACTTCAATGATAATATTATATAATTGTGCTTCCCCACACTTAATCAACAACAAGATTATGTCAGGACCCCCTTCTCTTGAAGAGCACAGTTGATTACCTTTGTATAAGCAACTAAACATGGAATTTAACTAGAAGTAACAAGTAACAAGAAATTCAGAAATAACACAGAATATGAGAGACAATACCCAATTGTATTAATACTCTTCCAGAAGGAAATACAACAAATAAGATGCCATAATCTTCTTCCACACCTCTAGGGCTCCCACACTTCTAGGGAATAAATAGTAAATATCTTCAAGAGTTCTTTCTCTCAATCATGGTCACAACAATCAGCTCAAACATAGAGTTGTTGTTCACCTCCACCAGTCAGTATCACTACTTCTAGTACCACTGAGTATACACACATACTCAAGTTTGAGTACACAACAAACTCCAAGTAGATCTCACCTAATCTTGCTACCTATTGTGTTGCTGATCTCCCTAATCTTGCTGCCACTTGTAAATCAACCTAGTTTTGCACACCTACAAACCTAGATATCACACACACACACACACACACCTACAGATCAACCAACCTTACTTACCATGTAGATCTCACCTGATCTTTCTATACCACAGATCAACCTAGCCTTGCACACCTACTGACCTAGATGTTACACACTCGAAAGAACCCTTATCCTTGCCTCACCAAGTCCTTATGATTCTCCCTTGGATAGAACTCTAATTCTCTAGAATCAATTCTACCCACCAGCACCCCTGTGGATCTTCTACCAGATCTTGCTCACCCATAGATCTACCTAATCATACACACTTGGCACTGTGGCACTAGGAGCTAACCTTACTCTCTTCCCTCTAAAGGAGATAACCTTGCTCTCTCTATCTAGCACACTTTACAATACAACACATGAGTCTATTAAATAGATCCCATGCAAACAATAATTAGACTTCTAATTACAATAATTAAAATTGTAGATCCAAGACTAAAATTAGTCTTTACCATGCAAACTAACTATCCATCCAAAAATAGACCAGTCCCAGAGATGCATGCACACACAGGTTGCCAATGTCGGTTCCCTATCTGACTAATGTTGACCGACCCATAACCAACGTCAGTTACTATGAACACTGAAGATGACCGACGTCGATTGATCAGACCTACATCAGTTGCCTACAACTCAGCAACCTCCTCTTGTTTGCATCTTGGTGAAGCTTCTAGCTCCACAACCTAACAATCTCCCACTTGGAGATAACTAGCTACACTTATACCTATACCTATACCTGTACATCATCTAATTTATTTCTTGGCTTGTATCCTTCTTTAAGATCAATCCTGAAGACCAACCACCACACATCCTGTGGTGCTCTGCATGTCATCCAAGTAACCTGCCACATTTGAATCTACATACCCATGTAGTTAAGTCCCTGACTCTGCATAACATGTATACCTGCTGCTGGTCCCTCTCAGTTACTTGAAAACCCACTAAACTGGTCTCTAGTTCTTCTTTCCTGAATTGGCTATGAACTTGCTGACAACACCCGCTATTAGGGCAATAATAGGTCTAGTACACGTGTACTCAACCTCATCATGTGAATTGGGACCCTGTTCTGTGAACTATCCATCCATAGGTGTGCTAATCGGTTCTGCATCCTACATCTTAAACCTCACCACTACCTTATCCACACAATCATCTAGAGACAAAATCAACCTGTGACCTTCCATGTCTCTAGACACACTCATGCCAAAGAATTTTGTTGCTCCCAAATTCTTCATGACATACCACTGAACTAACTTTACCTTTAATTCAACAATGCCCTGCATGTGTGACCTTACAATAAGCATACACACCACATACAGTTACAAGATAATGTTTCAATCATCATCCAACTTGGTAAAGTAAACACAATGGTTACAATGACGTTGACTAAAGCCATGCTTTGTCATACACCTATCAAACTTGTACCACTATCCTGCAACTTGCTCAAGACCATATACCCTAGCCTTCAGTCTCACGTGTCCATTCTCTCTCTTCTTTAACCAAGGAATCCATTCATCTCTCAGTGCTTTCATTCCAACTAGAAACTCTACCAAATCTCCCATTTGGTTCTCTTCCAAAGAATTCATGCCATGCTCCCACTGTTTCCTAGATCTTACCTGCTCTACTTCTTTAAAACTTCCTGGTTCTTGACCATCAGTGAGCAACAAGTAGTATAAAGAAGGGGAATAATGAATTTGAGTCTTACTTACCCTTTCAGTCCTCCATATGGGCATTTGAGACTCTTTAATAGCTTGTTGTCCACCCAAAATCCATTTTCTGGTCGACCCTAGTCTATACCCAACCGATGTCGAATCCACCTGATCACCAATGCCAGTTTCCTGACTGACATTGGTGTCCACTAGTCACCAACACTAGTATCTTGACTGACATTAGTCTCTCCCTACCCAACACCATTGACTTTGGTCTACACATGATTGACATCGGTGCTTTCCTGTTCGATGTTAGTTCCCACTTGACCGATACCTGTAACTATATTTTCCTGTGAGTGATTAATTTTTACCTATGAGCTCACCTTGGATCAAAACCCTTTCCAAACTACCCTACTCAGAGTTATTCAGCCCCCTCTGCTGATCTCTATCCATCATCTCCTCTATGAACACTAAGGCTTTCCAGTTCTTAAGTTTTTCAAAGACATCTGAATTCCTCTTAAGAACATGCATCTCCTTCTTCCTCAAGTGACCAAGCCTATAAAGCCACGTCTTTGCAATAAAAGAAGAATTAGTAATATAAGTAGGTAGATAAAGAGTATCTACTTTCTTACCACATGCTAATTCAAGTGCATCCACTATGAGAGTTACTATGCATCTCTCATTACCCAAACTTCCTGAAGAAATTAGCCTCATCTTCAGAATTGGGACCTGCATGACATCCTTCAACACCCATGTGTTGGCCATCTACAATTTTATCCACAATTCCCCTTTACCAATACTTTGACAAGGCTCACCAACCCATAAATAAATATTTCCAAAGTCTCCATGGACCTTAACATGGAAAAATACTCTATTTGGGGCTGCATGGAAAGAGGCAACCGAATCTATAAACCAAGATTCTACTTTATCCAAGGAACATATAAGAACAACCAGTGCAATAATACCTGCAACACATGCTCCTTTATTTCCTTCATGCTAATCTTCTACCAACCAACAATCTTTCTTTACCTGCTCTTTCTTTCCATAAATCCATAATTGACCATTCTTTCCATTGAGTTCCTCCATTCTTAGCTTACTTTCTTCTACCATTGCTTTACTCCCACTCAATCAGAAACACCTGAGAGTGACCTATAATCAAACACAAACCTACTCTAAACTAGGCTTTGATGAACCCGCAATCTCACTCTGAGAACCTTCAACCTAGCTTTGATACCACTTGTCAGGGCCCCCTGCTCTTGAAGAGCACAGTTGATTACCTTTGTATAAGCAACTAAACACATAATTTAACCAAAAGTAACAAGTAACAAGAAATTCAAAAATAACACAGAATATGAGAGATAATACCCAATTGTATTAATACTCTTCCAGAAGGAAATACAACAAAGAAGATGCCATAATCTTCTTCCACACCTCTAGGGATCCCACACCTCTAGGACATAAACAATAAATATCTTCAAGAGTTTTTTCTCTCAATCATGATCAAAATAATCAACTCAAACATAGAGTTGTTGTTCACCTCCACCAGGCAGTATCACTACTGCTAGTACCACTGAGTATACACACATACTCAAGTCTGAGTACATAATGCACTCCAAGTAGATCTCACCTAATCTTGCTACCTGTTGTGTTGCTGATCTCCCTGATCTTGCTGCCACCTGCAAATCAACCTAGTTTTGGACACTTGCAAACCTAGATCTCATACACAAACACACCTACAGATCAACTAACCTTACTTACCATGTAGATCTCACCTAATCTTGCTATACTGTAGATCAACTTGGCCTTGCACACCTGCTGACCTAGATCTTACACACCCAAAAGAACCCTTATCCTTGCCTCACCAAGTCCTTATGATTCTCCCTTGGATAGAACTCTGATTCTCTAGAACTGATTCTACCCACCAGCACCCCTATGGATCTTCTACCAGATCTTGCTCACTCATAGATCTACTTTATCATACACACTTGGCATTGTGGCACTAGGAGGAGATAACCTTGCTCTCTTCCCTCTGAAGGAGATAACCTTGCTCTCTCTATCTAGCACACTTTATAATACAACCCATGAGTCTATTATATAGATCCCATGTAAACAATAATTAGACTTCTAATTAAAATAATTAGAACCGTAGATTTAAGACTAAAATTAGTCTTTACCATGTAAACTAACTGTCCATCCAAAAATAGACCAGTTTTAGAGACGCATGCAAATGCATGCACACAGGCTACCAACGTTGGTTCCCTGTCTGATCAATGTTAGCCGACCCATAACTGATGTCAGTTACTACAAACACTAAAGATGACTAACGTCGGTTGATCAAACTGACGTCGGTTGCTTGCAACTCAACAACCTCCTCCTATTTGCATCCTGGTGAAGCTTTTAGCTCCACAACCTAATAGATTAGGCATTGATGGATTAAATCCATTGATATATTCTTTTTGAAATTCAAAATCAAAACCTCCAAATATTGTAGTAGGTAGAATGAGATGTTTATAATATGACCTTTAAAGTGGTTCATATGAAGTAAAAGATGTAAAAAGATAAAAGTGTGTTTTACCTCAACTGTAATGTACCTCATAATTTGTAGGCGAACCTCCATCCATTTCCTTGACATCTTAGCTCTCATAAACCCCTTGTGTGATGAATGTTTAGGTTTATTATGTTCCTTCTTATATAATATGTTTAGGATTTTCTCCTTCTACCTCTTATGTTTGAATTCTTTGACACCATTTCATTCCATCCTCATATGTTCACCAATGAGTCCCTCAGTAATCTAAATTTTTATACCATGTGTTCTCACTTTGTGGTCTTTCCAATGACAAGAAAAGTCCCTGGAGAGTGCAATGTCATTCCTAACTAGACATATCATAAATGGATCCAAACCTACCTTTACCATTTTATGCCATACATACTCATGTTTCTTAACATCAAGACAAGATATCAACTCAAATAGATCTCTATCCCCAATAATTTAAAGAAAATGGAAATTGCTTTTATAGTTTTTGAAATATATGCTCTTAGGGAAGGAAATGGGAAGTTTTTGGAAAAAAGAGCCATGATCAATCATATGATGCAAAGTTGAGGATCCCTAGATATGAAAGGACTTGTTAATTATAGCCTTTCATATTTAAAAGTTACTATAAATGATCTATGTTTGTATCATAATTAATACACACATTATGACTTTGTGTGATGTGCCCCTTCTCTGACTCAATAATCTAGATGTTGTCATCTAGAAAATTACTCTTTTGCCAAGTGATAAAATCACTTCTTAGGACTCTAATGTTTGCCATCCAATTAGTACCCTTATTTCCTTCCCTATATACATGCCCTATGAAGGCCCCTTCGAAGTGGGCCAATAAGTTTTTAGCATCATTGATGATTCCATAAATGTTCTATGAGGAATGAAAAAGGCCTTATAAGTAGTTGATAATGTTCTTTTAATATCCCTAAATTTGGATGAACTCCATACTAATATTGAGAACCAACTTGATACCTCAAAGCACCATAGTGGCTTCTGAGACATGATTGGTTTGGATCCCTGACATACCTACATAGGCTACTTTGATATTTATAGAAGAATTTATGTTCACACCTCCTACTCCCACAGGTCTTGGGTTCCATTTTTCTACCCCATCAAAGTTCAATTGAAACCAAAAGGGAGGAGGAAGTTACCACTTTAATTTATACCTATCAATCCCCTTTACTTAAGCTTTTCTTGAGATGACCAGATTAAGCTAGTTCATAATCTGAGAGAAGAAAGGAGAGCTAGGTTAATCAAAAGAAGAAGCAAAGGAAGACCAATTTTCATGAACAAAGGCTAATACATATTTATATGTGGAATAATATTTCATCTATAGTTATTAAAGATTAAAAAATTCTTAGCTTTCTAAATACCCCCAAAAATATGGGGGAAAGCCAGACTCTAGCACAATTTTAGTGGTGGAGCTTCCAAGGGAGGCTTCCATTAGATGATTAGGTCCTTAATGGAGCCTAGGGTAACCCAAGAGAAGTTATAAATGATAAAGAAATATTGAAAAATAGATGAAATAAAAGAGTAGAAGAGGAACAAATGTTCAACAGACTCAGGTTCTAGCTCGCAAAGAACACATCTATTAGGGATGGGAATGCCTATTTTAACTAGATTATCCATAGTTAAAATCTTGTTCTAGGTTGCCAACCAAAAAAAGACACTAATTTTGGGGATGATTTTTTTAATCCAGAGATCCTACCAGTTGTCATCCTCATCCTCTTGGTCCCAAAGGGAAGAATAACTATATTTAACATAGTAAAGGCCATTATGCTCATGTTTCTAGATGAGGACATCCTCCTTTAGGAAAAATTTGATGTGAATTTGTTGAATAGAATCATTTAAGTCTTTAAATAGGTGGGCCTACTATTTTTTTAGGTCATTTTTTACTATAAATTTCCACCTCTTCCTCCCATTCCTCTCCTCCCAATAATCTGACACCTTTTGACAATACATTTTTTTAAAGAATGAGATCAATTCTAAGTCTTGGAAGGAGGAGACCAAAGGGGTGTTGATCAAGGTATCAAGCTAAATGTCAACTATATTTCCTCTAACAATATTACATTTAAGTCCTTTGCTCATAAGATCCTTGCCATCTTTCAACACTTTCCAAAATGTTGAGCCATTGTCAAGACCAATTTTAAAAAGGAAGTAGTGACCTTCCTTAGAATTTAGGTGTTTAGCCCTGATGATTTTAGTCCATTGGTTATCTTCCTTAATCACCCTCCAACCTTAATTTGTTATTATATCTTGATTCATGTTTATAACTCTTCTTAACCCTGATCCTCCTTTCAAGGTAGGGTGGTAGGATTTATTATAGGATATAAGTGGGAACCTGAATCTATCTTCAATACCTCTCCATAGGGATATTTTTTGAATCTATTCAATTTGATTTATGATCCTTCTAAAGATGATGAAAAGGGACATGAAATAGATAGGAATACTTTGAAGAGATATCTTTAGAAGTTGTAATTTTCTTACTTTGGATAGTAGGTTCCCTTTCCAACCAACTAGCTTTTTATAAATCCTACCTATGAGGGGGTTCTTGAATTTAGGTAGGAATATGTGAGGTTCTTGATGACACAACCTAGAATATTAGATATTTTACCTTGAAGGAAACATGGGGTATTGAAAAAAAAGAGGGAAATCTTGAGAAAATTGACACTCTGGCCAAAGACCATTTCATAAATTTCAAGAATCTTTTTAAAGCACCTAGCTTCTAGGACTAAGGCTTCTCCCATCATCAGTGTGTCATCTATGAATTATTAGTGAGTGATAGGGATAGTGTTAGGGGTAGTAGTGATACCCCTAATGATTTTAGAGGTTATACCCTTGACAATAAGTTTATTTAGTGCTTTAGCTAGGATGATGAATAGGTATGGAGATAGAGGATCCCCTTGTCTTAGCCCTCTCCCTGACAGAAAGAAACCCCTTTAGACACCATTGATAATAACATAGAACTTAGGGGTAGATAGCAAGAGGAAATTAGGCTTCTAACCAATTGATTGAAGTTGAATCTAGCTAGAATTTTATAAAATAATTACCAAGAGACCTAATCATAATCCTTGTTCATGTCAAGCTTGAGGAACATACCTTGCTAGTTGGAGTGAGACATCGAGTGGATGGTTTCATGTACTATGATAATCCCATCCAAAATATATCTACCAAACACAAAATCTCCCTACTATTTTGAAATCATTTCATCTGGTAGAAGTTGGATTTTGAATGAAAGTCCTTTAGTGCATATTTTATAAAACATGGAACACAAATTGATGGGTCTGAAATCTAACATTTGAGTGCCCCCCTACTTTTTGAGAATAAGCACTAAGAAAATGTTGTTGAAATCTTGGAGCATGGTGCAAGATTTGAATAATTGTGTAACTACCATGCAAACTTCATGCTGAATAATGTCCTAAAAAAATTTAAAGAAGGAAGGAAGACATTTGGTCTTGGGGCTTTGTCTCATTAAAACAAGAACATAATAACTTGGATCTCCTCATCTAAAGGGGGGGTGAGAATGGAGACATTATCTTCTTGAGATATGACCCTATCAAAAAGGTTGGCCACTTGAGCTTGTAGACCCTCATTTGGGGGGGATAAAGGGAAGCAAAGATTTATATAAGTTAATGAATTGGGTTTCAATATCATCATCCTTCTTGAACCAAGTTCCATCCTCTCCTTGAATTCCATAATGAGTTTCTACTGGTGATTCCTTGATGTTGATGTGTGAAATTATTTGGTATTTCTATCACCTTCTTTTAGCTACATCTTTCTATATTTATACCTCCAGTAGGTTTCTTCCTTCACTTCCAAATTGTGAAAACTATTGAGGCGTTCCTTTTCTTTCAATTTAAGGTCAGGAGAGGGACCTAAAACTGATATTTCAAATTTGATCCAATGAATTTCCTATTTGATGGCATTTTTTTGAAGGAAGATGTTTACAAACACTTATTTATTCCATATTTTAACCTTATTCTTAACATGTTTGAGTTTCATGGCCAAGATATACATGGTTGATCCTTGAATCAAAATAGTACACCATTTCTTAATGTAGTCTTCTAAGGGCTAATTTGAGAGCCACATTTTTTCAAATTTGAAAGGTGTAGCCTTAGCTTTTGACACCATGTCACTTTGAAAAAATAATAGAATATGATTGTATCCTATTCTGGGGAGGGATGAGAGAAAACTAGAAGAATTGTGAATTCAATTAAGAGAAATCAGAAACATGTCCAATCTTACTTCAATTAGATAATATCCTAGTCTTTGGTTTGACCAAGTATACTGATT
Source organism: Torreya grandis (assembly GCA_037957365.1). Lineage (NCBI taxonomy): Eukaryota > Viridiplantae > Streptophyta > Pinopsida > Cupressales > Taxaceae > Torreya > Torreya grandis. The sequence continues at coordinate 1,238,470 of JARHVA010004890.1, forward strand.
ACCTTTCAGCTCCACTTCATAAAGACCAATATTAGCAATAAACTCATTAAATTCTAACATGTTTTCATTAAGAGAATAGATTCCCCCTTTCTTCTCCCATGGGGACAAGGGAGAATTTAAATCTCCAACTACCATCCAGTTAATGTTTTTTAACTAATTTATGATGTCCAATAATTTATTCCTTTTAGGCCCAAAATTTAGGTCATATACATTTGTGAGGATATAATTGTTCTTGATATGGAATTCAAAGAAAGAAATAGAGATATGGGTCTCAATAATAAGAAGGGTGTTGCCTTATAAGATTGAGGGATCCAAAAAAACTACTAGACCACCTGAATCCCCCCTTGAATTACTATAACTACAATGTGAATTGTCCCAAATATTAAACTTGATATTCAAAAGTTTTTCAACTAACATCTTAGTCTCTTGAATCAAAAGAATGTCTAGTTTATGCTTTAAAACTAAATTTCTTTCTAATCTCTATTTTTTTGGGTTGTTCAACCCCATTATATTTAAGGAAAGGAGTTTCATTTCATTTTATTAGGATAGTGTCTAAGGTTCATGTGCGTTCCCTTTGCAACCTACCTATCTATTTTTTCTTTCTTAGAGCTCTGGGATGAGGGTCTACCTATGAATTTTTTATCACAACCAACTTCTAATTTTTTTCCTAGCCTTTTTTATTGTGGACCTTTTCCCACATTTCCTAAAATAAGTCTTTGGATAAATTAGAAATTTACCCCTTGCTAGTGGAGGAACATTATCCTTCAAACATGGAGAGATATTTAGACTCCCCATAGGATTTAACAAGAGTGAGGAGAGCTTGATGGGGTAAAATTTCCTACAGCACTGGGAAATCATCCAATAAGAGAGATTCATTATAAATTCTACAAGAGGAAATAGGGTGATAGTTATCAAGAGGATTCTTATAAGGGGGAAGGGATCCCATTAGGGATGTGAGTGTAGTTTCCACAAGAATGTCCTTTAGAGGGGAAGATGAATTGGGTGAAGGGGAAAATAGGGGACATGTCAAGGAAGCCAGAGCCAAGATGAGATAGGGATGGATAAGGATCCTTATAGCCATATTGGGTCTTGGGAAATTAGTAGAAAAGAGATTTTTCCTCAAGCTAAGAAGGGGCATAGCTAATTTGGGGGAGGGGGTTAGGGGGCTTGGTGTAGGGGTAAGGGGGTCAAGAAGGAGAGGAAAGGGGGAGAAGGGCGAGGGAAGGAGGATGTAGATATTTAGGGGAATGGGCAAGGGGGATTTATGAGGGGAAGTGGGGATGGGAGGGGGTCAAGAGAAGAGGGAGCCTAGGTGGAGGATTTATTGACATAGGAGGGGGAAGGGGGAATGGGTGGCTTCTTGAATAGGGGGTAGTCTTTAGATGAGTGGTTCAGGATGTCACAAGTTTTACAAATCTCAAAAGATATTTTGAATTTAATTCTTTGATTATAAATACCATACTTTTATTTAATCTTGATAGAGTGGATTAAGGGTTTGTTAGTGAGAATGAAGATGTAAACCCTAGTATCAAGAAGTATCCTTCTAGACCTAGTAACTAGGTCAATATAAATGGGTTGACCAAGGGCCTTGACAATCCCAAAAAATGACTTCCAGTGCCTAGAATTCCAAAAAGAGTTCTAGAAACTAATACAAACTAGGATATCCTTAGAGATTGAACTATTGAGGTTATGTTGTACCTTCCATTTTTAAATGATAACTATTGATTTTTGCATATACCAAGGTTCTCCCATAAGGGTCCTTAGGGTATCCTCACGATGGTAGAAATTGATCAGAAAGAAATTTTTGGGCATCATAATGATATCGATTTGCCCTTTATGTTTCTATTTGAGATTATCCCATTTTTGGAAAGAATCAATATTTGGTCAAATTTTATTAAACTTAATTAAGATATAATTTGATAGAGATGAATTGATTTTATTAATGACATCATTCAAGACTTCGAGACATACCTCCTTGCTTTCACCTAAAGGGACTAGGAAAGAATCTTCTAAGATGATGTGATGATGTTCTCCCACAACTAGATCTACCCATGAGGAATACTATTGACCTTTGGTTGGGTTTCATTTAGTGACTTTTGGACCCTGATTGGACCCTTCCCCAAGTACCAGTTGATTCTTTATATTATTTGATGAGATAGGAGTCTTACCTAAACCAACCTTTTTTAAATATATCATAGACTAGGTGGGATTATCAGGTTGTATTTCACCTTCATCCCCACTTTTTATAGCATTCAAAATTCCTATAATATCTATTCTCTTAACCATCTCACACCTTCATAACTCTCTCTCTCTCTCTCTCTCTCTCTCTCTCTCTGAGTCATACCATTCACTTCAAATTTACCTTTTTGAGCTTGTGAAGGTAGTGATGGAAGAAAATGAGTTTTTAAAGCGTATATTCAACCTAATACTTGGTCCAAATCCTTAAAATTATTTTAATAATACTAAAGGACACTTAAAAACCATTTCGAACTAAAATATGATCTTTCAAGGCTGTACAAGTTCCCAAAAGTGCTTGTAAAGTGTCATTTTAGCTAGTTTAGGCATGAAACTATAGATGTTGTCAGTATTTGACATAATTGAACATTATATAACCCATTTATAATGTTAGGTACTTTTGGGAATATTATTTAAACATTTTCTCCTTGGAATGGTATGTGCAAATCCCTAAAATAGGCCAAAAGGTGGCCAAACTATTATTTTTGCATATAAGAGCCAAATAAAAATTTAGTGCATGATATTATGATCTTAATGACACCTAAATAAAAAAATTTAATGAAATTAAACCATACTAAACATTTTACCATGTTTGACAACATCAAGACCTTAAAATTGACCCCTAAGATTAAACAAGTGTACACAAGACCATAACTTTGACAAGGTTAGACAAGGACAAATATGACCATATGAAACTCTTTATGACCATTTAAGTTCATGAAAAGACCATGAAATTATTTTCACAACCTTATAAATTTTTAACCTAGATGGGGTGGCCAATTTTTACTTAAGGCTAAAACTTGGTAGAAAATTTGGTGATTCACAAGGGTGGCATGCCTACAATGCTAGTGGATCAGTGACCTTATCCTCCCAATGGGAAATTGAGTGACTCTTATGATATAATATAAAACTAACATTCCTTCTAGAGACTTCATATCCACACCACACCACACAACAAGAATAAAACACATTATGCCAAAGTCATTAGGGAAAACCAAAGCAAAAGACTCAAAATAACACACCTAACCTACTATGTATAAACCTCAAAACATGTTTAAAGGGATGAAATAGTTCTTCTTGCTTCAACTAGGGTCAAATAATTTTTTTTGAGTCATAACTACTCCATGAGAATAACTCACCATATGATGGATGTTTGTAAAATAAAATTTGCTTGTGAAGGTGATCAAAGGACTTACCACTCATGGGACCTCTACTATCAGCAAGTGAATCACTTGAATATTGTTTTAATGGTCCTCTTAGCTCCTCTTGAAGTTTTCTTGACAATGCAGTTTGCTTGATCTATTTCATGCTCATTTGATGTTTATCAATCTACTTGTTGGGGATCACGAAAACTTTCTCAACTTCACCTTCATCTATAACATGATATACTTGATGTCTAGGACCATCATACTAGCCTTCTTATTTGTTAATCATGTCTACAAGTGACTCAATGCTATATTGAGTCCTAGGCTTCTCTTCAACCACAAAAACTTATGCATTGGCTTTATTACATTATTTTAAAACTACAACCTATTTGAAAGTGATTTGACAATCCTATTCATGTTCATTAGGTCCAAATATTATCTTAATATTAGGTTCATTTTCTTTAGAAAGGAGAGTTGGGATACTTACTTATTCAAACTCCTATACTATGGCATAGTATTACTACCATAGATCATCTTGTTCATGACTGTCACACTCATGAACTTATTCATTTGGGGTAGGCTGAATTGTATCATCTTCATAATTATCATGGTATATCACATGTGGAGGCTTATCATCATCATCAATATGAATAAATTATTTATCACATGCAACTTGTTGAAGATGATCATCAAGACTTACTTTATGAAACTCATCACCCTCATCATGAATGATATATGTGTCAAGACCTATCTCTTTAATGAAATCATAGGGATTAATCATAGGTCTCAACACCATATTGATATAATAATAGATCACAAATACCTTTAAGAGGATAAGATTCTCCATCATCTATGACATGTTCCTCTTGATCATTAAGAGTGTGATTTATATTGTAAATAATTTTCTCATATGGTTTAATATGGAACTTGTCCAATGGTTGTGTTATTATTATAACTTTACCTCCATACCTCACTATAAAATCTAAGAAAGACTAATCAGTAGCAACATACTCTCCTCTCTTGGTAGTGAAGTCTCTTGATAGGTAAATGGAAATGTGTACAAGTAGATCCACCACCATTATGTCTTATAAAATTGGGAAACTTGGGTAATCATACAAGAACAATTTAAATACTTTGATGAAACCTATAGACTTGGCTAGTGTTACATAAAGATGCAACACTACTTTGATATAAGGATCATACTTCAGGCCCAACTTGTTTGTAACTAGTTTAGGCATGACTAAAATGCTTGCCCCACTATCCATAATGCAATTATGGAATAAATTATCTCCCATAATGAGGGTAAGATATAAAGGTGGGGGTTTTTTAGACTTGGTTTAAGGTTTAAAAATATTAGTAGGTGAATTTGTGATGGATTCACCAGTATTTTTTGTTGATTGAGGGAAAATATAGAGTTGGGATAACTACTCTTGGAGTAACTCCTTTTGACTAGGCATATGGAGTACCTCCAAAAGGGATATGGTTTTTTGTGTTATTTAATGCATAAATAATATATAAAGTGGAGATATTATCCTTTACTTTCATCCTTAGGTGAAATGTATTACCTTGAGCTTTAGGTGATGAAGGTTTGACCACCTTTCCCAAGTTTTGATTTTGAGGAGGTGCAAGACTCATAGAGGCTACCATTTTTACATCCATACCTTGTTTCCTTAAAGGGGGGATATTTAGAGGTCTATACACATATTGATAATCTACCAAATATATCCTATTTGAACATGTGTTGGCTAAAACATAGATGTTCTAATTCAGGACAAATCTATCTTCTATTTGGTACTTTACAAAGCTCACTCTTGAATTACCACACTTTCCACTTAGTTATGCTTGCATCAGGCTATCATATTCTGATGTCAAGTAAGGATTAATCCTTATTTTATCCACCAAGGCTTGAACCTCCCCCTCATTATAATTCATGTACTAAACTTGAGGATTCCCCCTATAACTTATCCATTCTTCCCCTTAAGCTAGGTTGCTATGGAATGAAACCATGTCTCTTGAGGTGGGATCAAAATTTGGATTGTAGGAATTAAGTGACCTATTGAAATTAGGTTGAATTTATCTAATCCCTTAGATATTATGTTGAAGTGGAAAGATATTTTCTTATGGAGGGTGATAGTAGGAGTTTTGGTAAGCTCCAATAGATTGATTTAATTTCCTAGTTGAAGGTTCTAAGGCCTTATATTTTTCTTGCCAATCAATTACATCATCTAATTTATTGATATTAACTTTAGGATTTCTACTTGTATTTATAACTAGAGATAGTCTTGGAGGGGTAGCAGGCATGTTAAGCAAGATAAGCATTCAAACCTTTAGAGGGAGTTTACAAGCTTGGATCAGACCATTTTCATCTCTAATAGCCACATCATAGGCATCAAGAAAGGTATACCCTTCCATAGATTACAACATGATAGTTATATTAGTCCTAATATCTCTAGGGTAGGTTGGGAAAATAAAACATGTAGGGGGTCTCATGGGTGGTGGAAGCCTATTCCATTTCCTTTGGAACGTTGCATTGATAACATGCATAGATTCCTTAATCCCTCTTTGGATGACATTTAATTGATGGATTAATGATGTATGATCACTTTTATCCTCAAATAATTGAGTCAAAAACTCCCCAAATTCATCCCATGTAGTAATGCATCCTCTTGGCAAGGTTATATACGAATAAAGTGATTTTCCCCTAAGGGACATGGAAATGAAGGTAATTTATATGTTAATTTATGTGATATTATGGAAATTAAAAAACTTTGATATGTCTATAATTTGTTCACTTGTGGTGATAGGACCTTTCCCATTGAAATTAGGGACACTCTTGGTGGCATTAAGTGGGATATCATCTTATGAAACAAGGTTTATGAGATTTTTAGTATTTAGATCCAATAAATCCTATTGCTTAGCTAGGTTACCTTTATTATATTCTTCACTCTCTTGATACTCTTGAATTTCAAAATATTCCTATTGTTCTAACTCTTCCTCAATATTTCTAATTGTTAAGAAAGGCTCAGGGTACTAAACTTCAAGAGGAATCTCATAATGAGGGAGTGAATTTGAATAATGATTACCTTTAAAAGTAGTTGATCTAGTAGTGACCATGAATCATAAAAATGAGAAAATTTTCTACAACTAGATGTTGTAACTTCAATGGAGTTACCAAATTCTAACTAGGAAACATTGTGTAGTTGTGGTCTTGTCAAAACCAACATTCAATTTGACAAGAAGTGCTTCAGATAATTATTCCATTGGGAATGCCAAAAAATTCATCACTCAATTTTTAACCCTTGGAGAGGTAGTTTAATCATACACCAATTGAGTTGAATAATTGTATTACCCTTATAATTGTGGGCTATCTATAGTGGGGGCAAACCTCTACTTGATAGGGATAGCTCCCTTGTTATATCTTTTTAGGATCATAATCTATGATAATATCTTATTGCGATCAAAAGGGATAGAGAAAAATGAAATAAAAATAACATAATGAGGTGATGACATAAGTTAAAATACATAAGACTACTATTAACTTTCATTATTAAAGGTGATTCATAAAATTGATCTCAACATCCAAGGTTTCTCTAACAAAAGTATTTCAACATGGAGGTAAGATGTAATGCATTTCTCAAGGTGGATAAATAAGAGGTTTTATTTTAGAGACTATTAATATTAATTAAACTTAAATACATATAATAACAATAACTAAACTTCATGTGATCTATTAGATAATAGACTACTTACACAGAACATGAAATTGTAAGCTGAACACAAGGAGAGATGACTATCACTTATCATTCAACTATGAACTAATTCACACACTTAGACAAGAAATTAAGAAATAAATACTAGTTTTAAATATTTTAATAAAAGGAAAAATTATTATTAAAACTATCAAGGCTTTGCCATACCATAAGTGGATTGATTATAAAGCCAAAAGTGGCTATTGATATAGAGAATTATGAAGAGAGAGAGAGGGGGACATAGTAGGAGAAGATTGAAAAGTGTCCATGTGAGTTAAAAAAATTAAGAGGGTTATTTAATAGTAATAAATATAATTCAAAATCCATTTTTCTCACTCTTTAATACGTTTCAACCCTCCAAGTGGGATAGGGGTTAAAACTTGGCTTGATACCTTGACTAGCTTCTTAAAAATTGCCCTTCCTTGCATAAGAAGAGTGAAAAATGGGATTATAAATCATTAATTGTCCATAAAATAATATTATAAAACTTATTATAAACCTAAAATTCATTATGAAACTCCTTTGATCTAACATTACATCGTTCATATGCATAGGTGTCTTAAAACTCCTCATTTCCCATGCCTAGCTTGGTCCAAATGGCCCAAAACTCCAGTTCATCTTATCCAAGTCACTATTTATCCATGTATGTACTTAAAATACCTTATATTACCTAATAAAATCCAATTTTTTTCTTTTAATAATTCCCCAAACTCCATTTTTCTCCTCAATCCCTCACTAAGCCTATTTTTCTCATAGCCCAAAAAACCTATAAACCTATTTATGTATGATAATGTAAGTAGGGTATTGAAAAAAAAAGGAATATTATATTATCAATCATGTCCTTATAGATTCATGTAAAATTTCATGTCCTAACATTAAGTGGAAGTCCATTTTTTCTACATTTTTCTCTACTCAATTAGGCCTCAATTAAGTCTCTTAGCCTAGAACTCTATTTTCTTGATCCATACCATTCCCACAAGTGTTAAATCACCCAAAATCATGTTATTAAATTTAATTAGTCTATCACCAATCTCCATGTCAATTTTTATGTGGTAAAACCCTATGAAAGTGTGAGAACCATGAAATGACCTTACCACCTAGTCTCAATTTAGGCCTATTTGAGACTACCTTTGAAAATGAGCCTTTTTTGACTACCTAAATAATATATTTTGATGATTTTTGGGATTTAATTTATTTAAAATATCCTAAATTACCTTTTTAAATTATTCAAAATTTATCCTTTGCTCAAAACCCCTATACAACACCAAAAAACATGAAAAATAGGGAACTTATTACAATATGTACAACTACAAGTATGGATAAAGTACCTATTAAGAACCTAATTTAAATCATAAACAGTACATATAATAGTTTTTAGGATAAAATTATGTAATTAAATGTGATTTAGAGGTTCATTTGTCTTGTTTGGTCATTATCAAGGTTTAAGGAGGGTTTAATGCATGTTTCATTCTTAAGGATTTTTCATAAAGAAAAGATATTATTTCTCTCTCATAATTTCAAAATATTTTTTTATGGGACCCCTCCATCACTTAAAATAACCATTGGATCACATGAAAATCATCATGAAAACTTTGAGTGTAAGAAGGTACTCCTTTCGTTACAAATAAGCCATTTGAGAGGGGTTTAAACTCTTAGTCTTTGTTCATGAAGGTGTTTTACCTAAAACAAAAATCATTCCTCAATAATGTTATTTTTATACCTTGATACTTCTAAAAGATCCAATCTTCTATATTTATAATTTCAATTTCATAACAAGAGGGACAAAACTTGCCTTGAAATGTAGTTTTACATGAAGGGCATTTGAAGAGTTTACGGCCAAAATTAGCATTTATTTGATTTGATCTATCTATAGGTGATCTTGGATAATATTCACCCTAATATTGAACCTTTAAAGTCATTTTAAACCATTATACCATTCTCAACCATCCAATTTCACATGACTGTGCTTTATGGTCTATGCATGATATTAGACCTATTAGGCTTGAACAAGGTCTTATCTTTGTTATATATTTATATAATTGGGTATGAGGGTTATATGTGAAATTCATGAAAATTTGAAATTATTTTAAAAAAAAATTAGTCCCTTAGGATTTCTCCTTTTCATGTTATGAAAATGACCCTTACTTATCCAAAAAAGAAGGATTATGTGTGGGCTATGATCATTAGGTCTAGACTGAGTCCTAAACTTCTTCCCATATTGATATTAGGTCTAAGTATTATAAGATATATTTGAAACCATGAAATAATTTTCAAGTTTCCTTCATCCCTCTACCTCTTAAAATACCTTCCACTTATCAAATCAAGCAAAACTTTCATGAAAAGAAGGCAAACTTGTAGGTTGCTATTGGACTATGCATAGAGACTTTGAACTCAATTTGAACAGCCTAAATTATTATTTTATCATGCTTAATTTTGTCTTAAAAAAATCTCATGACTTGTTTTTCAATTGATACAAACCTCAAAATTTTCCATATACCTCTACCCCTTCTCCAAGCATAAGACCAGTCTACAATTCATTAGTAGCTTATAGGTGACCTTTAGGATAATTGATTACATCTAGGGGTCTCAATGTTTTAAACTTATAATTTATGACCATATCAATGGATATTGACTTTTTTGGAGTCCCAATTGGGATCAAAACTCTTTTCAAGCACCTCTACCCCTTTTTTCCTTAGGTCTAATGTTTGATAAATTCTTCAAGTCTATCTAGACCTATAGGCAGATATTTGCATTATTAACTCAGTCATTTAGTTACCCCTTAATTTGTAATTGACTAAGTGTTCTTCAATAGTTTGTGTCTTATTTGATATTATCTTGTATTTAAGTTTCCTATTAGGCTTGTTCTTGTGTTGATATGATATTTAATTTTATCTAAAATTAGGACATACAAGCTTAGGGCATGTAGGTCCCTTCTTTCTTTTTTAGGGATACAAATAGCCACTTATTTAGTTCTTTAAAAAATCAACCTTTTCAAATTCATTAAACTTATTTTTCACTCCTTCAATGTATTAGAGATCTTATTATTGATTATTTCATATTTTTAACTTTCCTATCTAACTAATTTGTATGGACTATATACAATCATCTTATGTATAGGGCTTGTGTATTGAAACATGGAGCATCTAGTCAGTTTGTATCACTTGATGATGGTAGTGGGGATGTAAAGTCAATATGAATATATGAGGAGATATATCAAGTCTCCCCATGTATTTTATCATCTTCAACCTAGTTCTATAGTTCATACAAGCTTGTATATGAAGAGATACTTGTGACTCTCATTAGAGAATGCATTTAGACTACAATATTCATCTTCCCATACTTATAATAGTGTAATGTTATCTCATAATCTTACACTATGGTATATCATTGATATTTTAGCCAATTTCTGTAATCATATATGTATTGGTCTTTATAACATAAACCATGTCCCCAAAGAGAATCACACTTGAAGAATATGGATAAGAATCACATCTCAGATAAATAATACATGAAATAAATAATTATTTTGGATCTTTCATAGGTGATGAATAATTTTTAACCTCTAAAGATGAAAAATATCTCAAAAAAAAAACTTGTAGTAGGATTCATTGAAATAGTTTATACATCAAGACACTTTTCCTTTAGGTGAAGACACTGCATGAAGATGATTTAGGTAATGAAACTACCATGGAAAGGAGATCCTTTACGTCTAAAAACATCCCTAAAAACCATTTTTCTCTATCAAATTATGAAGTGGAGAAATATATTCAATAATAAAACCTAACTATATGGATAGGTTTAGTCATATAAAATGAGAAATTAGATGACTTAAGTATGGATAATGACACCCAATCCATAGGTATTCTTACTTGCTTACACAACCCTTCTAGGCTATTCTTTCACTGATTCCTAGTCATCCACACCTTATAAAATTAACCTTTATAAACCCAAGAAAATATTTTAGGCCCAGATCCATCTGCGTAGGTGTCATTCCCTCTAGAAAATAGCACCCAACTTGGATAGGAGCATTGAAACCTAGGGTGTTATGATTTTGGCACTATTGTCCAAGTGTAAAATTTGTCCTAATGATCATATTCTTTTGGATCCTTATCATTTTTAGTATCAACCTAATGTGAATTAATTTAACCCATGACCATTAATTTACCTATATAAGGCCATTAAAATTCCATTTATAAGGGTTGGCACTCATTTACAAGAGAGAATCAAGAATATAAGCAAGTACACTCAATCACTCTTCTCTATTTTTTGCATACAACCTTCCAAGATCATTTCAAGATTATTCAAACCTTTACATCAGTCTCTAGCCATCTAAAGTACATCTAGTTACATTTATCATACATAATTATGCCAAATACTTTAATGGGATAACTACATTAGCTTGATCCCTCCTAGAAGTATTGGTATGTAGGCAGCTTGCCCACACATGGGGTGTGAAGTGTGTCCAATGTATCCTTTACACACTAACCTCTTCTCTATATTTTCCAAGCTTACATTAATGTTCAATCACAAATAGATCCTAGGGATTTTAATATTAAATAGATGTACATTGAGCTCTTCAAGCTTCCAGGTTTTGATATTTCATTAACAGGGTAACACAAGCCTACCAAACAAAACCTAGAAAGCTTAGACCACCTAGACAACAATGCCAAGAAAGGAATAAAATGCTAGACAATAGGGTGTCCCAATTTTGGCACTCCTATCAAATATAAAAATGAACATAAAGATCTAGTTTTTGATGTTTTCCAGTCTTGTTCCTCTAGTATCAGACCATATCTCAGTCTAGATCATTCATAATAAGCTATGTTAGATTTCTCTTATTTATTACTATATTTAGAAAAGGAAAAAATACAAATCTATTTACACAAATCAGTAGCTTAATTCTTTCATATTATTTACTAATTTAATTTTATTATAAATATTTGTTTACTTAATAATAAAACCCCATTATTCTAAAAATAATAAAATAGTTGGTGAACCCAACTTACTTCGAATTTTGCACAAAACCCTAGAAATTCTAAGGTAGATTATTTATGATTTTTTGCCATAATTTCTTAATTGTTCCTATATTTAAAAATCATAAATATAAAAATTAATTGAGAATTTATCAATATATTTATAAAGACCCTAGTTTGCACATACTAGGTCCTTTTTACATACAAACACATTCCAAACACTAGGAAAAATAGATTGCTAATTTTAGAAATAGTTTTTGATTTTTCCTAAAATTTTAAAGAAAAATTCTTTTTTTTTTATAAATTCATATTTAAATTTTAAAATTATCATGCTAGTTTTAAAATTTCATTCAAAATCACTAGTTGCATATACTAGCTCATACTTCGCTTCTTGCGGTATCACCTTACATCTATAGTGAAATTACAAAAATGATGCTCATTTATTTACAAAATTTTATTACATTTCTTACAAATAATAAGGAAACCATAATAATCCCAATCATGTACATGAATGATGAAGTCTATCATATGTTATTAAGAAATTTCATCCTTTTCATTTCATGCTTATGTTCCATTATATGGGATGATATTACAAAATTCATTTCCAAACATGCAAAAGAATCCAAAATTCTTTTTACATATTCTCTTTTGCTCATATATAATTTTTTTAAAATTTATCTTGATAAATGCATTCAAAATGTCATGTTGCATATCAAAATTTTATGTGCCTTTTATGCAAAAATTCTTGTCTCTATCCTTTGCTCTTTATTCCTCATATCTAAAATTGTTTAAATTTATCTTGCTAAACTCATTCAAAATGTCATGTTGCATATCAAAATTTTATATGCCTTTATGAAAAAATTCATGTTATCCATCCTTTGATCTCTATTCCTCATGTGGAAATTTTTTCAAGCTTATAATGTTAAACATATTAGAAATGTCATAGCACATGTTAATGTTTATTATACATTCATGCAAAAATTCATCCTCTCTATTACTTGCTCTCTATCTCATATGTGGAATTTTTTTTCAAATATATCATGCTAAACACATTAGAAATGTCATATCACATATCAAAATTCTAAATTTATTCATGCACAATGTCATGCTCTTTATTACATACTTTCTCTCTCTCATGAGGGAAATTTTTCAAGACTATCTTACAAAACATATTAGAAATGTTATGATTCAAGTCAAAAAAATTTATGCATTTATGCATAATTCCATGCTCTATATCTCCTATTTGCTATCTATCATGTGGAATGTTCTTTATAAACATATTTCTATACATAGTTTCTACTTAGATGTAGCTAACTCTTTTGCTAATTTTAAGTATCTCCCTATCACTACTAGACACAAATAAACACTAATGGTTATATTTATCCCTCCTCTCTTCAAACTTAGTTCATATAAATTTTATCCCACACCTACCATCAGATCTATGCCTATAGTAGATTATACGATACATTCTATCACCCATATTTACAAAGATAGGCAAGTTGATTACACCCATGGTTATAGCTTTGTCACTCACGGTAGTACCCCTTTCGATCTATTTTTAGCTCCTCCACCTATTACAGTTCTTCCTCTTATCCAAGTTCAACCATAATCAAGACCTTCACCACTAGCATAAGATTTCATACACCTACACAACTTCAGGATTTTAGACAGCTTCTAGCTACCATATTCATACTAAGGGTAGTCTCATTGAGATCTCATGCATACACATAGATCACATGTTTAGAGAACTTTTCCTACTATCGAATATGTCCCTAGAGACCTACAATTTCATCCAATTATAAAAGTTACAATGGGACCCCATAGTTGGTTTCCAAAATAGATATTTTAGAACATTTACAACATATACAACTTTTAGAGCCACAGTCTCAACATTTCCATCATGCTTCATGATCATGCATGATCCTTATTCTTGATACAAGACAACATGATAGGGAGTCTCCCATGAGACTCATTGGTTAGTATCATTTCTTTGTATTATTACTTGTACATAGATTCCTTTTGTTTGATTGTATATTGTTCCTTTCTAATTTCTTGTACATAGTCTCTTCTATTTGATTGTATATAGTTCAAAATTTCAAAAATACAAAAACAATATAAAATATCAAAAATACCAAAAAAATTTTGATTGTATGCATCATCCATGATTTACATTCCTAATATCATGTTAGGACTTAGATTTTTTGTTTCATGTTATTGTATATCGGTTTATCTACATTGTCAAGCTTCACTTGATCTCTTTTGAGTGTGTGTATTGACATCTAACTTCTTGATTTCTTAAATATACCCATTGAGGGGGTATTCCTACTTATACATTAGAAACAAACATAAATATACATACCCATTAATGGAATATTCTACATGACAACACCATCCAAGTTATGTCAATCCTACACTACACACTCTAAGCTATCATACTGATGTACATTACTTACTAGACTACATAGATTACTATATCAACATTTCACTAGCATCTAAAACTTGTGTATCTCTTAGAATATACATAATATTATACTAAAATGTCTTTCATACTTTCACTTCTTGATTTGATTATTTAGATGCATTTATATTTCTAGTTTACTTGATTTCATTCCTTGCTTAGCATAGCTTGTGTGATTACATCTCTAGTTCCATTTTTTCTTCTTATATGTGTCTTAGGAAATTTTACAATGTCTTTTGATTTTTTTTCATGTATATCTACACTCAAGAATTTTCCAATGTCCCTCAGTGTACTCTTTTATGTGACAGTCTTTGCTTGTTTCAAATTTTATGTGTATGTAGCATTTGAACATGCCTTTTATGATTGCTTTATAGTTTGAGTGACATATGCCCATGTCCCTTATTTTCATGGCCCATTGTCCATCCTTGTATTCTTTTTTTTCTTTCTTGATTTCTTGATTTCTTGTTTTGCTTATTAATATGTGAAATTCCATGATCCACATCATGCATTTCCCTTTTTTTATTGGATGCCATGATGGACATCATTTTCCATCCCTGTAACTAACATCTAAACATTTCTAATTATAGTTAAATAATTTGCATATGATTTTACATTTTTATATCTATCTAGGTATACCCTTATTGATCTAACAGTCTCTCAATACAAAAATTGCCATATCTAGAGATATCTTGCCAAATATCATTGCTATATCATGTATCTATGTAGCATAACAGACTTGCAAGACTCTTTTATTTTTAGGGAAGCCATTGTAGGTTCATCATTCATACCATAAAAATATGGGGAAAAAAATAGGGGTTTTTTCATAGATATCAAATCTTATAATAGTCAAAAAACTAGCATTCAGATCACCTAGTTCAGAATCTAGAGGTCAAACCAGTGAAAATAAAGCAAGAAAATAGTGGTAGTTCCAAATCAACAACTAGTTTTAACATAAGACAATAACACCAAAAATGAATAGTAGTGACAAACACAAGGGTGCCCTCATTTTTTTTCTCCTATATAATAAATAAATACTTATATTTTCCAAAAATAGGTAAACAATTTAGTTTAAATATAGTTTTTGCACATCCAAATCAATCAAAATCAGTAATTCAGTATAGTTTTCTTACATAATTTAGATATATGGGGTTATCATGCATGTCATGATGGTTCTCACTTTCAATTTCAGATTAGGTAGTTGACATAACTTCTAGATTAGAATCCATGTTCTCACATTTAATTTTAAATTAGGGGAAATGTTCATGGCATATGGTCTTCTTTTATTTTCAAGTTTAGATTATTATCAAGACATTCTTAGTAGTTACCTACCTTACTCCATTTTTAGGTGGTTAGCATCACTTTAAAGTTGAAATTTCGTACAAGTTTAACTTTCTAAGTACTTAAGTTCCTGAATTGGCTTTCACATAAGCTTAGAACATTAGTTTTGGAGTGGCTTTCATACAAGCCTAACCTCCATCTTTCAAAATGGCCAAGAGTGGTTTAGTTTCCAACATACATTTAGGTTATCCATGACACATTTTTATATTTACAAAACGTCAATGAGATCCATGATCCATCTCATATGGAATATATTATATACTGGTATCACTTCATATGTTCACTTTTCAGGGTAATGATTGAGCTAAAGGGTCAGCCTTTGTATTCTTGAGCTACCTATTCAGAGGGATTGGAAACATCATCTAGACATTGATTATCACATGCATGATTCATTAACTTCACATAGTTTTCAGTGATGGATCCAAAGGGATAACCATTAAATTATTGTGCCACTTTCTAGGGAATTGAGCATCAGCTCTATTCACAATATTAATCTTGATTCAACACATACCCAACATTATCTAGCATAATCTAGCATCACAATAGGTTTTGTATTGGTTTATATACTTAGTGAGGTGATTTGTTCTTTCTCTTCCTCTTAATAAAATTTTATATGTTCATATTTTAGATATAGCAAATCTAGTAATAACTGGTCTACTTTTATGTTTTCATAGTAGATTCACACTTCACAGTGTGCTCTCTCTAAGCACATCCAACATCACACAACTTCATGAGATTCTCCCTTACAGGTAAGTTTAGGTATGATTTTTAATTTACTTTATAATTATATTTTTATTTGATGCATCAATAAAATAAATGGGTGGCAAATGTAGTCATATAAAATGTGAAATTGGATGACTTAAGAGTGGTTAATAATACCCAATCCATAGGTCTTTCTACTTGCTTACATAACCCTTCTAGGATATTATTTCACTGATTCCCAATCATCCACAAACTTTTGGACTTAACCCTTATAGACCGAAATAGATATTTAAGGCTCAAATCCACCCCCCCATGTCTCATTCCCTCTAGATAATAACACCCAACTTAAATAGGAGCACTAAAACCTATGATGTCCAAATTTTACCATTGTTGTCCAAGTGTAAAATTGGTCCTAACAGTTAGATTTTTTTGTATCCTTATCCTTTTTATTATTGGTGTAACACAAATTAATTTAACCCATGATGATTAATTTCCCTATAAAAGTAAATTAAAATTCCATTTAGAAGGGTTGGTACTCATTTACAAGAGATAATCAATAATACAAGCAAGTACACTCAAGCACTCTTCCCTATTCTCTGCATACAACCTTCCAAGATCATTTCAAGATTATTCAGACCTTTCCATTAGTCCCTAACCATATGAAGTACATATAGTTTTATATCTAGTTGAAATTATCATACGTAATTACAACAACCACTTCAATGGGAGAACTACATTAGCTTGATCCCTCCTTAGAGTATTGGTATGTAGGTAGCGTGCCCACACATAGGGTGTGAAGTGCATCCAACATATCCTTTACACACTAACCCCTTATATATCTTTTCCAAGTTTACATTAAAGTCCAATAAAAAAGATATTCTAGGGATTTTAAGATTAAAAATAAACTCACAATGATCTCATCAGTCTTCTAAGCTTCAATATTTCACTGACAAGGTAACACGGGCTTGCTAAACAAAACCTAAAAAGCTCAAACCACCTAGATAGTGCTAAAAAGGGAATAAAACACTAGATAGTAGTGTGTAACACTTTTATTTCTCCTATAAAATCCAAAAAACAACCTTAGGATCTAGTTTTTGATAGTTTCTAAGTTTTGCTCCTCCAGTATTAGACCCTATCTTAGCCCAAATCATTTAGAATAAGCTAAGTTAGATTTATCTTAATCATTACTATATTTATAAAAGGAAAAATATTTTGTTTTTACATAAATCAATAGATTAATTTTTTCATATTATTTACTTTATTTAGACCTGTTTATTTAATTAGGAATAAAACCCCATTATTTTGAAAATAATAAACTAATAAGACATAGTGACCTGTTCTCACTCTTAGTGATTTTTAATAAATAAAGGGCCATTAATATAAAAAATAATACCACTAATTTAAATATTATTGGGACCCATAACAATGGCCAAATTTTTAGATCCTAACTCTCTCTCTCTCTCTCTCTCTCTCTCTCTCTCTCTCTCTCTCTCTCTCTCTCTCTCTCTCTCTCTCTCTCTCTCTCTCTCTCTCTCTCTCTATGAAGGTAGAGATGGAGGAGAAAGAGTTCTTGAATCATCTATTCTATCTAAAAGTTGGTAAAAATATTTAAAATTATCTTAATAATCCCCTAGGACACTTATAAACCATTTACAACTGAAATCTAAACTTGTAAGGCCGTACAAGTGCCCAAAAGTGCTTGTAAAGTGTCATTTTGCCTAATTTAATCATTAAAATATAGATTTTACTAGTTTATGACTATCACTAAAGATTTAATTACCATTTTATGACATCAAAAATTTTATTAATATTATTAAAATGTTTTATCCTTGGAATGGTATGTGAAACTCATCTAAATAGGACAAAAGGTGGCCAAATTGTCATTTTTCATATAAGAGCTAAATAAAAGGTTAGTGAATGATA
Organism: Torreya grandis; assembly: GCA_037957365.1. Classification (NCBI taxonomy): domain Eukaryota; kingdom Viridiplantae; phylum Streptophyta; class Pinopsida; order Cupressales; family Taxaceae; genus Torreya; species Torreya grandis. Next base: position 1,256,993 of record JARHVA010004890.1, read on the forward strand.
TTATGATCTTAATTATACCTAAAAAAACTTTTATAATTACCTCAAACCATACTAAAAATTTTACAATGTTTGAAAACATCAAGACCTTGTAATTAACCCCTAGGACTAGATAAGTGTACAGAAGACCAGAACTTAGATAAGGTTAGATAAGGACAAATATGACCATATGAAACTCTTTAGGACCATTTAAGACCATAAAAATACAATTACAAAACCATTAATTTTTTTTGACAACCTTATTAAGTTTCAAATTAGAGGGGGTGACTAATTTTGACTTGATGTCAAAATTTGGTCAATACTTCCTATCATCAATTTTGAATCCATTGAGTTAGAATTCATAACATGTATGACTAAATATGAAAATATTAAAATAATAGTAAAGGTTGGCCACTTATTCTAGAGATTCATCTTCATGAGATCAATTTTTTAAAATTGTGTATTCTTCTCCTAAGTATACTATAATTTGCACTCCAACATGACTTATATTTATGACACAACCTTCTTCTATAATTTCCTTGTAGGCTTAGCTAATACCAATTATATTCAAAACTATAGTATTACCTTCAACAAGTTTAGTCATTATGTAAATTAAAAGTTTTTTTTATGACATTTTACACATTAGCATTTCTTAATATTGGTATATTTGGTTGGCCAATTTACACTAAATTTTACTCTAGTTTGAGAGTAGTTTCAACTAGCAGTGCCACTCATGCCTAATGAAGTGACTAATGGAGTATGTCTTTGAATGATTTATTTATATATTTATATTTTAGTTATATATTTAAAGTAATAATATCATTTGTGATGTTGTAAAAAATGCAGAGTCTACATTATCAAATCAAGAGTTGGTCTTATATAAATTTGGAAAAGCTTTGAGGATGAGTTGATCCTATTTATATATATTATATGAATATGTTTTATATATTTTAAAAGGGAGGATAATTTTGTAAATTAATGTAATCAATGAAATTTTCTAAGATAATTCTATGAGTTTGTGTGGAAGTGTTATCTCTTCTAATTTTATGTGTTTCATTAGAGAATTTCTATTAAGTTGAAAAACCTATCATAAGTTAGGTGTGTTTTATTTTCAAGGATGGCATTAAAAATTATGTTAGTCTTATTATTTATTTGGTTATATATCATACTTATTACTTGTTAGTGATAGTGGATATGCACATCAATTTGGTATTGATAACATATTTTATTATAATCACTAAATCTTTCTGCATTTATTTTCTTAGACTCATCATTGTGTTTCTTTATGTTATATGCTTTTATCTAACCCATATCAAACATTAGTTTGTGACATGTGCTTATCCTAGTATAGTAAGTTGTCTTATAAGGATTTAATCCCTAGTTGGATCATAATACCCCTTTTTATACATTAATGTTCCCTTTTTTACTTGGACTTGTTCATCATATCTTAGATCCACCTATCCATGTCAAGTATATTTTAGATATATAGTTACATGCTTGTAATATCTAAAGTATTTGTGGTAGATAACCACTTTATTCATCATTATTACACCACTTGGTTATTTATAAAATTGAGACTTGTAACTTATTTCTAGGAGTGAATTTTCATCTATCCTAAAATGTTGGGGACCTTCTCATAATAATATTTGGTTTTCATAGAACCCACATAAAAAATATTTATCAAGGGCTATAAGGATGGCCTAATTATCTATTTTTTTAAAAATTAACTTGAGTTAAATACACTAAATCCACTAGTAATATTAACATGGTCCAATTATGATTATAGTCTACTAATATTATCACCCTTATAAGTTCACCAAAGATCCAAATTAGATAGAGGTATCCCTGAAAGATTTTTCATTCAACCAAATTCATAACCCATTACTTCTAGCACCTACTACACCAAACATGAGTTTATGATTTTTGAATAATCCTACACATGTGTCTAATCAAAATAATAAAAATCAATATTTAGTCCTAGTTAACACTTTTAGCATGTAGGTAAAAACTTATGATTCTACCAAATCTAAACTAGATGACATTGAACAAAAGGTGTAGAAACATAGTAATGAGTTTCTAGGCATGAAAAATGCTTAGGGAACACTATAGGGGAAATAATTAATGTTAATTTTACATTCCATAACTATAAAACACCATTTAATAGGTTAGGTAATAGTTCAAATCTATAAACTAATAAACTTCCTGAGATAAACATTTGTGAGGTATCCCTACCCAAATTTTGTAGAGTTCATAATACCACACAAAATGTGAATTGGATTGCATAGAATTCTATACTTCCTTTAAAATATTTCATAAAGAGATGGAAAGATATGATATTTTATGAAATCATCCTAATCCATCCATATCCAATGCCACCATTACCTCTATAAATTCATTTATGTTTGACATATATGGCTTGTCATTCGCTATTGAGGATGAGAATGAACTAGAAGACAAAACAAATGAGTTTTATGATTTTAAATAATTATAAATAAATAATTATAATTTGAAAAAAAATCAATAACCTATCATGACTTCCACACCACCAAATAAAAATTTAGTCACTCCTAGTCTAAATGATAATAATAATAATCCAACCCGTCTGAAATAAAATAATCAGAAACGACATGATGATATACATAATAAGAGTGGATACAATATATCTGATGACATCATGAAAATCAAGGTAAAAAAATACACTTCATGAGTTATCTCAGAGAATAAAATAAATATTTTTTTCCTCAAAACTTTTACTAGCAAGTCATCTACTAATAAATCAAAGGCTACATATATAAACGTGGTTGTCTATAAAATTTTGGGGAAAATGTGCATAATTTATTACTTGAATAAGGATATTTAGATAAATTTATGCCCAAGAAAATATGTAATAAGTTAGGATTGACTCTGGATAAATCCAAAAGGGTGGTCTTATAACTAGACAAGTCTTCACTACTAATTGTTGGGAAATTATTGAATGTCTAAATGAAACTTACTTCTGAGCCACATGTCCAAAATTACATTTACATCCTTTTAGTTGAAATTGTTGAGGATTATGATTTATTCCTAAGTCATGATTGGTCAAAAACATTGAATGGCTATATGGAAATATATTTTTCACTTATGTGGTTTCCTTAGAAAGGACTATCCAATCATATTAGATTTGAATTAGAACCAAAAATGAAAAATGAAATCACATAATAAATGATAAAAAAGAAATAAAATTATTTTACTTTGTCATTCTTAGGGGTTTACACCTTCAAAACTAAACCTAAGAAAAATAAATGATAATTTGAAGGTCCTTCACAATTATGGATCATATATTTGATGGTGCATATTATAAATAGGGTTTAAGTGTTGGTATGACTTTGATTAATCCCTATGAGATGAAATACCTTGATAATTTTAGATTAAAATATCCATACAATAACAATCAAGCAGAATATGAAGCCTTGATTTTGGAGATCCAATTCACACTAAAGCATAATGTCAAACAATTACTAATGATTGGATTTTTAGAGTTGGTTGCTAACCAAGTAAAGATTAAATATCAATGAAAGTTGCAATATGTAAATATATAATTATAGATTTTGGTACCCAATTGAATCATTTGAAGCTTTCAATATATAATTATTCCTAAGAGATAAAAACTAAATAGAAAATTCCTTGGTTGCCTCTGTAGTAAATTTGGCCTCACTTAAAGAGCAAAACTTTTAGAAATTTTATATAGAGTTGGTACCATGTCATTCAATCCATAACAAAAATTGAAAAATTTAGTACAAATCTATAGATCATAAAGTTCATGGGTAATTTTGGCACCTTCAAAACATAAATCATTATGAAAGAGATTTTGACCTAATGAATAAAGATGAAATAAATATGGTGGTATCATTCAATTAAATTAAAATAAGATAAATAAAAGTATTATCTCCTTGAAATGAGTCTTTGATATGGACCGTCAAGCCTAAAAATAAAAACAACCTAAGACAAGCAAATCTAATTTTTCCAAGGTGAAATTTGGGATAGATGAGAATCCCCAATTTATGAACATTAGATTGAGTTGTAATAAACAATAAAATCATTGGCTAAAATAATTATTAATGTAATATAAGGATGTGATCAATTGTAATTATAAAAGCATAAAAATATTTTACCCTACAATTATCACACATACCATACCACTGAGATAAGAAAACAAAACATTTAGATAGATACAAAGACAAGTTAACCCCATTATGGAGTCTCTCATTCAGAAAGAAGTCTATAAATTAATAGATGTTAAAATTATAATTCCAATCAAACATTATTTTGGGTGGTCAATTTAGTTTCTATGTGAGAAAATATTGGCAAAATCAAGTTGTGTGTTGATTTCATAAATCTTAATCGTACTTTAAAAAATGGCAATTATAGCTTGCCTTCCCTAAATGAATTAATTTAGGTACTTAGTGGGTTATAAATGTGAAAGAGGAATCCAAAGAGGGTTAGTTTGACCATTAGTGAATACACATCAAAAATGATTGAATGAAACTAACACCTTAAGCCTATTCACTATATTTGATCAATCATAAACAAAAGATAAATCAAATAAAAGACAAAACATAAAATTTTAATGCCTTCCTTGAAATACCTCATTTTCTTGTTGGTTCAAAGAGGTATATGATTATATTATAGAACTAGAGGTATTTGGAGATGTCAAATCTGCATGTAGGTAAAAACTCCCCTTATATACACTTTATTTAGCTTAACAATTGGCTTGAGAATTATGAATCTCCTTAGGTATTTTTTTAAAGTAAGCTTAGGTTCAAGAAGATTGTCTATAATAGAGGGGGAACCTTAAATTTATAGATTGGTTACATTCGTGAGGACTGTCGATATTGATCTCTAAATATAGGGATAGGCATGAGTCTTCACCTTTATTAATGTTAGAAGTTGGAAATGTAAGAGGGTCAATTTAATTAAATTTGGAGCATGGAAGAGATTTGGAAGAAATGTCCAATCATGACCCCTTTTGGAGTGTACAAGAGGGTTTAATAAGAAGTATGTAAGATGTTGTAACAGAGTTTAAGATCTTACTTTTAATCCTCTCCTTTCCCATTGACATTACCTATGTGATGTCATAAATATGAGGTATTAAAAGTATTTTTTATTTTAGATAAATATGATTTTTCAAAAAACTATGGAATTTTGCATTAGAAAATGTTTATGTTAATTAATCAGGTAATTAATTAACCATTAGAGTAAATATAACATTTTCAATGCCATTTATCTAATTAATATCTTGTTCATTTGACCTAGTAATAAATTTTGTAAAGCACCGATTCAATTATTAGAAGAAATAGATGATGTGAAATGGTGTATTGACCCTTAACTAGGGATGTACCAATGATTTGGGATGTGTACATCAAGTGTGTAGTATAATTGGGTTTATTTTTTGATTTATGGTTTAGTATACATATGATTACATTAAATCATTGCAATTATAGTTTACACATGGAAGTGGTGAAAATGAAGTGTCTATATTTTACCCCTATTTGAGAAGGTATTTAAGACACAAGGTAAAGTAACATCTTATGAAATAATGAACAAGTCATTAAGAAGAAATTTCTAAATATTTAAGAATGATGTGTTTGATAATTACTAAATTTATGGTCCAATGAGTTTAGATTGATGCCTCATATATCACTTGATAATCCTTAAATGCCCCCTTGAGGGGATGGTTAGAAAAAGATAAAAATATATGGGCCCTTGAATAAGGAAACAACATAGTCTATAGGAGAAGGGGTTAGAATAAAGTAGAATATATAAGAGATGGGATAGAAAATAGTTAACAAAGACAAAAATGGGTCTCTGAGGAATAAAAAATGATAATGAGGAGTAAACATCCAAAATGAAAGTTATATATTCACCCGTAAGAGGTAAAAACTATTAATTTTTACTCTCCCCCTTTAAATAATTGATCTTTAGTTTTGTGCAATAGGTAGTGATGAAGAAACCTATGTGATAAAGGCACCTTATTGAGTGGGTTTGAGAGCATAGGCGACCACTAAAGATTAAAAAACAAATGATTAAACTTATATTTAGTCAATTTTTTTTATTTAATCACATTTATTACTATGAATAGATAGGGAATCAATTAATCCACCAATTTTATAAGAAATTAAATCAATAATTTTACCAATAAAAATGATAAAAATGTTAGTTAAATAGAGGAAACAACTTTCAAAGAAATAGTCTCACAAAAATGGTGAAAACATGATAGGGCTACCTAGAAAATGGTGAAATCATCAATTTTGATTGGGAAATGCCTAAACAACAAAAATATGGAAGACAATTACAAATGGAAAAAATGTGCTATGAAATGGTAAAAATGCTAGGAAAGCACTAAATTTTCAAGTTAGGAAAATATTAGGCATATTTTTAGATGAAGCTTTAGAATTGGTCTAGGCATAGATTAAATTGATAATAGCATTAGGAATGATGCTTTTTAAGAATAATAGATTATATATTTTTTTTATAGATTTCAACTTTATATTGATTTTTATAGAGTTAGTGATTTGTGTTGACTTATCTTTTCTTGAAGGAGTGAGTCAATGTATTGATCATGTGTGATCACCTATCACATTGTGTATGGATAGGGTAGATATATACCAAGTAGATGTGCTCATTTTTAGAGGCTATAGACTTACTATACATCACCAACATATTAGATATTAATGTAAACAAAGCCTAACTTTGTGCACTTGCTAAGCGATGGAATCTAGATACATATACATTATACCTAACCATAGGAGAGGCCACAATCAGAGTGTAGGATGTGTGGTGAATTTTGATATTTTTAATGAAAGGATGATCACTATACTAGATTAGCCCCAAATAGAAATAAACCTTTCTAAAGGACTTGATCAATTACATAGATGTACCTATATTTAATGGGATGGTTGGCATTGATTTGTTGGAGACCATATGATTTGCCTTGATAGGCACCCTCACCACCAAAGTGGATTGACATAGAGGTTGTTGTGTTAATGGTCATTTTTAGTGGTATCAACTTTCATGACAAGAGTCATTGATATTGAATATGGGATTAGGTGGAATGATTAGAGATATGATTGACCAGACCACCATTTTTTCTTGGGGATGGATTTATTATACTAACTATACATATACCTTCACATAGTTTCATATCAGGGAGGTCAAAACATTGGTAACTCCATGTTGATCTAGGTCTATGCCTAGGAGAACATTACTATTGAGTGACTAGTAGGCCTAAGATGGGTATGGGATCCATTAGAACCCTAACTTTTTGATGGGTTCAGATAGGGGTTGGACATAAAGGGCATAAAGGAGACATATACTAGTGTCTGAGAGTGATAGATGATATGGGAGATGGGGACCTTGTCTAGTTTCCCTATCTATAGTTTTAGATTCAATGTTGATGGGATGGTTGGTATACGATGTTCATTACCCTTAAATGTTTTATAACTAGTATATAGGCACACATTATGGAGGAATACATGCTAGACTATGTTCAAATCCAATTTTTTATACAACATGATGTTCCATATGGTCAACCCTTCTTTGTGCATGTGTCTAGAGAGATCAACACATTGATGCAACCTACAGACAAGCATTTTTCCAAATAGAGTTATGTAGGGGTGACATATATTGGTTAGGATTATAGATGGGGCATAGAAAATGTAGGGTTGATAGTGGCATACACAACATAGTAGGACATGTTTCAACTAGAGAGATTGGTAGTGCCTCACGGTGTCCCATGGCATTTGGTAACACTATCGGTAGTATATGCACTAGGATAGGGATCATATGAAATAATGATGGAAGTGGATTCATAAGGTGAAATTAGTTCTATAAATGATAATAATAGAGATATTATCCTATACCTAAGGATATATATTGATATTATAAGTACACATGACAAATCTTCCCAAGATACACAAATGAGGATGAGGGACCTAGGCCAAGCTGGTCCATTAGGGATAGCTAGAGCATGTAGGGATATTGATTATCTAAAGGAGGATATTACCATGAGGATGGATAAAACACATGGACTATGTGCTAAAGCCACCCAATTAAAATAACAAATAACTACCAAATATAGGTAAATAACATCCATTGAGTCAAAAATTATGTCACTAAAGGTAGAGGTGGCCTAGATGATAGTGATTTAGCCCTAGAGAGAAAGAGTGCTATGGCAAATGAGTACAGACTTTGTTTGGAGTGACATATAATGCATTAAGTGCTTATATATTTATATCTTTCACAAATTGTCCTTGAGAACCTTCAAGCTAAGAATGAGATAGCTTACTACCCTATTTTGTATGAGATCTTTGTACTAATAGAGGGAAAAGTACCTACTTATGAGGTTCATGAGCATAGAGATTAGCTTCCATTTCTATGAGGTCAATGATATATCACACTTTGATGTAATGATATGTAGTGCATCATCCACCACCTCCCCTACAACTAGGGCCCATGAGTCCACCATAATAAGAAGAGAGGATAGGGAGATCATAGATCATGAGGATACATAGAGGACCTCTCATAAGAATTAGAGTAAGATTTGATTGGCTTATGTTGATAGATATATATATGTTTTACTATGGCCTATATATATTTGTGATTTATATGGCATTATTGTTATGATATATATGATAATAATTTTCAATCTTACACTGTACACATACTCTAAAATTATTGTGATATGCGTGTGTGTGTGTGTGTGTGTGTGTGTGTGTGTGTTGCCTTTTTTTATTCTATTTTGTTATTACCTCATAATGATAGAATAGGAAATATGATTAGATGTTAGATTGTTATTTTATATTCATGTTCATATGGATATTTTTGTAAAATGTTTCTTTGCCATATGTTGTTTTAACATTATATATATGGATGATTAGTAAATGTTATTGATGTCATTTATTATACTAAAAATGTGATATGATGTGACTTGGCATGAGACATTGATATAGGATCATGTTGTTAAATATATATAAACTCATTAGTTGATATGTTTCATGAGTATCATATAGATTGAATATGTTATTCAGTTGATTTTATTGATATTGGTAGACAATGATATTTATTGCTTTGATATTTCCTATTAAACCTTTATTACTTAGTTTTTTGTTTTGAATTTGACATTACGGACCATAATTATAAATGAATCATGATAACATTGGATTCCATAAGCATGAGAAATTGATTTAAATGTAAATGTAAACAACTTATGGTAAATGTATAAAGAATCGAGATCAAAGTGTAAAACTTAGTGAAATAAACCAAAGGAAACCAAAGAAAGTAAAACAAAACACACCAAAAATAAAGAAATCAAGAAAACACAAACACAAGAAAAAAATAGTAAGCAAGAAGTTAATTAACCATTTATGTGTGTGTGAAAATAAGTCATTACACTTGGGTGCTACCTCGAAGGCAAGATAAAATTTAGATAAGTATTTTGACAATTTTTGTATTAAGGGGAAATATGATAAGAAGAAAGAGGTGGACAAGATGATTTGAGATTCCAAATACATCCAAGTGATACCTACATAGTTCATTGTGAAATTAAAGCCAAATGTAATTTTCCTAGAAAATGGGATAAGTAGGGAGGAACTCATAAAATTATCTAACAATTTAAATCATTATCTAACAATTTTAAATTATCTAATAATTATCTCATAAAATTTTAGATAATTTAAATGATTATATCATAAAATTACAAGTGCATTTAAATGATTGGCTCACAAAATGATGAGAGTGTTGAGTTGATTGGCTTGTAAAATGGTGAGAACATTAAACTCTTTAAGAAATGAAGATGTAAATAATAAGGATGAAATAAATAAAATATGAGTGTTAAGTAATTTTATACTCACACAATCCTCTATCTTACATATGTTCACAATGGGACTAATGATATAGGGAAATGAAGGATAAATATAAGAGTGGCCATGCTATCCCTAGATACCCCATGTATCCAAGTGATAGATATATAGTCTATGTAGGACAAAATATAATGTATTTCTCCCATAAATGGGATTATAATGAATAAATGATGATGTTAATTTAAAATTATCATGATTGGATAATAGGTTCCCACCCAGGAAATATTTTGAGTGAAAAGGGAGGGTTGCTCATGTTAAACTTCAAAGATGCCATTTAGAACAAGACCGAGAAGAAAGGCCACTAGTGAAAAAGATGACAATCTATTTGATTTTTTTTGTTTTATATCTATTTTATATATGTAATCCCATTTAATATTTTGTGTATTTATATCTCTCATGGAGATTTTAAGCCCTTTTTTATTTGTAATATTTTTTTGTAATTTTTAAATGTTTAGGAATTTTTTAATTTTTTGGTGTTTAGGATTTTTTGAATAAGATATTTATAGGAATATTTGGAAAGTATGATGTACAATGGAATATAAAAAAATTTATAAAGGAATCATATAGCAAAGGACAAAAAGAACCTTGGGTAGGGGTTCAAATTACTAACTCACAAAATTGTGAGAATGTGGCTTAAATTACTCACAAAATGATGAGAATGTGGCTTAAATTGATTAAAAAATGTTGATATTGTCACTTAAATTTCTCAAAAAATGGAGAGAGAATGAAATAAGAGTGGTTTAGTTGACCTCACAAACTAAGCATTGCCTACATAGTCTGAATGGACCTCAAACCACTGTAGTTCAACCTAAAATGAAAGATAATACTAATCAATATTAGATTAGGATAGGAATATAAAAAATTGGTAGTAATGGGATAAGACATGTAAAAAGACAAAATATGTAATTTCAAGGACCACTTTACAAAAAAACCAAACCAAATTTCTCTGAGACATTACTTTCAAGGATGTGTTGATGATGACCAAATATAAATTTCCTATTAAACCTTTCTCTAAATCTAGGATCTAAATCCATTTTTTGTATGTGTATACTAAAATTAAGATCAAGATGATAATAGGGTGGGAAATACATATAAGGATTAGTGGAATTATAAAATAAATGAATTTTAAGGTGATAGGGCATGCCCCAAAGCATGGGTCCTCATTAACAATGTTCAAGTAAATCAAGTGTAAGAGTAGTTGAGATGCATAATATTCATGGGATCATCTAGATCTTACCCATATGATATAGCCAACCTATATTCTCTAGACCCATAGTTATTCATAATAATGAATTGTATCAACTAATTAGGCTCAAATTTTCCCTTTGTTTGCCTCTCAACATTCATATTTTTATGATTCTCTTTCATAAAAAGATCACCAAGTTCAAAATCTTTACATTTGATGTTCTTGTTATATCTACAATAAACTTATTTTGATATGCTTGGATATTACTCAAGGTGGCTACCTATTTTTCATTGAGTATTTCTAGTTCTTATATCTGAACTACTCTATACTCCTCATTTTCAATGATAGCCTACAATGAAATGTTCAAGAAAGGCAAATTGATCTCAATAGGGATAATAACTTCAATTCAAAATACTATAGAATACAATGTTGCTAATGTTAGGGTTCAGGTAATTATATGGTAGGCCCAAATGGTAGGAAATAATTTTAAGTATTAATTATGGTTAGAAACATTGATAATATTCTTAAGAATATTGATAATAGTCTTTTTAGATGACTTATCTTGGCCATTACCTTGGGGAAAGTAAAGAGTGGAAAAGAATTTTTTGACATGGTATAATGAATAGAGTGCCTTTTCATCCTTATTTTTGAATGACTTTTCATTATCATAATGGATATTATATGGAATTCCATAGCAATAAATGAGGTGATTTAGAATTAATTTAAAAATTTGCCTATCAGTTAAATAACTGAGGGGAATTACTTTGACCCAGTTAGTAAAATATTTTATCTCAATGAGAATGTGTTTGTGGCCATCTCAATAAGTAGGATTGATTTTCCCTACATGATCAAATCCTCCTGATGAAAATTACTAAGGATTAGTGATAAGATGAAGTTCATGTGTTAGAGCATGCATCACATTACCATGTTTTTTACAACACACACATTTATTGACATATGTGCATGTATTTGTTTCCATAATTGAGTAATAATGCCTAGTTAATAGTAATTTATTGGCAAGGATAATTTCACTAGTGTGGACCCTATAAATCCCTTTTTTTACTTCCTTAAGTGTTAATACATATTTTTCAAACTTAAATAATGAATAAAAGCTCCATCATAACCTCTATGATAGAGTATATCAATGAGTAAGTTATAATAGGAGAGATTACAAACAAAGGATTTTTGTTGATTTCAAGAAATATTATAAGTAATAATGTATTTGTGGAGGTAATCATATAAATAATGGTACCAAGGTGAGTTGGGAAAAAAAATATCACACACCATCTCAAATGTTGAATGAGATTGAACTAGTTTCAAAATATGTTCAATAAGGAATTAGTAGTCTTGGACATGATATACAAACTCTATCAATGAACCAATTATTTCCATTGCATATGTTGTCCTATTGCTAGCCCTTAGAATATGCTCAAACTAGATATGTTCAAAGTTTTACTTAAGATTTTCCACCATGATTTTATAAGGTATAAGCTTCTCATACTTTATCTAATATTAATCTATCACTTGATTAATAATTAAATGAGAATCACCATGAACATACAATTTCTTAATATTCCATTGTACCATTAGGTGAAGCCTTATAACGAATGTTTGATATTATACCATATTGTTGGCGAAATTAAATCCTATCAAATTATGTTATAAACATAATTATAGATTTATATCTATAATATTTATAGGAATTATCAATTTATAATGTCCAATATTAATATTCAAAAGGTGTTTCATCTAGATCCAAGATTAGATCATCAAGGAAATAAAAAGTGAGTGGTTTAGTATCTAATAAGCATGCTCTATAAAGTTGACATGTAAGTAATTTCCCCTTAATTAACTTATGATTTACATATTAAATTTCAAATTCACTTAGTAACACGACCCATTTTTCCATGTGGCTAATCAACACTAACTTAAAAATTAGACATTTAATTTAGTCCACTTTGGTAATAAGAGTGGTTTTGTTGTTGAATATGTAATGTCACAACTTTGGGAATGTGAATACCATTGATAAGAAGTATTTCTCAATTGGGGTATATTTTTGTTCATATTACACCAATGTTCTACTTAAAAAATACACTTTTTTTTCTTTCTTGATCATCATTTGGGTAAAAAATTCCCGAAGGCATGTTCTATTGTTGAAATTTAGAGTAACAGGTTCCCAAACATTTGTGAATCTAAGATGAGTTGATTTTCCAAATATTCCTTCAAATTATAAAATGCATGTTTATAGTTAACATGCCATGAAACATTGGTTTCATTATTCAAAAGGTGAGTGAAAGGATGAAATATATCCACTAATTATGAAATGAAACATCAAATAGATTGAGTTTTATCGTATAAACTATATAACTGCTTCAAATTAGGAGGCATTTCTATAATGGCCTTAATCTTGAATAAATTAAATTTAATTCCCCTAAAAGAGAAAATGAAACATATCAAATTGATATAAGTGACACTAAATACACACTTATTATGATTAAGGTACACCTTATATTCATAAATCCTTTCAAATATCCTTCATGACACTTATGGATGGATTGCCCTTGTATTGGATTTTCCCAAAATGCTGTTCACATAGTCTTATATAGTATTGTGCATCATGTCATGGAAGATGACATTCATTTCATATTGGTATGTAACACTAGCATTCTTGAGGCCAAATGGCATCACTTGATAATATAATGTCCCCCATGGAGTTTTGAACATTATTTTGTGTTAATATTCATGTGTTATTTTCATCTAATTATATCCTAAGAGGACATACATAAGATATAACATATCATACCTAGCTATGGAATCTACTATCATATCAATGTTTCAAAATGAAAAATCATCTTTTAGGAATGTTTCATTGATATCTATAAAATATAAACATAAATGTATTCCTTATGGTTGATTGCTAATTGGGAAAATGTTAGATATCCTTTATCAATAGTCTATGTGATGAATACATCCTACATCTCATAAATTTTCTAATTATTTTTTTACTAGTATATTAATATAAACATGATTTTTTCTCAACATTTTTATAATTGTATTTGTATTTAGGCATACAACCAAACAAGGATCCAATCTAGGCATATCTAAATAGTACCATGAAAAAATATAAATAAAATACCAAAGTAGGGTAGTGAGGATATCATGTTCCTCTTCAGTGAGGGACATTCCAAGTGTGATCCATTTGGGATAATATAGTTTTTTAATGTTTAATTATATGGTATATTCCATGATAAGTGTGGAACAAACCTCTAAAATAGTTTTAAATGAGGTGCATTGATCTTATTCATCATCTTGTGGCTCAATGATATTTTTAAACTCACCCATGAATCACCCAAGGCTAGAAAAGGCCACTCAACAAATGTATGTGGGAAGTCTTCAACCAATTGTTCAAATACCTTATGATATCCTAATTGATTCATAACCTACATGACATTATGGGACTAGAGCTACCATAGGTTTCATTTAAAATAGGGAAAACTTGTCCATCTAATGGCACCTGAAATAGGTTTTTACCTCAAGACTCATCTTTTTCTTTACTATTTTCCTTGTCCAAAAGCACCTCATAGAGGTTTTCACTTTGGGACCTCAATGTTTCATTTTATTTTTATTTATATTTATGGAATTTTACCTTCTCTAAAAAATAGGTAATATTTTATAATGTAATAGTGAATCCTTGTTTATGATCACAAATAAAAAAACTATCTTTGAGACCCATGATTTAATAAATTGCCTCATCATCTTAGAAATTGTCCAATGGTATAATTGAATCTTGTAGGTCCTAGTAAATCAAATGGGGGTGATGGAGGAAAATAGGGGACTTATAATTGACATAAATTATGATAAATATGGTATTGGGATTAAAAATTTTGGTATCAACTAACTCTTAATATATTTTATAATATGAATATATGTCATTACCAACATATTCATTGTTAACATTAAAGTGGTATCACTATCGAGATCTAAGGGGTCACACCTAAGTATTTTTTATCCAATACATTGAGTTCATTTGTGTTTGGTATTAGATAAAATGATAATAGCCTTGATAGCTTTCCCCTAGGTCTTTGGCTTCATTGTCTTGATTAAGCATTATTCTATTTAGAATAAGATACTTGTTGCATTGGTATAAAGTTGTGAAGTCATCATTATATAACCATGAATAATAATCACCTTTGATTTTTTACTCATCTTGTGATGTATTTTTGACAAAATCAATAGGTCCTTTTTGGAGAAGATCAACTTTTTTTCACCATTAAATTCTAACACTCTTCACTTTAGGCCAACCATGTGATTTAGATGATTTAGACAACTTGTCTATATGAGAAACATTGCCAATTTGGTATTCACCATGGCCTTTATATTTAAAGGTAAAATCAAGAGATATTTGAGGAGGTGGTGAAAATGAATTATATGCAAGGGTACTTGGATTCACATAATTTAACTCAAGAGTTTTACATGATAGATATTTGTCCTTTCTAGGAACATGTTCTAGGTTAATATGATACTTGATATCTCATAATCTACTTCAAGATGTTTATAGTATTAATATAGCTATAAATTTCTAGGAATGGTGACCTCCAATCCATAATGGGGGACTTTAATACACTAATGTAGAGTGTAAGGTATTATTTTTACTTTATATATCTAAGGTTGCCTAAGGAGTAAGTTTTACAATATTTATAGATCAAAAACATGGAAAATCATGTCATGGGTTTGAGGCCAAATAATAATAGGTAAGAAAATGGTGCCTTGTGATTATCTCTCCTTACTTTCATATGATTTAGTGGTAATAGTGTCTAGTTTAAGATCTACTATAGTATATCCCAAATGATTAACAACCTCAAAGATAATGTTCAAACCCAAACCATTGTCTATGAGTAAATTCTTGATCTTATGTCTATAAGTGACTGATTCTATGTAAATTCTATTATTATGAAGAGCACCAAGGTATGACAAGTCTCTTTGGTCATAACTAGTTTGTTAATCTAGGCTAAATAACCAATAATTTCATGTCATTTATTAGGAGCAATGTCATTTATAACCTTGGATTGACTCAAAAACTCATTTAATAATTCTTCTGGATTTTTCACATACATAAAATATCTAAGATATGAATATGTGTAGGTGTCTTTTGTAATCCACAAAATCATATGGCTTGTCATTAGTATAAGCAATTCGCTTATTTTAATGATTCAAAGGGTGTTGAATGGGATTATTTAGGGAAGAAGTCATATGACCTTAGATTGTAACCTTAGAACATTGAATCATGACTACACAACCTTGATTTGTATGGGGTTACTATAATTAAAAGGGGAATGAGGGCCTAGAATTGTAAATTTTGGTCACTAATTAGCATTAATACAATTTCAATCCAAAGGAAGATTACTAAAATATGGGGGTGAAGGTCCTAAAATAGCAGGTGGTGAATATTAGATATTGTTAGTTATTAATTTAGGATTAATTTTTATAGTGGCTATATGGATGTTTGTAATGTGACCTATACCATTATTTTAGTTGTATGGATATTATTATATTTGAATTGGTTTGAATGGGTGTCTAGACCTTGATTATTATTAGTTTATTATTGGTACTAATTCAAGCATTGATTCTAATTATTGGGAAACCACTTCTAGTTTGATTTTTGATTTGGCACTAATTCTAATTCTAGTTGTTATAATTATGTTACAGAAAAGGGTTTTCATAAATACTCAAATTTTGATAAGATGTTGAATAAACATTGTCTAAATATATTTCACCATACTCTAGTAAATATTGAATGAAGTGTCTAAGCTACATACATCTATGAATGTAATTATCCTTAACTCAATGGTAATCATAGAAATCATTCTCCCTATACCAAGTGGGTTTAATTTGGAATTATACAAATGGTCTTAGAATTAAAAAATTATAATATTAGTTGCAACCAAATTTTGGAACACTACCTTAATAGGTTCAACAAGGTCACTAAAAACTATGTTTTGATTGACCTCTTCTTAGAGGTGGTATTTGTAAATTAAGTGGTTGACTAGGTGGAGTGTCTTGTGTAGGTGATGGTTTCACCATTTTGACATATCTATATTTTGTTACCCCATCCCCTACAACATTTTTATTCCTATTAAAAGATTTATGTTTTTTAGAAGTACTTTTTTGATCTTATGTAATATCTTATATTTAAACCTTGTTCTGATTTTATTTTTGAGAATAGATTTTTATTATCCATTTATAAATGAGGGATTTATCAATTTATATTACTTTGTTAATAATATATTCAAATGTATTTATATAATGAAGTTTGATATTATAGACTATGTTTATTTGTAGGTTGATAGTAAAGATTTATACCAACTACTTATCTAGGAGGGAATCAATTGGCCAATGCATGTCAAAATTGTAAATAAATATAAATAGTATCTCCTTTTTTTTCATGACACAAATCAATCACAATCATTTCATTTTTTAAATTATAGGATAAGTGTTACATAAACTTTTCATATAAGTCATAAAAATTATCAACAATTTTTTTGGTTAATGGAGAAACCAATCCAAAGCTTACATGTTCAAAATATGAGTAAATAAGTGAAACAAATATACAATACTATTGTGCCTATTAGTAAGAAATGAATAACTATTTTAAGTTCTCTTTTGGATCACTGTTCCCTTTGTACTTATCAAATTTAGGCATCTCAAAATGATGCAAGAAAGGTATCTAAAGATAGATCATATCAAAAGGATAAGAAAATATGTAATCTAATTTGAACTTCTTATGCTAATTCCCTATTTTTATTTTTGAAATTATGTCTTTCACCTATTTTAATTCCTAAAAAGTGGGGATGAGTTGAGAGGGAATGTGTACACATTGTTGGATATTTAAAGGTGGATTACCTTAACCTAGATAAATTGGTGGTATGGGGTATTACATAATATGTACCATATTAGTTTCTATAACATGAACATTGGACCTTTAATTAGGGTTATATTGGTGATAGGGAGCTTGTTGTCGATAAAATTTGAGAGGAGGATTATGAATTTGATGTTGATTTAAAGGGAACTATGGTCTGAATGGAAGAATTTTTTGTTATGGATTGAACATGACTTTTTGGAAAAAAAAGAATTTGTTGTCTGAAGGGGAATTGTTTTTGGTTAGGTGGAAAATTTATTTAAATAACATATTGTTGGTTTGAAGAATCATATTATTGACTGGAAGTGGGATGTGGTTGACTAATAGGAACATGTTGATTAGATAACATATGTTGGGAATTGGCCACCACTTATTGAGGTCGATTATTAGTCACCACTTATTGAAGTGGAAGTTTAGTCACCACTTTATAAGGTGGAGGATTGGTCACCACTTGATCAGGTAGAAGATTGGTCACCACTTGATAAGGTGAAGTGTTGGTCACCACTTTCTAAGGTAGACTATTGGTCACCACGTGATGAGGTGGAGGATTGGTAAAGGTTTGTTGCATATTGGATGTAATGGCTTGTTGTGGTGGGTATTTATAACCTACTATTGTGAAGAGTTAAATTTTTAGGAATAAATGACTTATTAGGAAGTTGAAGGAGTGTTTTTTTTTTAAATTTTGGATGGTAATTGATGTGGATTAAAGTATACTAGTTGAGATTTATCAACAACATGTTGGGAAGAATTTGCTAAGTTATTTGGACTAAGATTAACCAATGGATCATTATTGGATATAAGAGTATTAAATAGATTCATGACTACTGTGTTACTAGTAAATGGATTTATATTAGGAACAGAATGGATTGATAAATTTTATTATTTTTCAAGTGGTAGATTTTAGTCTATAAACAAGTGATTCTAAATATCCATAGCAACTAGGGAGTCAGCCAAAGTAGCCAAGACCTTACTAGCCTTATACTTTGGAGGCAATGAATTGGCTTTGTAAAGGTGGGTCATAAGTTTAATCTTTCCTTTTCTACATATCATAATGGCTAGAATATATGTTGGTATAAGATCTTGACTTTGGCTAGAAGTCACTTGATTATTTGGTAGTGCAAGGGGCATCTCTTTAGGAGTTATAAAAAAATAGTGTAAGTTGTCCAATAAAAATCTAGATGGAAATTTAGCACCAATCTCTAATAGTCTTAAAAGATTTTCATATTTTTTATCAAAAATGTGTCATGTGAATTAATCTTTTCCATATTTTGCACTAAATGGTACATTTGTGAGTATTATTGATTTTGCCTAGATTCTATACTAGATGGTGAATTCATGAAGTATTATCAATTTTGTCCAAGTTATGTACTAGATGGTACATTCATGAAGTATTTTTTATTTACCTCATCTTCAATATTATTGACATAATATTTATACCCAAATGGATTGTAATCCACCCCCTCATAAAAAGTAGGGTTATAAATATCTCTGATGTCTATATTTTTGGCAAGTTTAGATTTACAATCCTCATTTTAGAATAAATTTAGATGCTTGAAATTTATTTTGACCTAGAATGTGGTTTTAATTAAAGTATAATTTTGGAATAGGGTCATCAATTTGAATGTTTAACATAACCTTCTTTGCTTATATCAAGTCAAATATCAAAATGGAATGATTCAATCAAAGTGTGTCAAAGTAAATAGTCAAGAAAGATATGTGAGTCAAACTTGTTTTCAATTGTGTACAAAAGTACAATTATATTAATCACTTTAATGTATTTGTTTCTCACAAAAGTATGCAAGGGTTCAATGTTTGAATTTTGACAAGTGTTTCAATTTATTTTTATTTTAATGTTTGACCTTGATTGAACTAAGTTTCAACTTTTGAAAAATAAAGGTTTGAGTTTGACTTCAAAAGATTTGATATTTGACTTGATTTTGGTATTTTGAATTTGACTTGAAAAATAATATTGAATTTGTTTGATTTTCTCCTTGATGTTAGGATTAGACTAGAATTTGGACCTTAGTTTTTAATTGGTTTTGAATCATAAATTAGAATTTGATTAGAATTAGGATTGGTTCAAAATGAGTAGCATAATGATATGGTTTAGACAATAGGGGTATGTATTTGAAAAAAATTGACATGAAATATATAAGGAGTTTGATATGGATAAATTTTGACATGATGACATGTAGAAGGGAGTTTGAAAAAATTTTGGGTTTTGAATTTGATAGAATAATAGTTAGAAGGGAGGATTGCTTACCTAAATTTTAGGTAGAGTAAAACCTCTTTTCATAGGTGTATATGGACTAAGTGTGATACTTGGTTTAATTTTGACTTGGTTTTGGGCATACAATGGGTTTTGAAACAACATCCAAGAAAACAAATTTCAAGTACACAATCCTATATTAGTGGTAAAGTGGGATTGTATCACAATCACTGAGCCTTAAATATACTCACATTGAGAGGAGAAATTTAAGGATTAATTGAATAAATTTTTAGGTGTAGATGAAAGAAACATCCTCTCTCACAGTTTTTATGTGATAGGTAATTTTTGGGGTTTGCTACCTTTGCACTCATGCATTAGTGGAGATTTTTCAACCAATAAGTCTTAATATAAAGTTTTTAAGTGATTACTATATGGTCCTAAGATGGGTAAAAAATCTAGTAAAGAAGATATTTAGGTGTTAGAATATTTATAATGGGATATATTCCCTTCTAAATAGGCCTTGGATTCCTTGATGGTGATGTCTAATCTATTATCATTACGAGTTAACTTGTTACTTTCATGAAACACTTTATGGGAGATATGGTTAGGCCCTAAAAACACTTTCCAACTATTTATATCCCCTAATAAATATATGGTCCTAGTATTAATGTTGTGATATCAACTCCCACTTACCATTCCCTAAATATCCATGATAAGTAAATAATACCCCATGACATAGCCTAAAATAAAAAGGGGAATGTATCACCATTTATAATTCCCATGAATCCAACTAAGGACAATAAAATAACATATTTAGGCAAATATCCTAGGATAAAAAAATGGTTATATTCACATTTCTAGATCACCTAAATAAAGGGAGAGAATATGCATGAAGGAACCATACAAACACACACTTGAAGAAGGAAAAAACATAAGTGTAAGAAAGGAAATGACTTAGAAATGAACATGTTTTTAATCCCAAATTGAAGTGTTTAGTAATTTTTTTAAACCTGAAAATGGATCTATATTGGAGTTATCTATATTATTAAAGGGGTATATATAAATTAAATGGCACAAGTGTGATAATCAGATCTATAACAGGCCAATTAAATGTTAAACTCAAATATAATGATACACTAAAATTATTATGATGAGATAGTGTAAATATGAAAAGTATAACTATGTTAATTAAATAAATGATAAATAAGTTAAGTACTTATATTTTTATGATGATAATATAGTTATGGATCTAGAATAGGATGAAAGTAGGTGGGAAGGAGATTCTAGAACAATATTTAGATTTTGGATTTGACACATGTGGCTCTTTGGATAGTAATAACAGCCTGGGATGGTTGCATTGATGTTAGTGTCATGTATAGAATATCTACAAAAATATGATGGGACCACATAGATACTTCTAGGTTTTTTTTTTGCCTTAGGTTTGGTACATTCATATTTGGGTCATGGATAATTTATCCTTATGAAATGGGAAGACTCTAGCTTTCCATATTTAATGTGACCTTGGGGGAAAATGGGTTAGTGTGCACATAATTTCAAGCTAACCCCAATGAACCCACTATTAAAGTAGTATGATTAAATAGATAATAATATATAATAGGTCCTTATACTCATGTAGTTCTTCCCTACATGTTGGCTTGTGTGTGAATCATATAATATGTGTAAACTAAGTATTATAGTGACCTAGCTTGTAATTTTGTAAATCATGCTCTTAGGATAATCATTTAGTACTTCAGACCTATCTATGTGTTTTACCTATAAATATTATGGAAATAAGGAATCTTTGTTCAAATTAATTCTTGATATAGTGTTTTTGATAACTGCCTTGGTCTCTTTGCTCATTTTCTAGGTGTAGTTAGGTGAGGAATGAATGAGGGTTGATCTTGTATTTATACCAATTTATTTGGAGTAATAACCTAAATTAAATCAATTATTCCAACCATTAGTATATATTTTATTTGAAAATTGGATGACTTTAGGGAACTAGGCACTTACGTTGAGATAGGACAATAATGTCGATGCTAATATCTATCTTGGACATTAGTGTCCAGGGAGAAATAAAATAGGTATAAGTTTAGAACTTGTACAAATGGAAGATAATTACATTTTAAGAATTTTTGGAAAGATATAAGACCTGGGTTATCAATATAATATTGTTTAGACTAAGATAAATGGGCTAATAGTAATAAAGATAGCTCAAATGTGAGACATGCAAAAAGCATGAAAGGTGTATAATTGGGAGGAGTAACCAATGTATGAGTTTTTAAAGTGTAAAATATTGAGGTGATATATAATCATAAAATATAATATACATTTCCCCTTTTTAATCTAATAATGAAATTATTATTTTAAAGAAAAGGAATGCATACTTAGGTGTGTGTGCACACCCTGTATTTGTTTGTTCCCAACTTGAGTGTTTTGTTTGTGTTTGAAATATAACTAAGAGTGTGTTAAAATATAAAATTAGTGCATATAATATTATTTTAAATTACTTAAAATATATTTAAATTTAAATATTAAGGTTTAGGAGTACACCTATGTGTATATGTAGTTGCCTTGCTTATTTACAAGTTATTTTTAAAAAGATGTATCATTGTAAGTTTATGAAACTAACATTGGGATAAATATACACAAATATTTAAAGTGAACATATCCAAGGAGATAGAGAGAGATATATAGATAAATATTTGGAAGGCACATGTCCCTAACTTTAGAGCAAAAGTGAGTTGTCCCCTGGTAGTTGATATTACCTCAATTATGCAACCCAATGATACTTATAACTTTGTGAGACTAGATGATCAAGTCTAACTTGAAAACTTGGAGATATTGAGTGATTTTATCACCTACACAATACCAAAATTTAACCAAATACTACATTATATTAGATCAATAAAAGTCTATAAAATTTCACAAGGTATCAGTACAAAAAAGTTTGTGAAATTGTAATAGTCCATATAAGAATTTTGGAATTTGAAACTAATTCAATTTTTATAATATTAGGCACATGTTACATATAATATGCACCTTATATATGTATCATGATAAAACTATATATAAAAATAGTACCAATGTATATAATTCTTCCATAACTATGAATCTAAATCATATAACTTTGTGCTTTGGCAATTTTAGATAACTATGTAAGTGTGGAGGACATGCTTCTAAATCATGCCCCAAGTATATAGGAAGAAATATTAAAATTTATATAAGTACCAATGTGGATGACATGTTTCCAAAACATGCTCCCACTATAATATATATAAAAACCAACATAAACATCTCATTATATCCCATGGATCGAACTTGTTAAGAAAGGTATGTCAATTGTATAATAGATGAATTAGCCTATGTAAGATATAATAATGATATGAATTTTTAAGTACATATTTTAAGTCAAAAATTATAATTTATATTTATCATCAAATCATATAACCTATGTGTATCAAGATCAATGAAGTGGATTCACCCAATGTCCATATGACATGATTAAAAGGAAACCCCAACATCTAAAATAGGAATGTATCATAATTTGTGTATTCTTGTGTCACACTAAATTATTAGTGTGACACATATGTATATATATTATTAACTAAGTATGTCATCCATCAATATGTAAATAACACATGGATGTCAAAGAGCCAATAGAACATGTAGGTGCCGAAAGTGTTTTTAGATTTTTGTATGTTTTGGTTTATTTTTTTATTTTTATTTTTTGTAGATGAAATATCATCCTATGATTCAATCCAATAGATGGTCATATATATCTCCCATTTATGAATTTGGTGTAATAACGTAGTTATGTTACTGAAGATCATGTATAGGTGTAATATTTATGATTGCGGTATCAATGGTGATGTGCATATGTAAAATAATACTCTATCATAATGAATCAATAGTATGAGTAATAAGAGTATGGGTTCTTGAAACCCATCATTAAGTGCTTATTTATTTCTTTGGTATAAAAAAAATATTTACATTGAGGTGATTTTTATATCCCAACATTGTGTGTAGTAGACAATGAGATTTTATAGAATTCACTATATATATTTGATATAATGGTATCTCAAGTATTGGCTACCTAGTAAAGGGGATTTGTTGTTACACATCCTTTTACAGTGTATTATCATTAGTAGGATTGATAGCTAGTTGTCTAGGTATAATTTTCTTTTTCAAGTGGATATTCATATGAAATTTCAAAAACTAACACTAACTGATTGATATGAATGTATTTTACACATAATTTCACTATATAAGGTATTTCTCAAAGAATGTGTATTGAAGGGCTTCCTAATAACATATCAAATATTCATGTGGAAGAGATAACTAAGAAATTAATAACCACATGTGTGGGATAAACCTATAATAGTAGGTCAATATTGACAAGAACCTTTTGGGAGGTCCCATTCATTCTCTAACTAATTTGGTAGAAATATGTAAATCATTATGAGTGTAACCCATGTGCATAAGTAATGTCATGGTGTAAACATTTTCACATACACCATTATCAATCATAACACTACATATTGAGCACTATATATGGAGTGTTTATAAAGGTATGTTTGAATGATTAGAGAATAAATATCATAGTCATCATCCTTAATTTCACATCAAAATTGACATAGGGTCTCTAAAGGGGTATATTCACATGTAAGTAAAAATAACCCCATATAGGGGTACCCATAATGTGATGGAGGAGGATGTGAATTATATGTCATTTGGACTTATAGTTCCTTCTTAGAATGGTATTTTAAAATATTTTAAAATATTTTATGTTTATGGTGATCACTAGGTTGTGAACCTAATTCCTTTGGAGGATCCTCAAATATAAGTTTTTCATCATTGATAAAATCTTGGATCTTGTGCTTAAAGGTAAAGAATTTGCCTATAAAATGGCATGGTCCTTGGTGACAATCACAATAAAAATTCCCATCATATCCTTTGGGTATAGCTCAAATCATATCAACCTTGATAGGATGAGGGAGAGATATAAGCTAACACTCTAGTAGCTGTATGAGTAAAGAAGTTAGGGACTCAAGTAAATGTGTAAATTGTCTCCTTTATGCATTAGATAGGACAAGATAATTAGGATATTGTGAAATTGTGTTAACCATGGTGTTTTTTCATTTTTATTCTTAGGAGCCTTTACCTTATAACTAGGTGTAATTATGAATTTAGTACTAGATGTAGATATAACTGGAGTGTTTGTTACATAATTGAGTTTATTCAATGGAATAAGATTCATTTCATGATCCCGTAAAACATGTCATAAGTCATCCAAAGATTTTAACTTCTTAAAATAATGGACTCATGTAAAGGAGCAAGAAAAATTTACTTGAATATGTCTTTAAATTCTTTTTTTACCATACGATTAGTCATTTTAGAAAGCATTGTCTTATATCTCAAGAAATATTCATTTATAGGTTCATTGGTTCTTTGTTTGATTTTGTAAATTTAAGCATATGAAACCTTTTTGGAAATGTTAATGGAAAAATGTATTAAGAATTGGTTGGTAAGAGGTTTGAATAATTTTATATATTAGAGAGGTAAATCATAGAACCACCCCAAATCATAATCCTTAAGGCTTCATGGAAATAATTTGGTCAAACATTTATCATTAGAAGCATAGTCAGGGCATGCCACATAAAATTTTAAAAGATGTTCTTTAGGATCACCCTTTCCATCATAAAATTTTTACATAAGTGAAACAAATCTAGTTGGCAAAGGGTGAAAAGACATTTCAAGTGCAAGAGGGTTATGAAGCACATCTTATGAATCTATATCATGATGGGATTTTAAAGATTTTTGTTTAATGTTTGTAATCTTACCTTATAATGTTTTTATAACTTGAGGGAATGTTTGAATTTTAGTCTAATGCTATTTAGATTATAAATTTAAGTAATTACAAAACGGGATGAAAACATGTTTTGAGTAGTAATAGGCATTGAAACTAGTATTTGTGTTAAAATAATGGCTAATTCCATAATAGATGTATCAATAGTAGTTTTAGGGGAAAAATATTTAAACACATAATTAATGTTCCCATTAGATATAGGTGGATTCATAAGTGTGGGTTTAATTATATTACCTTATAAGTATTCACCATTACTAGGTAAGGCAACCTTAGTTTTATCTTGTTTACTTATTTCATCTCTTTTAACATACAAAGATGTATTCAATAATCCCTTATTATTATTTATATGAGTAATCAATGCTTCTTTATATTCCATTTTGAATCAGATTTTGCACTAACAGTTTCCATTAGTTCACAAATGATTTTTTTTCAAATTTGAAACAAATTACACTAATAAAAAAACCTTAATTTATCCTAGAGTTTTAATGTTCAAAGACTAGGTCCACCAAATATTTAACCTTAAAATGGATACATATTAGGTTTATCTAGATTATATATATACTATAGATTGTAGGTAACCTCCCCTTGCTAAGAGGAGAGATTTATCTCATTCTGGCTGAGGTCACCACACCCATTTTTCCACATAAATCTCCTTACGCTAAGGTTGATATACCTATTTTGATGTCAGTTAGCTGGTGACAAAATATTTATCCAACATAAGGTAATATGCCAAATAATTTAGCTTCATCACATTTCTAGTAAACTAAATCCCCTATGTGGATGATTTTGGGCAATTCAAGTGATTCTAGGCTTAAATTGTGTCATTTTCAAAAAAATAATAATTGAATCCTAGTTTAGGCATGAAAGTGAGCAAAACTAAGCAATTGTAGATATAAGTACTAGATGTAGATATAACTGGAGTGTTTGCTACATAATTGAGTTTATTCAATGGAATAAGATCCATTTCATGATCCCGTAAAACATGTCATAAGTCATCCAAATATTTGAACTTCTTAAAATAATGGACTCATGTAAAGGAACAAGCAAAATTTACTTGAATATGTCTTTAAATTCTTTTTCTACCATAAGATTAATCATTTTGGAAAGCATTGTCTTATATCTCAAGACATATTCATTTATAGGACTGTTGGTTCTTTGTTTGATTTTGGAAATTTAAGCATATGAAACCTTTTTTGGAAATGTTAATGGAAAAATGTGTTAAGAATTGGTTGGTAAGAGGTTTGAATAATTTTATATATTAGAGAGGTAAATCATAGAACCAACACAAATCATAATCCTTGAGGCTTCTTAGAAATAATTTGGTCAAACATTTATCATTAGAAGCATAGTCAGGGTATGTCACATAAAATTTTCAAAGATGTTGTTTAGGATCACCCTTTCCATCATAAAATTTGAACATAAAAAAAACAAATCTAGTTGGCAAAGGGTGAAAAGATATTTCAAGTGCAAGAGGGTTATGAAACACATCTTATGAATCTATAGCATGATGGGATTTTAAAGATTTTTGTTTAATGTTTGTAATCTTATCTTATAATGTTTTTATAACTTGAGGGAATGTTTGAATTTTAGTCTAATGGTATTTATATTATAAATTTAAGTAGTTACCGAAGGGGATGAAAACATGTTTTGAGTAGTAATAGGCATTGAAACTAGTGTTTGTGTTAAAATAATGGCTAATTCCATAATAGATGTATCAATATTAGTTTTAGGGGAAAAATATTTAAACACATAATTAATGTTCCCATTGGATGTAGGTGGATTCATAAGTGTGGGTTTAATTATTTACCTTATAAGGATTCACCATTACTAGGTAAGGCAACCTTAGTTTTATCTTGTCTACTTATTTCATCTCTTTTAACATACAAAGATGTATTCAATAATCCCTTATTATTATTTAGATGAGTAATCAATGATTCTTTATATTCCATTTTGAATCAAATTTTTCACTAACATTTTCCATTATTTCACAAATGGTTTTTTTCAAATTTGAAACAAATTACACTAATAAAAAAACCTTAATTTATCCTAGAGTTTTAATATTCAAAGACTAGGTCCACCAAATATTTAACCTTAAAATGGATACATATTGGGGTTATCTATATTATTAAATATGTATATATAAATGAAAAGGCACAAAGGTGATAATTAGATCTTTAGTAGGTCAGTTAGATGAAAAAATTAGATATAAATATACACTAAATTTATTATGTTGAGATAGTATAAATATGGAAAATAAAATTATACTAAATATGGAAATGAGAAATAAGTGAAGTACTTAGATTGTTTTTATGATAATGCATTTAGGGATATGGAATAGGCTGAAAGTAGGTGGGAAGGAGATTTTAAAACAATCACAATATTTTATATTTCATGCCTCTATCTCTCTAGATAATAACATCATCTTGGGATAGTTGCATCAATACTACTATCTAGGTATAATGTTAGTGTCCTATATGAAATATATATTAAAATAGGATACAACCACCTAGATAATTCTAGGTTTTATTTATCTTCACTATGGTGTATTAGATCTGGTTCACAAATAGTCACTTCTTGTGAAATGGTAAAATCATCTTTAATGTGACCTTGGGGGAAAATGGGTTAGTGGGAACATGATGTCAATCTGACCCCAATGACATCATTATCAAAGGACACTACTTACATAGACAATAGTCTAGAAGACAACCTCAAACTCATGTATTTATCCCTTATATATCGGCTTATGTGTGAATCACACAATATGTGAAAATCAAGTGCAATAGTGACCTAGCTTATAACTTATAAAATTGGACTCTTTGGCTACTCCATTAGTACTTTAGACTTGTAGATGTGTTATACCTATAACTAGTATGGAAATATGTAAAATTTATTAAATTTAATGCTTGATAGAGTGATTTGGATAAGTGGCTTGGTATCTTTGGTATTTTTTAGGTGTAGTTAAGTGAGGAATGAATGAGAGTTGATCTTGTATTTATATAAATCCCTTTGGAGTAATAACTCACATTAAATCACATAGGCTAACCACTAGGATATTTTTCTAAGATGAGTTTTTGACACTCAATACTTATGTTAGGACATGATAGTAACATCAAAGTTATTGTATATCCCAAACATTAGTGTCTAGGGAGTATGAAAGTAGGTACATGTTTAGAACTTACAAAGATAGAAGATAAGTATATTTTAGGCATTTTAAGTAAGATATAAGACCTAGGTCATTAATATAATATTGGTTAGTCTAAGAGATATAATATAAGGGGAATAAATATAGAAAATATGAAAGACATGCAAAGGGAGGGAAAGGTATAGAACTGATGTAATATCCAAGGTTTGAGTTTTCCAAGTATATAAGACTAAGGTGTTATATAATCATAAAATATCATATACAATTTTAAACCTAAATTTCAATGTTCAAAAAATATAAAAATGACTTGTTTTAATTTTTTAATCACATCTTAGATAAGGAAATATAATAAAGTGGTTTGAAGTTCTCAATGTGGTTTTGGGCTAATGTGGGAAGTTGTTGAAAACTTTTCCAAGGCTTGGGTTTGTGATAAAAGCATTTCCACTAAAACATAGGGCCTTGTCACTAAAATGTAATGCATTTCCACTAATTCCTAAAAATAAATAGAAAATAAAGAAGTTTTTGGCAAGTCCAAAAACTACCAAGACATTTATACTAATTAGCAGGATGCATCTACTAAAATAAATAATGTTTCTACTACTAATATAAAAACTAGAAAATTTGTACTGTAGAACATTTTCTATAATTTCAAGCGTGTTTTTGTCAATTTGAAGCATGTTTCTACCAAAATGTCGAAAATTCTATTGATTATAACAATATGTAAAAACATACTAAAATATCAAATAGATAATTTCTTCCATTTTTAGGGATGAATCCACCAAAATGCATGTCATTTTCACTGTTTTGACTTAGAACATAATTTGGAAAGTTTTTGAAGAAAATGAGTGAATTAAGCTAATGATTATGTTAATTCTTGTATTTAGAATAATGAGAAGGGTCTAAAAGAGTTCATGGGATGCATCATGTCCTAAAAGGTGTGCCATTACTGTGAGATAAGAATATAAATAAGGTTAGTTCAACTATTAATGAATACACATCAAAAATAATTAAATGAAACCAACACCCTAAGCCTATTCACTATGTTTGAGTAAGACTAAAAAAAGATGATAAAATAAAAGACAAAACACAAAAAAAATTATACATTCCTTGAAATACCTCCTTTACTTTTCAATTTAAATAAGTATGTGCTTAGATTATATAACTAGAGGTATTTGGTGATGTCAAATCCACATGTGGTCAATATTTCCCCTTGTCTACACTTAATTTGGCATAATAATTGGCTTAATAATTTAAAAAGTTCTTAGCTATTTTGGTAGAGTAAGTTTATGTTCAAGAAGCTTGTCTATAATGGACTGGGACATAAAGTTATGGATTGGTTATATTGGTGAGGATCATCCATCTTGATCTCTAAATGGAGGGCTAGGAATGAGTCCTCACCTTCATCAATGTTGGAGATTGGAAACATAATAGGATCCATTCAAGGAAATTTGGAGTATGGAAGATATTTTGAATAAAAGTACAATCATGACCCATTTTAGAGTGTGTAAGAGGGTGTGATAAGAGTGTGTAAAAAGATTTAAGATACTTTAAGATATTTATTCTAATCCACTCCATTCCTAGTGACTTTGCCCATGTGTTGTTATCAAGATGAGGCAATAAAAGGATTTTTTATTTTAAATAAGTATGAGTTTCAAAAAACCCACAGAATTTTAGATTAGTTAATTTTTAGTTTAATTAATCATGTAATTAATTATCCATTAGAGTAAATATAGCATTTAAAATGTCATTTATTCAATTAATATCTTGTTCATTTTACCTAGTAATAACCTTTGCGAAGCACTAATTCAATTTATAGAAGAAATAAAAAATGTGAAATGGTGTATTTCTCCTTAAACATGGATGCTCCAATGTAATTTGGGATGCACATGTCAAGTGTGCATGATAATTTTTTTGATTTGGTTATTTTCAATTAAATTTGCATGTGATTATGTAAAATCATGCCAGTTATAGTTTAGACATGGAAGTGGTGAAAATGAAGTGTCTATAAGAAATAATGTTTTTTTATAGATAGATTTATAGGATACAATTAGGCCTTAGTATAAAATGATGATAGAATAAAAATTGTTTTTTAATACCAAGTGGGGGAACCTTTGCATACAAGAAAATGCCCTTTAGTCTAATCAATGTCAGTGCTACCTTCTATTATACCATGGATTTTTATTTTCAATTACTCATTGGTAAATCCATCATTATTTACATGGATGACCTAATTACATTTTCAAAAGATTAGGTAGATCTCTTCACCCACTTAAAAAGAGTATTTGATAGATATTCATAAGGTATGGAATCTCATTAAACCCAAAGAAAAGTATTTTTTAGAGTCACAAAAAGTAAAATATTGGGCCACATTATTACCAAAGAAGGTATTTGAATTGATCATGAAATAGTTCAAACTATTTTAAAAATTCTATATCCTAATAACAAAAATGAGCTAAAGTCCTTTTTTGGAAAAATAAATTTTGTTTAGAAATTAATTTCAAGATTTATAAATATTTTAAAACCATTGAATGTTATGCTAAAACAAGATGTAAACGTGGAACATAAAAAAGAGCTAAAGAAAGCTTTCTAAGATGTCAAAAATGCCATTAATCAATCTCTAGTCCTAATTAGTTTAGACTTTACCAAGGATTTTTTCCAATATTCATTTGCATTGGAACATACTATAACATTTTTGCCTTCTTAGAAGGTTTAAGTTAATTAACATCTTATAGTCTTCATGAAAACTAACCTAAAGGAAGCACAGTTGAAATAATCTATGATTGATAAATAGATTTATGCCTTAAACAAAATAGTGAATAAATTAAATCATTAAATTTTACATAATAATACATATGCCATTGTTCCAGACCTATTTTTTAATCTTAAACTTGGTTAGAATGAATTAAGAGAATGAAAATGAAAATGGATGGATAAATTATAGGAGTTTGACCTAGAAATAAAGCCACTAAAATGTTATGAGGACAAGGTATTATTAAACTAATGGTAGAGACTAAATAACACATCTCTATTAAAAAATCCAATTAGTCTTAGGAGTTAGAGGTGACTAGTATGTCGAGATCATTCACTACCTACTTACATGCACATGCCCTTCTAAATTAAATAGATAATAAAATAAAACACTCAAGCTCAAATAAACACACTATATAATCAATAAAGGCATGATTTATTGATAAAATTATTAAGGAAATTATTTAATATGTGTTTATAAAGAGGAATATGTGGACATCCTTAATAATTGACACTAGAATATAAGTAGTGGAAACCCTTAAAGCACTGCCAAAACACAAAAAATATTAAGGATGAGATATTTTTGGCCCTCCAATTTTAATGATGCATATAATCACATCATAAATTTCAACCAATGTCAAATATTTAGGAAAATATAAATCCATTATGTCATCACTTTATAGCCTATGATTGAATGACACACTTTCACATAATGGGGTCTAGATTTTGTATGGGTCAATAACACCATTAATTATTGAGGCATAATTTCATACTAATAGATATAGACTATTGCATAAGATAGACCAAGGTTATATAAACAAATAATTCTAAAGCAAAAGGTGTGATCAAATTTCTTGAGGAAAACATTCTAACCAAGTTTGTAACACTAATTTCCTTAGTATGTGACAATGGTCCTACCTTTAAATCTACATAATTTACTAAGAAGGCTTATGATAAATAAATTACTATTAATTTATCTTTGAATTATTATAATCAAAGGAATGGAGTTGTTAAATCTACTCAAAATAATTTGGTTGATGCAATAAATAAATCAATAAAATATAAATGAAGAGAATGACACCTATTTATGAAATATACATTATGGGCATATAGGAATAGACATAAACATTCTCTAAAGGCTTCACCTTTCCTACTAGTGTATCGATAATAGCTTATTTTCCTAATGTATGGGGTTAAGGAAGATCAAACATACATCCTTTTTGAGATAAAATTGTAACTAAACTAAGATTATTTATGCTACAATATCATTTCCTTTATTCATTATATATTTTCTCAACTCACCATGTTGGATTATATCTTAGTTAAAACTTGAAAATGCATGAAACTAATTGTTGGCCATTTTTGGCCCACATACCAAACTTATCTAAACACAATGTAGTTTCTTGAGGATCAAGTATGGATTAAGGCTTGGAAAATATTTCTATAAGAAATTAATGGACCAAGGGGATCATATAAAGTTCAAATATTTTGAAATACTTTGAGCTTGTTTAAAATTATATCTTGCCAATTACTAAGGGATAGGTCTATAGTTGAAAAGAGCAGGTATCTGAATATATTTTCATAGTGTCTAAGCCTTCAAAGATCAATCTATAGTTCAATCATAAGTTTAGAGGAGCCTAAAAATAAAATCTAAGTGTCAAACCTTTTTAGGTAAATCCTTACTTGGGAAAATTTGTGGGCTTTCCTTTTGCTAAGTTTAATTCTTTCTAACCCTTTTATTTGGCTAAGTGTTGTTTCTTTTAGGAGATTTGTTTTGGGTCATTTGGGATAAGTGTCAAGAATTGTTTCAAACATTTTGTCTTAAATAAAAAATCCCAAAGGATCATTCTCTTAGAAATTGTACCCAAAAAAATTACCGAATGGTATTTTATAGCCAAAGAGGTCTAATGAAAAAATATTGAAGGATATATTTCAAGCTAAGTGTCAGATTTATTTTAGGGAAATTATTCGCATAATTTTAAATAAAACATAATTTTTTTAGGGAAAATGTTTGACAAAAGTTCCAAAGGGAATTTATTCAATAAAATTAACCATAAAAAAATCCTAAAAGGTATTTATTTGAGAAGACGGTCCAAAGTCAAAAATCTCAAAGGGCACTTTTTCAAGTAAAGTGTCCTATACATTTTCCCAAAAGGTTTGTTTTTTGTAGTAAAGTCTCTCAAACACTTTTATAAAGGGTACCTTTTCTTCACCAAAAGGACCAAAGAAAAAAATTTGAAGGGCCATTTCTTTGACAAAGTACTTAGAACAATTTTCTTGAAGGGTCATTTCTTGGGAAATTGTCCAAATAGAAAATATGAAGGGTCTTTTTTTTTTGGAAAGGGGCTAATGAAAAAGTTCTAAATGGTCACTTTTTAGACAAAGTGTCCTAGAAATTTTTTCCAAAGGGTCATTTTTCAAGAAAAAATACCAAAGACAAAGGTTTATTCAAAAGGTACAAGGGCAGAAATTATTTTAGGAAATTTTTTTGGGACAAATGTCCCAAAGACATGAATTCTTTTAGAAAAATTTTCCATAAGAAATTATCAAAGGAAAAGATAAGGTAGTCTCAATTATTTCATGTAATTGTCCCAGAATAATTTCTTCAGACATTTTGTCTAATGTAAAAGAGCCTCAAATAAACTCCTTCAAATAAAGTGGCTGAGACACAAATTCCATAACAAATGTCTAATAAAAGGTCTAAAGGAAACAACCCATGGAATTTATGATCTAGACACTTACGTAAATGTCAATTCCAAGCAATATGGAATAGCTATTTAATTTCAAAAAGTACAGTATGGCCTTGTAAGTGTCAAATTCAATCATAGAAGATGATCATTGATTTTTAAATTAGTAGTGATAGTTGCATAGACATCAAATACATTTACATAGATGTCAAAGTTTAAGCCCCTGTAATTAACCATTGAAGTTCAAATATCCCAGTGATAGTTGCATAGATGTAAAAATTTAAGCTCATGAAGTAGTCATTGGAATAAAAAAAATAAGATCAATGGTCAACATTCAATCCTACATCAAATCTAATGGTGAGTAGTGACTAATAGTTTAATGGGCCCAAGTAGATCAATGGCTCATGTTCAATTGTGGATTTAGATCCAATAGTGCATGAGAAAGTAAAAAGATAAAAGAGATTAGAGGCCACCACATGGCATAATTATAGGAGCAGATAGACTAACGAGCAGATCTAAGGACCAAAAATGTGGATGCCAAGTGTCAAGAATGTGTTAGCTTAAATAAAATATATAATGACATGTATTTAAACTATAAAAGAAGGATCTATGGAGTAAGATGAGTCAAAAGGTCAATGACCTAAGTTATTTTTGATAGCCAATAAATAAAGAAGTAAGATATAACATTTTCAACTAAGGTCAATGGATCATTTCAACTCAAACAAAGCAAATGAATGGACCTAAGATGGCAGAAAATACATGGAACCAAGATCAAGCTCAACTTAAGTTGAGCCAAGATAAATAATAAGGATCAAACATTGTTATTATAGCTCCATAGAAGTAAAATAGGTCTTTTAGACCTAATATAGGCCAAAAGGGTGGCAACCTATTGTAAAAGGGACTAGACATAGAGTAGAGTGCCATCTATATGAAGCTATAGGAAAACTAAGAACCTTAGATTGGTTTTTTACTATAGGAAAGACCTATGATCCAAATATGAAACTGAAGTAGATAGGTGACCAATACAAAGGGTATTCATCTTTTAGCATGTCCATAGTCTCAACCAACATTCACCTAAAAAGCACAGAGCCATGATCTATTCAGATCCATGAGCATGAGGTTTTATCCTCAAGTGAGAGATGGTGTGAAAGATCAATGAAAAGGTCCAGTTATGGGAACTATAGCTAAGAGAATTCAATGAATCCTCAAAACCTTTAGGGAATTTCTCACACAATAATCCATTGGTAACATCCTGATTGCTCAAAAAAGTGGAAAGGTTTGCATTGGCTAAGGATCAAAAAGGGGTAGCTTAGGTTCAATTAATGACCTAGGACAAAGTTTTCTTTTTTTGATGGCATGCTCACATATCCTTTTTTTTTCTCTCTCTCTCTCTTCTCCTATATATCCTAGTCTCATTCCTATTGAAGGGGTTCTTAGCTCTTAGAATTTAGTAGTTATTTTTTAAGATAAGGATACTCCTCAAAAATATTTCAAAAGTGTGATCATTTGATATGGTTAAACCCTATTAAAATATTTTAAGAACTTTTTTTTGAAGTAATAGGATCAACTCTTTGCCTATATCTTGTCTTTAATCAATTCTTAGTATGCTTGTGTATGGTAAAATTTTGAAAAATATTCTTCCTAGTTTACTATCCTTTTGCTTTCCTCTTTGAAGATGTTTTCAATCTAACTTGAAATTCTAGATCAGTGTTCTACTTATAACCTCTTCTATGAGATATTTATGTAACTAGTGAGATTGAGTAAGCCATAGTTGTCTATTGTTGATCTAGTACATGTTCAAGGTTATATGAGTGTTTATTTAACTTTAGTGTATGACCATTTTAGAATTATTATGAACCCTTAAGCAACTTTATAAACCTTTTCACTATGAAACATTAGTTTATCATTAATTTTGGTGAGCATCAAAGAGGAATCCAACCTACTCTAGAGGTTTAACCCCAACATATGTTACATATAGATTGGGTTTATTCCCATTATATATATTAATTGAAGAGAGCCTAAAGAACCCTCTCCAAGGGTGAAAATTAAGTCTATAATAGATTTTATCATGCTTGGTGGGACCCATTCCAAAATGAATATTAATCAAATTTGATGTTAGTTTGATCAAATTTGTAGCAATTAAAATCCAAAACAATGACATCTGACATCTCCAAAAGGAAGACTCAACATTCTAGTGTAGAGAAATAGATTCATCTCATGCCAAAGGTGAAAATAAGGTTAGCCTCAAGAGGTATTCCCTTTGAATTTATTGAATGACCTTTAAATTCAACAAAAACATTAAGGTTTGTCAATACACATCCATATCATGGAACCTTTGCTCCTAGGTCATTTTTAAGGCCTACCTTTTCAAGAAGACCCTTATTAACCCATTACATAGCCATGGTATCCTCTAGATATTTTATGGATTTTAATGACCAATTTTTTTTGGACCTTACCCAATATGATCTTATCCAAGTTGTAACGCTCAATAGTGTTCATTATTATGCTAGTGACCAAGCTACAACACCTTTTGAGCACCTCATGGACATAGCCAATTTTTTCAATATCTATAATGTTACTAAGTAAAATATAGTCACTAGGTTATTAGCTAATTATTTTAAAATAAAGGACCTAGATTAGTATAGAAGCCTTATTTCTAATTCAATTCAAACATGAGACCAATTAGGGGAATCCTTGTGTAAAATATTAGAAGAAAAAAGTGATCATTTATAACTTACAAATCAACTAACTGCCATTTCAAGAGCTCCTCATGAATTCATGTAAGACTTTAACATAAGGTTATAAAAAACATGGGATAATATCCTAGTCTTAGTTATACCTACCCCTAAATTTTTCTTCCTATTCTATTCAAAGGCTTTAAATAATGACATAGCAGTGATGATCCAATCTATGGGAGGAAATATACTTCTAGATGCATATGAGGTGGCCATCAAAGTAAAAAATTGTCTGGTTCAATCTGACAATCTTACACCCAAACCACCAATTCCCTTATTTCCTATAATTACACCACATCCTATTATTATACCTCCATTAGATGTCATTTTTCATACACCAATAATTATTTCAATACTTGCACCAAAGCAAGAGAAAACTTCTACTAGTGGATCTAGTGATTCACTAGAGAAAATTTACTTTTAAGAGCTCAAAATCATGTTTCTATCCTTATTGAATGAGATAGTAAATGTCAAAAGGAAACAATATTTAAATAGGCCTTAGAAAAGTACATCTCAACCTCAGTATCAAGCCTTTCAAGCAAATAGGCCACCATATAAGGAGAACTACCAAAGATAGGACCAAGTTCAAAACCAAGGACAAGGGCAAAATGGTTATAATAAGTGGAATAGCTACAATACTAATGTTTCTAGTATTTACATCTCCTTGGTCCTAGTTCAAAATAATGTAGTTGAACTAGAGGGTACCATGCATTGGAATTAGTCCTTTGGTCAACATATTGTCCCAAATATTGACCTTAACCAAGCCTTGAATTATCAATGGCAACAAGTTTCTAATTTTGGATACAATCAAGCCCTCATGGCCCAAAATGTAGAGGTACCTATGATGACCAATCCAGAGGAGCCTCCACAAGTTCAAGGGTCTAATTAGGGACCAAATAAATTGGGCACTATATTGATGTACTGTGAACAAGAAGAGTGTTATGTATCCAACCAATTGGCTAGTTCTAGCTAAGCCTATTTTCCAATGGTAGCAAACATAAGATTTAAAATAAATAACATGGATGATAATAGGGAAGTAGTGAAATAACTTCCTACCATTAATCCTTCACTGATAAAACCAAATGAATTTAATGTCATTCTAAATTTTCTAGTACCTCCCAAAAATTAGAGCTAAGAGAATCTTTTTATGACCTAAGGCTCACAAGTTCAACAAAAAATAATGGTGGATCCTAAATCACAAGCAAAGGTTGGTGGTTCACCCATCAACATTATTGAATAAATGAAAAATTTAAATGTGAGTGTGCCCATGTGGGATATGCTCTTCATGCCTAGCTAAGTAGACATCCTTCAAGAAGGACTATCAAAGATAAATGTTATAGACAAGACACCAAAAAAGGTTAATGAGGTTCTCACTAATGAAACTAAAGGGCAAAATTAAGGGTAATCAGGTAAATAAATCAATCCTCCTCCCTTATACATCTCAGTGATCATTGGTAACTCTTTGGTGCATAATTTTTTATTAGATAGTGGGGCTAGTACCTCAGTGACGCCAAAGTCCATAGCTGATTAGCTTGGTCTAAAATATGAGCCAAAGTCCAAAGGAGTGATACAAATTGATGGTTATTCTCCCAATCCATATGATATAATCAAGGACCTCAATATGATCCTATAAGCTTGTCATAGTGTCTTGGTAGTTTAAAATGTATTGATCTTGGATGTGCCTCCTCATTTTAAACTATTCTTATCGAGAGAATTCATAGAAATTTTAAGGGATATCTTATAGTATACTAGTCCTATATGGCATTTAGGACAAGGTATGGGGCCAAAGTGTCAATCAAAGCTAAGCCCATTGCATAATTTCATATAGAGCCCTATCAACTACATAATGTCAACATCAATTACACCATCATTGATGAGGATAGATTTTCAATGGGTCAAAAGTTAAATGCTCATCTAGGAGAGGTACCATACATGTTCTTAGATGAGCTATGGAATGATATCTAATTGGTGGACCCCTTAGAAGATTTTGAAGAAAGGGACTTGGGTGCTTATTATTTTCATAAAGAAAGTCAGCCCATTCCATCCCTTATAAGGCCTCAAGAAGATCATAGTGTTCTATGGAATTTGTTCTTAGATGGTTCAAGGAGAAAGCATGGAGTGGGTGTATGTGTCATGCTAATATCCACTTAAAATGATAAGTACTTCTCTTCATACAGGTTCCAATTCAACTACTCTTGTAATGCAATAGAATATGAGGGTCTCATCCATGGCCTTCAATGGGCTAATGAGACAAAGATTAAGTAGTTTTAACTCTATGGGGATAATGAATTGGTTGTACACTAGGTTATAGGTTATAATTCCACTAATAACCCTTTAATTAAGTAATATAAAAATAGAGTGTGGGACTTAATTCAGGAATTTGAGGCTTTCAATAGATAATTAGTGTCGAGAGGCAAAAATCAACATGTTGATAGACTAACAACTATGGGGGTTGATTTTGACATCCCCAATGAATTAAAAAATACCAAGGTTCAATATCATGTCAAAGTGGTAATAAGACCATCATTACTAGATAATGAAGCTCATTGGTAGGTCTTTGAAAATGACAAATAGATTGCATGTTTCTTATAGTAAGAAGTAGATTTCTCCCTGAACCAAGAAAAATTATAGCATCAGTATGGGAAGAAAATTATTCAATTAATGTCCAATAATATTCATAAAGGTATAGTCACCCTAGAAGGCCTCTTTTATGAATGGGACCATATGAGGAAGGATAAATTATTGATGTCAACTAATGAGGAGAACTATGAGAGATTTCTTATTTTTGAAGGCAATCACCTTAATCTTGGAAAGGTAAGCACTAAAGCTGAAAGGCATGATTTCATAGAGATCTATAAGGAATATGTAAACATATTTGCTTGGAATTATAGTGACCTAAGGGGATTTGATCTTAATCTATCCCAACACACAATAGAGCTAGAGGTTATTGCCAAACCTATTAGGAAGAAGAAGAAGCCCATAAATCCCAAGATTAAAGAGCTCATGAGAAAGGAATTGAACAATCTTGTTGAATCCAAGATCATCTTCCCAGTCAATCACTCTTCATGTGTAGCTAATGTAGTACTTATCAAAAATAAGAGTGAGGAGATCAGACTGTGTGTCCTTCAAGGATTTTAATAGGATCTGGTTGAAGGATCATTACCCTCTATCATCCATGAAGTAACTCCTATAAATAGTTACTAGTTTAGAACATTTCTCTCTCTTAGATTGATATTCAAGTTATAACCAAGTGATAATAAGAGAATAATACCAATACAATACTACATTCACCACCAAGTAGTGGACATTTAATTATAAAAAGATGCCTTTTGGATTATCCAATGCTAGTGTAGCCTTTTAAAGAGTGATGGACATGTCCTTCTAAGAATTGCTAAATAAAATGGTGATAGTCTAATTGGATGACATCACATTCTTCTCCAAGAATGATAGTGAGTACATGGACCATTTGAGGCTAATATTATAGAGATGTAGAGAGTCTGGGATCTCTTTAAATCTTAAAAAATGTGTGTTCTCTATAAATGAAGGTAAACTACTAGGTCATATTATTTCAAAAGAGGGATTATCCATTGAACCTAATAGAGTAAGTTTTATCTTAGCCTTATCCTTTCTAAAACATAGGAAGGGGATACAGAGCTTCCTTTGAAAGATCAACTTTATGAGAAGGTTCATACCTAGTTTTGCAAACTTGGTCAAGCCTATCACTAGCATGCTAAAGAAGAGCTAAGTATTTTATCGGTCAGATGAAGGTAAGGTAACTTTTGAATCCATAAAGCAAGCCAATGCCTAAGTAACCTCACTCTTGAATCCTAATTTCTCCAAGGACTTCATAT
Organism: Torreya grandis; assembly: GCA_037957365.1. Taxonomy (NCBI): domain Eukaryota; kingdom Viridiplantae; phylum Streptophyta; class Pinopsida; order Cupressales; family Taxaceae; genus Torreya; species Torreya grandis. Next base: position 1,298,208 of record JARHVA010004890.1, read on the forward strand.
TGTACACCTTTTTTAACATTGACAACATATCAAATATGTTGATGCTAAAAAATGGTGAAGTAATGGAGCATCAAATTGTATTTTTTATTCAAGGGATGGAAGTATATGAGGTGAGGTACACTTTAATTGAGAATAAAATTATTATATCCTTGAGAAGCCTCAAGAAGTTAAAGCCCATTCTCTATAGAAATAGGATCCATAATATGGTGTCTCATCCTAGAGTTAGGGATTTCCTCCTTAACAAGGTTTTGAATGATAAGAGAGTAGGCTATATCACAAAGGTTATGAAATATAATGTAGAGATCAAGGTTACCAAGATGGTCAGGGGAAATGGATTATGTGAACACATGTAAATGACCTCTAAGAAGATAAGGAAGTTATTTTAGTGACCTAAGACAACTCATATGTAGGTACACCTCCATTGTAAAAGAGTTGGTTTCAAGATATGGATCACTTCTTGGTAATAGGAAAATGCCCCTAAGGATTGTAATAAGCTAGAATAAGGTATTTTAGGCTTCAATAAATACATTATGTATTATTTTATGGTGTTATTTTTGGAAAGGACCTCAATGGGGTACTCTTTAAATGCATAGATAATGACTAGGTGACCAAACTCTTGGAGCGGTTCCATGATGGACTTGTAAGAGGTCATTTTTCACCTAAAACCACCATAACAAAGGTAATGAGGGTTGGTTATTAATAACCCAATATTTTCAAGGATGCCCATGCATGGATTAGAAAATGCCAAAAGTGTGCCCTCTTTATAACAAAGCAAAAACTAGAAGCCCTTCTACTCAATCCTATTAAGGTGGAGAAACCCTTCATGTAATGGGGGTTAAAATTTATAAGGATGATTAAGTGTAAGGCATAAATGGGTTCTCAGTAAAAGTGACTATTTAACCAAGTGGGTGGAAGTGATTATTTTGAAGGAGGCTAGTGAAGGTACAGTCTTGGATTTATATGATAGCCTTATAACTAGGTTTGGTATCCCAACCAACATATTTTTTGATAATGTATTGGCATTCCTTGGTATGAAGATAAGTGAGTGGGATCTCAAATTGGACATCTACCTCAACACCTCTTATAATTAATATCCTTAAGTAAATGGACTAGCAGAGTCCAAAAATAATAATTTTTTGAGGATTATCATGAGGACCATGGAAGAGAATGAAAGAATATGGTACACCAAGCTAAATATAACCTTATAGGCTAATAGGGTGACTCCTAAAACTACCATTGGATATTATTCATATTTTATTATATAAGGAAAAACAAATTTATTATCTCCCATAAGATTCCTACATTAGAGCTAGCCCATCAACTTGAGTTGATGGAGGATGAGCCCATGAATGTGTAGATGATAGAGCTCATGGAGCTGGAAGAAACCAGAGACCTTGCTATGAAAACACTAGAGTCACATCAAGCTTAGATAAAAAGGGCCTTTGATAAGAGAGATACAAAAATTAGCTTTTAATAAGGGGACCTAGTCATCAAATGTGAATCAAATAAGGCCAAACTAGGCAACCATACCAAGTTTGACAGCTTGTGGAGTGGTCCTTATTTGATCCACAGATGCAAGGAACACAACACTTTTTATCTTACCCAACTAGATGGAGAGGTATTACCAATACCATTCAATGAAATTAATTTAAATACCTATTATTTAATAATAATTGCATCTATTATAACATATTTTACATACTAGATTAGTTTTTATGCTTTCCTCTAAGTGCCTTGTGTATATTTCTTCTATGTTTTGTTATTTCCCTATCCAAAGTGCCTTAGGAATTTTGGTTTATTTTATTTCTTTTGGTCATTATTTATTTAAAATAGGTTATAATCAATTATATAGGGTAATTAATCCATGCCCAATGGACTAGATAAGGAAAATAGTATGGGTTCTCAAAGCATAGAAGACATACTTCCTTACAAGTCACCAAAGATGTTATCCATTTTTGTCCCACATACCAAAATTGTCTGAATGCAGTGTATTTTCCAAAAGATCAAGTATGGAACAAGGCTTGGATAATATTTTTGGATGAAATTAATGAACCAAAGGGATCATACATATTTCAAATCTTTTAAAACACTTTGAGATTGGTTAAAAGTGTATCTTGCCAATTTCTAAGGGATAGGTCTATAGTTATAAAGATAAGGTATTTGAAAATATTATCATAGTGTGTGAGCCTTCAAATATCATGTTATAATTTAATAATAAGTTCAAAGGAGACTAAAAATAAAATCTAAGTGTCAAACCTTTTTGGGTAAATCCTTACATAGGAAACTTTTTGAGATTTCCTTTTGCTAATTTCAATTCTTTTTGACCCTTTTATTTGGTTGTGTTATTTCTTTTACAATATTTATTTCAGGTCTTTTGGGCTAAGTGTTGAGAAGTTTTTTGGACATTTTTTCCAAAACAAAAAATCTTGAAGGATCCTTCTCTCAAAAAGTGTACCAAATAAAAATCCTGAAGGTTCTTTTTCTGACCAAAGAGGTGAAAGAAAAAATCCTAAAGGGTATTTTTCAAGCTAAGTGTCAGATTTATTTGAGGAAAATTATCCTCATAATTTTCCTAAAGTCATAATTCTTTTAGGTAAAATGTTTGACAAAATTTCCAAAGGGAATTTCATTAGGAAAATGGACAATATAAGAATATAGAAAGGTATTTCTTTGAGAATATGGTCCAAAGATAAAAATCCTAAAGGGCACTTTTTAAATAAAAGTGTCCTATACATTTTATTGAAAGGTTTCCTTTTTTTAGCAAAGTGTCTCAAGAATTTTTTTTGAAGGATACCTTTTCTATGCCAAAATGACCAAAGGAAAAAGGTATGAAGGGTCATTTCTTTGACAAAGTACCCAAAACAATTTTCTCAAAGGGTCATTTCTTGGGAAATTATCCAAACAAAAAATCCAAAGGGTTATTTCTTTTAGGAAAGAGGCCAATGCAAAAGTTATGAAGGGTCACTTTTTAGATAAATCATCCTAGATATTTTTTCTGAAGGGTCATTTTTCAAGAAAAAAGCTTGAAGAAAAAGGTTTAGTTAAAAGGTACAAGGGCACAAATTCTTTCAAGAAAATTATCTAGGATAATTATCCTAAAAACATGAATTATTTCAAACATTTTTTCCATAAGAAATTATCCAAGGCAAAGATAAGTTAGACTCACTTATTTTGGGAAATTATCCCATGACAATTTCCCTAGACATTTTATCTAATGTAAAATATCTACAAACATATTCTTTTAGAGAAAGTGGCTAAGACACAAAGCCCATAACAAATGTCCAATGAAAGATCCAAAGGAAATAGTTTGAGGAATTTATGATTTAGACAGTTATGCAAATGTTAATTTTAGGAAATAAGAAATACATGTTTGATTTCAAAAATTCTAGAATGGCCCCACAAGTGTCAAATTCAAGAATAGAAGATAACCATTGGTTTTCAAATAAGTAGTGATGGTCACACAAACATCAAATATGTTCATGTAGATGTCAAAGTTCAATCCCTAACAAATAACCATTAAAGTTCAAATATCCCAGTTACAATTGTGTGGATTTCAAAATTAAATCTCATGAAGTAGCTATTGGAATTCAAAAATAGGATCAATGATTGGCGTTCAATCCTAGATCAAATCTAAAGATGAGTGGTGATTGATAATTTAATATTCCCAAGTAGATAAATGGCTCACATTCAATCATGGATTTAGATACAATAGTGTGCAAGAAATTCAAAAGGTTAAGGAGCTTAGAGGCCACCACTTGGGATAAGCACAAGAGTAGATAGACTGATGAGTAGATCCAATGACCAAATGTATGGGTGCCAAGTGCCAACAGTGCATTATTTTATGCAGAGGATCTAATGGCATGCATTCAACCTATTAGAGAAGTATTAATGGAGTGAGCTAAGTCAAAATTTCAATGACTTGAGTCACTTTTCATAGCTAATGAACAAAGGACCAAACTGGGAAATTTTCAACATAGGTTGATGGAGTATTTCAACACAAATAAAGTAAATGAATGAACCTAAGCTAGTGGAAAATACATGGAATCAAGCTTGACCTCAACCTAATTTAAGCCAAGATAAACAATAAGGATCAAGTAATGCCAATAGAGATTCATAGAGGTAAAATAGGTCTTTAAAACCTAATATAGGCCAAAATGGTGGAAACTTATTGTAAAAGGGACTAGGCATCAAGCAAAATTCCATCTATATGAATCTATAGGAAAAAAAATAACCTTATATTGGTTTTTTAACTATAGGATAAACCTATGATCTAGATATGAAATTGGATCAAATAGGTGACCAATATAAATGGTCTTCATCTTTGAACATGGGCATAGTCTTGACAAACATCCACCTAAAAAGTAAAGATCCATGATTTTATTAGATCCATGAGCATGAGGTTTTATCCTCAAGTGAGAGATGGTGTGAAGGATTAAATAAAAGGTCCAATGATTGGAACTACAACTAGGATCATTCAATGCATCCTCAAAAATTGTGGGGATTTCTTACTCAACAAGCCATTGGCAGTATCTTGATTGATCAAAAAATTGGCAAGGTTTTCACTGGCTAAGGAGAAAAAGGTGGTGGATTAGGTTCAATTAATGACCTATTAAAAAGTGTTATTTTTTTTAATGGTATACTCCCACATCCTTTATTTCTCTCTATCTTATCCTATATATCTTGGTCTCATTCCCATTGAATGGGTTCTCAACTCTTAGAATTCAGAATTTCTTTTTTGGGATAATGATACTCATCGAGACTCTTGAAAAAGTGTGCTTATTTGATATGGTTAAACCTTGTCAAAACATTTTTAAAAATACCTTTTAAATTAATAATATCAGCTCTTTTATATCTCTTGTCTTGAATCAGTTCTTACTATGCTTTTGTATGGTAAAATTTTTAAGGAGATTCTTCCTAGTTTCTTGTCCTTCTACTTGTATCTTTGAATATGTTTTAAAGCTAACTTGTAGGTTTAGATTATTGTTATACTTAGAACCTATTCTATGAAATATTTACTCAACTAGTGAGATTGTGAGATTTAGTAAGCCATAGTTGTATGTTGCTAATCTAGTGCATGTTTAAGCTTATATGAGTGTCCATTTAACTTTGTTGTATCACCATTTTAGCATTCTTAGGAACCATTAACCATCTTTATAACCCTTTTCCCTATGAAACATTAGTTTATAATTATATTATGTGAGCATCAAAGAGGAAGATAACCTACTCCAAAGGTTTAACCCCAACATAGGTTACCCATAGCCTAGGGTTTTTCCCATTATATATCTCAATTTGAGTGAGCATGAATAACCCTCTCCAAGGATGGAAATTAAGTCTATAACAATAAGAAAAAAAGGTTTTTAGGCTTTGTATTTAGGAATAAAAATTAAGAAACCTGAATAATTTTCCCTCACTATGTAAAAAAACATTGAAACCACCTGAAACCTTTAAAATATATCCTAACACTCCTTTTCAAAAAAAATCATGAATTTTGAAAAAAAAAAATTTAGAATGTTTTTAGTGATTCAAATTTTTTTTTAGGATTTACCAACTATGCACTATTAGTGAGCTTAAATTCAATATAAATTCAAAAATAATACTTATTTTTGAATATTTTGGATTTTAAAACCCTTATAAATTTATCTTGCTCTATCACCATAAAATTTGTAACTAATATATCTTGAAAGTTTATTCAAGATAGTTTTTCTTAACTGTTAGAACACTTTTCTCTATTGTTAAAAAACATATACTATGTCTTCAATATTTCTACATGAATGAACACTCTTCAAAACAAACAAATATGATTCTAAAGCAATAGTAGATCTTCTTACACATAGTAGTAGATTGAATTTTAATCATGAAACTTCGTAATGCAATATTTCATTAATTTCTAGTGTAAAAATATGTTACAACAACACTATCTAAAACCTTGTTTTGAACTTCTTCCTCTTTTTATTTGGTTCTTATATTTATTTAACCTATCTCCTTATTTTTATTATTTATCCTCATATACTCATATCTCTATTTATTCTCCCTCTTTCGATCCAAGTTTCTTAACTGTCTAAATAACTCATAATTTCAACCTAAGTCTTAATATTAAGTGAGTTTGAAATGCTTAGTTATGATTTAAGTCATTAGGACTGTTCTAAAACATGTCCTAATATATTCCTTGAACCATCCATATAGGATCACGACCAAAAAATGCACTAGGATATGAGAAATGTTCATAAAACACCTTAAACCAATTAAAATTTAGATTTCTAAAATTGACAAGAAACTTGAAAACAAGCCCAAATTAATAATTCAAAGTAAAGTGAACCATGGAAAATATTATAATAGATATAATATGACCTCCTAAACCTATTCAAGACCAAAATTTTCAAAAGAAAAAAAAAAAAAACTAAGTTAATGCTTCTACATCATGCCCCCTAAGTACAAAAGTATTCATGAGCTCATACTCATGAGGTCTTCAATGATAGTTCCATATTGAAATATTTCTAATGGAATTAGCCAAAAATCATATTTAAGAGGATTTTTATTCCACTTAACTAAATATCTGAATTACTCCTTACATCTAATTCTTTTGCCAACCTGTTTGTCCAAAATAGCTTCTAGTTCATCCTTTTGTGCCTTAGGTAACTGTCATTTACAATTAATGAGCTTTTCACCATCATCTTCAAATAAATTTTCTATTTCTTATTCTTTTCTATAAGGATATAGGTCTGCTACATTGAAAATATATGAGATCCAAATATTAGATGGGAATTCTAGTTCATAAGCATTAGTAAAAAACTTTCTCAAGACCTTATAAGGTCCTATCTTATTCAATTTCAATTTATTGTATTCAAATTTAGGAATCCTCTCCTTCCTATGTGTCCTAACATAAAATATACTACCTAAAAGTTCACTTATGTACTTATTTTATCATCATCTCCTTTTTACTTATTAGCACTCAACTATAATTATTTATTGACTTTCTCATGTACCTCTTGCATGGTTATAGCAAAGTCTTCACCTTCAACATTTCTCTTCTCCTGATTACCCAAATTTCTAAGACCATAAACACCTCTTGAATTTATACCATAATCAATATAAAATGTATTAAAACCTATACTCCTATTAGGTAAATCATTATATGTAAAGTCATTTTGGGCTAACACCTGAACCCCTTACTTTGAAATATCACTTACCAAACATCTTAGTAGATTCCTTAAGATTATTTTGAAACTTTAGTCTAACCCTAAATTTGGGGATGGTAGGCTGAAATGAAACTCAATGTATTTTCTAACTTATTCCAAAGTGTTTTCCAAAAATGTCCATTAAACTTTGTATCCATATCATAAATAATTCTTCTAGGAATTCCATGTAGGCTTAGCACTTCTTTAAAAAAAAGATTAGTAATGTTGGTAGCATCACTTATCATCTTACATTCTATGAAGTGTACATTTTTTGAAAATATTTCAACAATAATAAAAATAGAATCATTACCTCTTTATTTTCTTGGCAAACCCAATATAAAATCCATACTTATTACATCTCATGGCCTGCTTGGAATAGGTAGTGGCAAATATAGACCTATATTTTTACTCTTTCCTTTAGCATGTTGACAAATATTATATTTTAAACAAGTTTATTGACATCATCTTGTATTCTTGGACAATAATAATTTTCATTCAACTGAGAAAAAATATTTGTTTTCTAAAATTTCCTACTAAACTATCACTATGCTTTGATTTCAACAAGTTATCTCTCATATACCCCATAAGTATGCATAATTATTTATCTTTGAATAAAAATAATTACTTAATCATGTAGTCCATCCATGGACTCATATACATGATTACTGGATTTATACAAGCCTCATATTCTTCTTTTAAATCTAGATCTTCCTCATATAACTGCTTTAATTACTCCCAAACTACCCACTTGATATTCTTGTATAATCATACTTCTCTACTAAATGCGTCAATTACCTTATTCGACTACCCACTCTTATGTTTGAGTAAAAAATATTTTTTTGTAATAAATCTATCCATTTCACATGTATTTTGCTCAATTTAGTTTGACTATTAGTAAATTAAAAATCATTATTATTTGTATAAATCACAAACTCCTTATACAATAGGTAGTTCCTTCACTTCTTCAATGCTTGGATTATGACATAAACTTCTTGATCATAGGCTGAATACTTATTGTTAGTTTCATTTATATTTTCACTAAAGTAATAAATAGGCATTCTTTCTTGACTAAAAAAAAACTCTAATAACTAACCCAATATCATCACATTTGACTTGAAAGAGTTTGTTAAAGTCAAGTAAGGCCAAGATAGGTTGCTTAGTTATTCTTTATTCAAAATCTAAAATTTCTTCTCATCTAATCTAGTCTAAAGGAATTTCTTATTATAACCTTTTATATTTTAAACAATAGGTGCAAAAATACACTAAAGTTTTTAACAAACTTTTTATTAAATCTATCTAATCCATGAAAATTTCTTACCTCAATAACACTTATTGGATTAGTCCACTCCACTATTGCTCTTACCATTTCTTGGTCCATTTTGAAACCATCCTTGGAAATGACAAATCCCAAATAAATAAACTCAATTTTCAAGAAGGTACACTTTTTGAGGTTCATTAGTAATTTTTCTTCTTTTAACTTATTCAATACCATCTCAAGATGTTTGATGCATTCATCCTTTGATTGGCTAAAAATCAAAATGTCATCCAAATAAACAATTAAAAAAATTACCTATAAATGGCCTTAACACCTCATTCATTAGCCTCATGAATGTACTAAGAGTATTGATCAAACCAAAGGGCATTACAATCCATGCATACAATCCATCATTAATCTTCAAAGTTGTTTTTTACTCATCCCATCTCTAATTTTGATTTGATGGTAACCACTCTTCAAAATTATATTTTATAAATATTGTGCTCCACTCAAACAATCCATTAGATAATCCATTCTTGGTAATGGAAACATTTACTTGATAGTTATCTTATTGATGGCTCTAGAATATATACGCATTCTCCATCCTCTACATTTCTTAGGAGTTAGGAATACTAGTAAAACACATGGACTTAAACTTTATATAATAAAACCTTTATCTAATAGTTGATGTACTTGCCTTCTGATATTTTCATTCTCCTTAAGTGTCATTATATATGTTTCTATGTTTGTAAAACTAGATCCTAGAATGAGATCCATATGATGTCTTATGCTCCTCATTGGTGGTAATTCATTAAGTAAATAATCAACCACTATATCAACATACTCATTTAGCAAATTTTGAATTTCCAAGGGTAAATTAGTACACAACCAACCTCTTCTTCTTTTAATTATCTTTAATGATTCTTTTCCATCTACTATCAACACCTTAATATTATTTTTAGATACTTCATTACCATCTTTCAATGGTGTTAATGTATCCTTCTTACCATCCTTTTATAATGTACATGTGTTACTCCTTCTATCATGTATATCCCTTCTATCAAACTGCCAAGGTCTAACCAATAACACATGGAAAACATCCATAGGTATAATATCACAAAGTAATTCATCCTTATAACTACCAATCTAAAAATAAACATGACATTAATCATTAACTATCACTTGATTCCCCTTTTGAAGGTAATATACTTTATATGGTGTAGGATGTATCAATGTTTTCAATCCTAAATTTTCAACCATTTTTGAAGAACCAAGTTATTTGTACTATCACTATCAATGATAATCTTACAATACTTACCTTTGGATTTTCATGTAGCCTTGAACAAAGTCTTCCTTTAGGTTGGTTCATTCACTTCTTTATTTGGCTTTAGAAATAATATTTTCATTAATAATGACTCTCCCACTTCATTTTATTCGACATGTGATGGTGATCCTACACTTTCTTCCTTAGCTTGAACAACTTGATTACTATCTTTAGTTCTTATATGGATTCTTTGTGTATTCACAAGACATTCATATGACCTATGGATAGCATATTTGTTACATTTAAAACATATTTTCCAAAAGCCTTTTCCTCTACCTCTTGTGTATTTCCTTCTTCATCTATATGAATATACTCCTCTTGTAGTATTATTTTGACCTTGAGAGTTGATTTATTATTCATTATGAACTTTGTATCTTACTTCTACCATCTTATTTTCCTCTAGATCTAAAAATTTTACCTCTTCCTATAGATTGTTGATTTTGTATTCTAACCAACTTTTCCTTTGCCTTGAGAGCAAATTGATAAGCTTCTTCTAGTGATCTTGGAGACAAAAAACTAATTTCATCCCAGATTTTAAACCTCGAGACATTCCTATACCTTTTTATTTTCTCAACATCCTCTTCTACATGACCATATCTGATTATAAGCTTATAAAATTATTTACTATGGTCCTTTAAACTCATGTCTTTCTACTTCAAGTTGTGGAGTTTTTAGAATTTTTTTTTATGGTAGTCTATAATCATGAATTTTGAATTGAATTTTGTTCTCATTCTATCTCATCTTGATTTTATCTTTACCTCTTTTCCTTCTTTCATCTTGGACACTATCCCACTAAGGAGATGCATGACCCTTATATGTAATACAAACAAACATGACCTTATTTTATTTAGCTTCTCCTTAATAATCAAATTATTTATCCATTTTAGTTATCCAATCCATAAGTTTTTCAATATTTAAACTACCTCCATATACTAAAACCTCTAATTTGGGCTTGGAACCTGCTCTTATGATTACTTTGAAGATTCTTTGTTCCCCTTTTTCTTCTACAACTTTTTATTGTGGTTAACCCTCCATCTCACTCACATAATGTATCATTACACCTCTTATTTGAGTAATTTTTATTTCCTCAAATTGTGCTTATAAACTTCTCATCTTATCCAAAAATACATGTCTTGGTTGTCTTATTAGACCTCTTCTAACACACATTTAGATGTTCCTCTAAGTGCCATTTTTGCATTTATTGTAATTTTATGTTTCAAAATTTTTTATTCACTCTTATCAATTAATTATCTTCCTCCTTAGGTCACTTTTGAAGTACAACCAAACCTTGATCTAATACCAAAAATGATGTAGGCATTACGAAAGATCAAGTCTACAACCTTCTTAAGAGAAATATTTAACTAAATGAGGAGTATTTATTCTTAAATATCCTCTCATTTATTCATTATATTTTTTATGAACTCACCATGTTGGATTATATCTTGGTGCAAACTTGAAAATGTAAGAAAATAAGGTTTCTATGACTTATATTTAGCCTTGTAGATTGAGAAACTTGAATAGCTTTCCCTCAAGATAGCAAAAAATTTAAAACTTATTTCAAACCTTCAAATAAATTGTAACACTATTTCCACAAAATTTCATTAATTTTGATGATTTCATTTTTTATTTAGAAGGTTTTTAGTGCTTCAAAACCTTGTTTTAGAACTACCTGACTATGCATAAGAAGTGAACTTAAATTCATTAGAAATTAAAACTATAAGAATTATTTTGGAATATTTTTTATTTTAAAACCATTTATACACATGTATATTTACTTGTCACACAAAATTTGCATCTAACTAATCTTTAAGGTTGATGAAAGATGGCTTTTCTTGAATATTAAAACCCTTCTCTTAACTATCAAAAACCTGGTACTATGTCTTCAGTCCTAAAACATGAATGAACAGTCTTTAAAATCAATAAATTTGATTTAAAAGCAAAAATATAAACACTTACACATAATATGATATTTAATTTGCATCATGAAACTCAATAATGCAATCTTTCATTATACAACAACATTGTCTAAAACATTGTTTTGAAATTCTTCCTCCTTTTATTCAATTATTGGATTTATTTATATTCTCTCCTTATTTTTATTATTTATCCTGATGTAATCCTACATCTCCTAATTCTCCCTCTTTTGATCCAATTTCCTCAACTATCGATGTAGCTCATAAACTCACCCTAAGTCTTAAACGTAAGTGAGTTTGAAATGGTTAGTTATTATATAATTCATTAGGACTATTTAAAAACATTTCTTAATATCTTCCTTGATCCCTCCATGAAGGATAATGACCAAAAAAATTCACTAGTAAATGATAAAAGTTCCTAAAATGAATTAAACTAATTTAAAAATTTAAATTTCTAGTTTTGGTGAGAAACTTGAAAAAAAGCCAAAATGAACAATTCCCAAAATAAATAATGAAAAAAAAAGTGAATCATGGTAAATATTATAATATAAAAACTAGTACATTATAAATCTATTAAATACAAAAAATAAATAACAATAATAATAACTAAGTTAATGCTCCTGCATCATTTCTCCATTACTTTTACATTTTCAACATATCAGTTTATATAAGAGTTCATGGAAGATGATGAAAAAATTCAATCCAAATTAGTAAACATAATTTATATAGATTATGAATTAACATAATATTTATATAATTTCATCAACCATTAAGACATTTTTAAGAGATGGTTTGACAAATATCCAAGATCAAAATTTTCATAATTTTAGATATAGTTCTCTTAAAGGATAAAGTGTACAAAAAAAAGTACAACATGAAAATTTCAATAAATTATGGATTGGACCATATCAAATATCTAAAATTATATGTAATAATTATATTCATTTGAAATATCTCTGGGCTAATGACTAAACTTTCCCAATTAATGGATAGTTCTTGAAACACTATTTCATGGTTTCTTTAACTAACATCTTAGAATAACTGTGAGTTCTGATTTAGTAGTAGGAGTATATTATATTTAATAATTTATTTATTACATTTCATTATTTATTTGAATATATTTATTTATTTCTTATATTATATTTCTTGCTTTGTTATATTAGACTTCCTACTTTCTTAGATCAAATTTTCAATTTTTCTAGGGTATTAATTAAGGTCTTTTTGATCACTTTCAAAAATAATGCCCAAAATTTATTATATACTATTTATAATAATTCTTAAATATATTCATGGGATTTATCATAATTCATTTGGATCTCATAATTAAGGTATGTATCATAATTTAATAAAAAAATTATTTCGATTGAATAAATTTATTAGATTGTTGAAAGTTGCTTTGATATTTTCAAGAAATTTTTATAAAGGCTTCTCATTTTGATAGAATAATTTCACATAGATATGATTAAATTTTTTTCAATAGATAATAAACATTGAGAAAGATAAAATTTGAGTGCAATATTTGATATAAAATAAATTTTATTCTCCTATACCTAGTTAATGGTGGTTGCAAACCCTTCTTCTAGGCTGGTCATAAAACAATTATAGATGAGGGATGATTTAATTAATCTATATAAATTTCATGAATTTTTGTATATAATTAAATAAATGTGATTATATTATAATAAAATATATATCTATTGGGATTATTGGTGCATGGCTAGAAATAAAGTAATGTTTGGTTACCTGTACACACATGCTTAAAGGTTAAAATAACATAAGAGAAGAAATGTATAAAAATCCCAAATTTTGTCTTATCTTTGTTAAAAAACTAATTAATATGATAAATAACCTTCAAATAATCACACATGATCTAAAAAAGTGAGGAGGGTTAGTATGTTTCATGTGTATGTTTAATTATCTTTCAATTCTCTCATTTCTTTAATTTTTTCTTTATTAAGTTTATAGTTTTATATGATATTAAAAATATAAATTATAGGTTAAAAAATATTAAAGAGTATTTCCCCATTGAGTTTCCATTTTTTTTTCTAACATTACTCATTTTTAAGGAATCAAATAGGGACCTATTTATCCTAAAATATTATGGCTTTCCCCTGTCAAGATATGAATTGACCCTAAAATGATTTCATAATAAAGACTTGGTACCTTTATTCACTATATTTTTTACAAATTTCATATTAAAATTAGGATATTAATTTATTATTGTCTTTAGTTTCAATTTATTTGACTAACAGAGCTAATCATTACTTACCAAGTTTGTTATTTTTTGACTTTATAGGTCAGCATATCATTAACAAGTGTCATTCATTTAGTGAAGTTTCATAGACTATTGATGAATATTGAAAATATAAAACTTTAAGTATCTAAACTAAATGAGATCATGACACTTATTGTGTCCCTATTATATCTAAAATATGGTTCAATGTTACAAGTCTCAGAACTATGTGACTAACATACTACACAAGATTGTGTTAAGTGTTACTACCTTAGTTCACTATGGGCCTCTAATGGATTAAAAATCCATGAAATACTCTAACTAATAGATTGAGTGAGATAATTTCATGTGTAAATATCTATTTGTATTAAACCTCCTAGTCCATAATCATAAATCATAAGATTAAGTGACCATCTAAGTAATAACTATTGATCCACATGTCTCAATATCAATTAATTATATGCATAGAGACATAGGTCTATAGTTTTGAAACATTTTATCAAATTACCAAGTGATATAATTCCATGAATTAAAATCTCATTGTGTAAAATATAATATAAAAAGGATGAGTTATAGTTTAATTGATTAAATGAAAAGCTATAATGTTTCATCTTTTATATAGTTGGATATCATGTGTCAAAATATTATCATGCCATGTGGTTATTATAACAAGTCATCTACCACATTCCATGCCACATATCACCACCTTATCACACCATTTATTGAGATGACCCAAAGACTAAGAAACATATTAGGAAGATTTAAAGGCCATAAATTGATGATATAATGTCAACTATAAAAATTCATAACATATCTAAAGCCAAAAAAAAAACTAATAAGTTAAATATAATGATGAATTTCCATGTGTTTAGTAAACCTACGAAAGCTGATTTTATAAAATCAAATTGAAATTTGATGGATGGTTGGTAATGACCATTACCCTATAATTAATTCTCACACATAGAAGATTCAAGCAAGAATTCACAATATAGGTAAATGTACTATATGTTATGTTCCTAAGTAAAGTAAAATTACAATTTCCAAATTTCAAAATATGGACTCCTATCCAAATATTAATATCAACTAAAATATCTAAATTTATAAACTAGCGAAGAGATTGAACCATTCAATAATGCAGTAAAAAAATGAGGAACTTGCTCCTTTGATGTTTTACTTTGGGACCAAATAGGAACATAAATACACAGAATTTGATAAAAAATAATTTATACTATGTGTTGAAACATTATTTAGAAATCTACACAGAGGTCAAGGCTACTCACCCTATTAAATCCAAAGATAACTTGTCCTTGGATCAAAGGGATTATATAGATAGATTTTTAGAAATCAGATTTGTTAGACTCCACAAAGTAGTAGTGAAACTAGAGGGATTACCTCATACTAACTTAGTGTTTAATTTATTTATATAAGGTAATTATACACTATACATTTTTAGTAAAATCAATAGCATGCATCTTGTAGAATATGCAACTATCCTAGAATTCAAAATTTTTATAGATTGCCATAACTAAACATCCCATACAATTATAAAATATTTAATGATGGTTTCAAATAAAATAATATAATAAGTAACCTAATAGGATGGGTCAATCATCCTAACAAGATTTACATGAAGAATGAGGTCCCCATTTCCCAATTTATACCTAGTGTTAAGATTGCTATGGCACTATTAAATAGGTTACATGGAGCCCCATCTATAACTCAGGTAGATGAGGTTTGGGTCTCATGATTATCCATAATTATGAAAGGCAAGAACATTCCCCCATTAGGTTAAATCATAAGATTCTATTTAAATTCCTATAGATATTATATGTATGACCAAGTGGATGCCAAAATCTATATGCTCTCCTATTTAGTGGATGTTATCTTTGGGATTATCACCCCAACCAACATCCTTACTTTGGATACAAAGGAGAAAAAATGAAATTGTCATGATTTTGAGCACCTTAATATATGATTATAGAAAATACCATATGTATAAAATATAAGACACATTTTACCTAATGGTGTATAACACAATAAATGGAAAACAAATTGTTAATTTTTATGATCAAATAAAGATATCACTCAAGACATTAGATGAATATTGGTTCTATCCATTCCATAATGTCATCATAATTAAAGGAAATTTGGTAACTCCCTTCTTATTACTATGATAGGTACCTAATAAATTGGCTGAGGAGGAGATATCTTATCATCTAACCAATAGTGTGGATGTTAATCTAAGAAAGGACATATTCGCAAAATATCATAATACACCCCTTAGCATTAGGAGACAATAGTTTCAAACTTGGGATTGTTTGGGAAATACTTCAAAACATAAGGGTTCAATCAAGTTTGGCTTAGATGAATTTATATTTTGGGATCTAAGGAAGGTGATATAGTAATGAATAAATAAATTCCATATTTAATTTAGTTATGATTATGGACATCAAGAACATAAAAAAGATTTGATTTTTATCAATCTTGAAGATGATTTTGATGTTTATGTAAGAACGAGAAATACTCAGATGTCTATGAGGATCAGTCAAATGATCCAATATGATTCATATATAAAAATAGAAGATGTAGTTAACATAGAACATGAGGAAAAAGACTTTAAACAAACTAAGCAAACTTAAGTAGAGGAGCATATATAAGAATAAGATGATGAGTAGATGAGGGAAAGGATTATAAAAAATGTCCCAAATCTAAATTAATTAAAGTAATAAAATTTGGACACATGATAATCCCCAATACTAAATGTCACAGTTACATTTACTCTGGTGGATACAATATCACCACCTCAAGATCCAATAGTAAGTAGTTATTCTTATCCATATGCATTACATATGAAAACCATCCATTCTATAGTAACCTATGTAATAATGTCTCTTCCTACCTCCCTATAAACTCATGTTATCACACCATGAGAAGAGATAGAATAACCTTTAGATGAGCTGGTAGAATAAGGCAATTTAAAATGAAGTTATGAAAAGGACCCAGAGGGAGAATGGGTATTGGATATTTTTTATAAGGTGCCTGTATAGGGAATTTTTTAACTTTAAACCCCAATCCTCCTTGCACTCAGGGTATAAGACAAGAACATGTTGAAGGAAAATGTCAAGATCCTTTTAAGAATAAAGGGTCAGACTAAAAAAACATGACAATTAGAAATATAGTGGTTGCATCAACTACTTAAATTTTTCCACCTATGGTCATTTCAGTGGCTTATCCATAGGGCTTGACATAGGTTTCCATTTCCCATGTTTTACTTATTACACCAAGATCTGTAGTTGTCCTTCCAATTTCCATAACTTTGACAGATTCAACTATATAAAAAATAATACAAATTATATTATTTAACTCATGTTAATACTACTAACCCCATGGTTTTTATACATACATCAATGATCAATTCTTAAAAATTCTAATCTAGACTACCATTACATAGTTAATTTTTCCACACCTAACTTAGACATCACAATCACCAACCCACATTTTGAGGATATAATATCTATATAATTATTTATAAACATCCCCTATGGACCCATATTTTACCTAATTATATGTTTGAAATACATAGGGTATCCCAATATATTTAACAATTATCTTTGTCTAGGAGTCTCCTAACATCACCAAGTATGTTATCATAACCCATCCCTAGACTAGTATATCTAAAGAAAGGTTACCCATCCCACATTTTTTCAATATCAACACCTCCTTATTCCACTTTACCATCTCCCTCCATTATCATGCCTCCATAATAAAACACTTTACCCCTTACCTCTTATACCTATCCTCAATTATTGTTAGTGACTCTCAAATGGATACAACAAATTCAATAAAATTAGTTAGTTAGATAAGATCTATTGATCATTGAGGAAATTAAATTAACCATATAGTTTAATAAGACTTCAAACAAACTCAAAAGAACAAGTTTATTGACAATGTCAATAACCTTCTAAGGATAAAGGGATGAAGCAAGAAAGCATGACAATTATCACTATAGTGGTCATATAAACTACTTAAATTTTTCCACCCATGGTCACTTCAATGGATTCTCCATAGAGCTCAACACAGGTCACCATTTCCCATGATTTAGCCATTACAAAATATCTATAGTGGCCCTTCTAAATTCCAAAACTTCTATGTATTAAACTATATAAAAAATACTAAAAATTATATTATTTAACTTATGTTAATCCTATTACTAACCCCATGGTTGTTTTACATAGATCAATTGATCAGCTCTTGAAAATTCTAAACCAAATTGCCATTACATAGCCAATTTTTCCATGCCTAACTTAGACATCACAATCACCAACCCACATTTTGAGGATATAATATCCCAATAAATTTTTATAAACATCCATTTTGTGCCCATCTCTTTACCTAATTGGATATTTTCCTTACACAAGGTTTCCCAATAGATTCAACAATTGTCTTGGTTTAGTACTCTCTTGATCTCACCAAGTATGTTCTTAAAACCCCTACCTAGACTAATATCTCTAAAGAGAGGTTACTCATCCCACATTTTTATTAAAATATCAACACCTCCTCATTCCACTTCACCATCTCCATCCATTTTCATCCATCCACCCTTAAAAACTTTACTCCTTACCTCTTAGACCTTTCAATATTTGTTAATGACTCCCACATGGATACAATAAATGAAAATAAAGTAGTTATTTAGACAAGATTTGGTGATCATTGAGTAGCCTAAATTTACCATATAATTTTATGAGACATAAAATAAACTCAAAATATTGGGGTGAATAATAGTCATAATTGGAGGGAAGCCTATTAAGTTTGTAAAAAAAGAATATTCTTTCTCATTGACAAAGAAAAGGAAAATTAGACATGGAGAAGAGGATGAGATCCATGAGGACCCTATTTATATGGTGGATGTAACTAGATGAGTCTTAAATAATATTTTTTATGGATTTCAATAGACTAACAAAATAATATATGCACAAGTTATAATATAAACTCTAAAATAGATAGTGGATAATGTGTATAGCTCAACCAAATCCCTTTATAACATAATATGTTTTATCCTATAGTCAAGGGAAGAATAACAACCATAATGGATAAATGAGGTAAGATTTTATGAGTCTATGAAGAAATTATATTCCAAAGAATATATTATCAACAAGGTAGTAATTCAAAATTATTATCATCATCTCAATTTATTATAGCTTCTAGACATTGCTTTAGCCTAGAGTTATGTACCTAATAAAATAAGTCATATGATGGGAAGGCATAAATAGATGCAATAGTTGATTAAAAATTAATAAATAAATAACATAAATTCAAAAAAAATTATGTGATAAATGAACATAAATGAAATATACATTTAATTCAGTAAAATTATAACCAGACCATTTTTTGAT
>JARHVA010004890.1:1322500-1398693 GCA_037957365.1 Torreya grandis
TTCTCATTGAGAAAATCCAACTAGTCAGAAATAGAACTCTAAGGTCCCTCAATGTCAGTAATGTCAAGAAATTAAAGCTCTTGATCGATGATAATAATGGTAAGGTGAGACTAGTATAGATGAATGAATTAGGGGATATAGTTGACTATATTCCATATCAATATCATAATAATTTTTAATGCTATATAATGAATTTAGTTCTAAGGAGAAAATAAAAAGGGGATGAGGGTGATTAGGTGAGAATGATGTTATATTGGTGGCCTCAATTCAGGGGGAGGATAATGATAATTGTATTAGGTATATGTTCTTTCTCTTATAGAGTGTTGAGATAATAAAAAATAAGGTGCGGTCTAGGTGTGGAATGAAAAACTTCTCTTTTTCACTCAATGTTAATGCCAAACTAAATGTCAGTGTTAGGGCCTAGGACTCTAACTCTAGGGGAAATGTATACTCTTTGGAGATAAGGACACCCTAGGAGAGTCATTTAAGAGATAAGATACTATAATATGCAATAATAATATAATTTTTATAAGGTGTTATATGATAATAATTGTTCTCTAAAAATCAATGTTTTAGGATGTTCATGTTCGTTTAGATAAGTTTTTGGTTCTTTTATTTTTTCAAGTTTTTACAAGGTTTTAATTGAAAGAGAGTAAACTAACCTAATTGTTGGAAATAAAAGAATAAAATAAAATATAAATTAATAATGGTAATTTAAATTAAATATATATTCAATCCTTTCCTTTTTTATTTTATACTAATTTTCTAATGTATGCAATGCTAAGAAAACAAAATCTAGCTTAACAATGCAAATGATGATTTTTACATTTCCTAGATGCAAGATAAATTAAATTATTATTATTTTTTGTATTTTTAGATAAATAATGAATGGATTAAATAAAAAATAAATTCCTTATAACATGAAATTAAATAATAAAATTAGATCTATATTTTAAATAGTGAGACTACCAAGTATCTAGAGATTCTTTTGTATATGCAAGCTAAAACTAGTTTAAATTGTTTCCAATGAATACACACTAAGTTTAAATGATTTGTTTTAAATAAAAATTAATTATTAATTTATGATTTTTATTATTTTATAGTTATAAATCAATTTTTCTATCTCATGCAAATAACCAAATTTAGTGCTAAAATAACACCCTTTGTTTGCTTAGGTTTTTCTAGAGTTTTTATGTGCTTGTGTGCTTGTTTGTTTGTGAAATAAAAGTTTGATTAAAAATAAAAATGAATTATTTAAAGTATTGAAATTAGTTTTTTTCCATAAAATTTACATAATTCTTAAATATAATATTGAGTGCTTTCAATAAATCTATGATGTGTATGCAAGTAAATAAATATAGTAACTATTATTTTTGGTGTAAGATAAGGATAAAAATACAATTTAATTTTTCCTATATATTGAATTTTATAAATTAAACATAATATAATGAATGTAAATATTAAAAATTATCTAATATAATGAATAAATAAATAAAACTAATAATTAGCTATAACTTACATGATCAAGGTGTAGATTAGCTAAAAGTAATATATGTGTTTTTGTGTGAATTTTTTCCCTTAGAGTGATAGATATTCCACTCAAAAATATTTTAGGAAATATATGAAAAATGGTGATATAAAAATAATATTATAAAAATGGGAATGATGGAAACAAATCCAAAAAAGAGCATAGCTAATTTTGGCTGGCTAGTACACTGATTCAATGAACTAGTTGTTAACTCAATAACTTCCCTTCTATAAAATTGTGTAGTTTAAAATGAAAAAAAATAAGGGATGGATCTATGAAATAATATAATCTAGGTTGTTTCCATAACAATATTTGAACACCAATATCTAATATAAACTTTTGGATCTAAATTTTATCTCAATTTGAGATACTTGTATGAAAATGATGGAGCTTTAAAGGATGAGTTTAATTATTGGTTGACTAAAATTTATTCTTAGGAATAATTGGAAGTGATAAAGATAATAGTGTTAGTAAAATGGGTAGTCATGAGGTGGACTCAAGGGAGAAAAATGAAAGAACCACAAAGAGAAACATGTGAACATGTGAAAAACTCAAGGTTTAAAAGTTATAAATAAATCCCAGACAACTAGTGATGGAACCACCCATCTTTTTAGGTGATGATTGTGCAATAATAAAATTTTATGATATAAATTCCCTATTAATTTAGAAAAATACTGCATATTATCATGAAACTACCCTATCAGTGATAGTTCCATCAAGGTTATTTTCAAAACTACCATGGTAGTTCCATAATCTTTGTGATAGTTCCATAATGGATAAGGGTGCTTATGTCACCAAAGTACATGGTTTTTTATTGATTAAGAAGTTTTAAAAATGAGGTAATAAAATGATAAAAAGGCCACCAAGAGAGATTTGGGAGGGACCAATATAGTGATAGGGAGAGATCAGGGATTACAATGTTAGAGAGAACCCACTTAAGTGTTATTTGGATATCTATGTATTATCATTGGACATTGAATCATAAATTTTCAATATGAATTTTTTGGGTGTGTACATATTTCCCCTTGGTAGTATTCCTTTTAATGAATTGATAAGGGTGTGGTCTTGAGTAGTGGAGTGCAAAAATGAAATCGAGAGTTAGAAATAGAGGTACAAAAGGCATGATCAA
This sequence comes from Torreya grandis, assembly GCA_037957365.1. Classification (NCBI taxonomy): domain Eukaryota; kingdom Viridiplantae; phylum Streptophyta; class Pinopsida; order Cupressales; family Taxaceae; genus Torreya; species Torreya grandis. Next base: position 1,325,158 of record JARHVA010004890.1, read on the forward strand.
GTGAAATTTAAAAAAAAGAATAGAAAAATACATAAAATAATAAAGTCATGGGTGAGAATACTTACCATTTATGTGGTGAATATCATACTACCTGAATCATCTTGTTGGGGGATTTAATCAAATTCCAAGTCATTGCATACTTGCAAAACCATAAAAAGGTGATACAAGGAATATAAAATCATTAAAACATTAGTTTTTAATTATGAATCATTAAATTTAGCACCAATATGATTTATAAACATGAAAAATGAGCTTAGATAAGATAATTTACCAAAAATATAACGTTTTTAAACCCAAGAAATTGTTGAGGAGTCCATATATTTAAAATTTTATAAAAAATAAAATCATTTGTGCCTATTGCATTTTGAGAAATTTGAACTATGAGTTGACAGTGATGGATTTGAGTTAGAAAATAGTTAATAAGATGAGAATAGAATGAGGATGTACAACATACTAGGAGTATGTGGATCAACACAAATACATGTTGGTCTTATCAAATTTTCCTTTTTCATCCTAATTTTGAAATTTTGGTTTAAAATACTAAAAGTCTAATGGATTGCCAGATTTTAGTGTATGAATGTTTGTGGGATAGGGGAAAGGATAGGAATGTGTAATATTTTTAATTTTGAGTGATTTTGAAGGTGATATGGGCATTTTTGCAATAAACACAATTAATAGTCAAAACCATAACAATAAGACATAACTCTTAGTCTACATAAAATACTAATTATGTGACTGTCATGGTAGTTTCTAGATCATTATGGTGGTTTTTTATACCTTCACAATCATGAGTATGGGTGGTAGTTTAATCATTGTATATGTTATGGTTGCATTACCATTATGGAAACACTTATGTTGGTTACATAATCATTGGGTAAGTTTAATAACCACCACTTATAGAAGGGGTTGGTTCCATAAGGAAGGGAGGGAAAACTTGCTAAGGCAAAAGTGGAGCCAAGGAAATAATTTGAGGGATTACCTAAGGTGTTTTTATATTATAGGGGACTTATATTCAATGGATCAAGGCCATGTATTAGGAGTGGATCCCTCATGTTATGAAATTAATGATAGAAGGTGATTTAGATATCTAATATTGAGATGGAATCCTTTCAATCATAGAGGTGAGGATCATCTCCACTTGCATCAAGCTATTGTGTGACCTACTCACCTACTAGGATCCTAACTAGAAAAATTCTATGTTCCCTTGGGCCCTATGGTAGTGGATTTATATAGGATTACTATATTATCAATCATGGGTTGATTAGTGTATTTTTATATAGCCATGAGCATATCTAAGGCTTAAGGTTGGTTGAGTACTTTAGTTAGGATAGTGCACCTGATGTGGGTGAAAAGTTTATTGTTAATATTTTTTAGTTGAGGGATCTACAATACCCAACCTCCCAAAAGTGATCACTAGGATTATTTCCATTTAGTTAGTAGGGGATAAAGGGATTATTATACTCATATACTTTTAGTCCTTGATCATTTTTATAGTCAAAGATAGATGATCTCATTTCTCTTGGGCCAAATATATGCTGGCCCATATATATAGGGATTTTTACCATATAGCTTGATTAGGGGATTTATCTATTAATCACTCAATGCTCCTAATGAGCTGGGTGTATAAGCATAGGATCCCCTAATAAATGGCATTAGCCATTAGAGATGTAGGGGCCATCAGGGCTTCATAATGGATATATATCACAACATTATAATAATTAACATAGGTAGTTGAGACCTTAATAGCTATATATTTGATAGATATGCCCTACTATGGCATGCTTGGATATTATGATATAGAGTGTGTTTATCTCAAGGTGGTAGCTAGGGCCATATGGGTTAGGGATAAATAAATTTAGGTTGAGGTACACCTAATGGATAAGGTTCTCAAGTAATCTAGTATGCCTTACATAGGAAACATCCTAATATTAAAAGTTTTTATAATGGGACATGAAAGAGGCATGAGTAATGAGACTGGGTTAGTTGACATGGAACCCATTTACATAAGGAGTACCCATTAAAAGGATAACACCACATACATTAGGTGGGAAGTATCATGTAGGTACCTAACCTTTACCCCCACCACTACCACTACATCTAAGAGATGGGAAGAAAGAGGTGGTCACTCCACTATCACCACCATATTAGGACATTATATAGAAGTATCTAGTGCATCAGCATTGATAGGGAGGAGGTAGAGAGGATCCATAGTTTATAGAGATAGATGATGATTCCTATGAGGAGAAGTGTGATTATTATTTTAACCCTTATAACATGTGGATGATCGAAGTTGACAATTTATTTTTATATTATATCTTATAATATGCTTATTTTTAGTTTGGTTTCTTAGTTGATTTATCAACTTGACTACATTTAATTTCTATCTTTTTCCTTTGTGGTTTTAGACACATCAATAGGTTAGAGGACCATGATCAGGGTCACATTAATTATCCTTTTCTAATTTGTGATTGATTAGACTAAGAATTAGCTACTAACAAATCCTAGATTACCTACCAGGATAAATAGGCATAATATTTTTTCCCCAATGTACCATGCCTTCATGACTCTTTTCATTTTGAGGGTGGATAACTCTATCTTGGATGCAAGAAATACAAGGTTAGAATATTAGTTATAGGACTTCACTAATACCCTAGATAGAAGATGGGATTAGCCTTCCTTAGGATGATGAAAAAGATGGGGTATGACATTTTAGGGAGACACTAGTAGGAGATAATATAGGATGCATAATCTATGACACTCTTCAGCACCAGGGCCCTCTCATAAGAAGAATACTGCGTCTTAAAATAATTCATTATATATGAGACTTGAACCATTTCATATTTTTTATTGTTTAACATTTTGAGATGTAATTTACCTCTATAGAGGTGGATTGTACTAAATACTTCATTATACAAACTTGACATGTATTATGATATATATATATATATGAGATATTTTGGTTTATTTTAGTGACTTGCCATTCATGTGTTTTGTGTTTAATTTTCCTATATGTTTTTAAGTTTATCCACTTCATATGACTATGGATGTGATGGTATGCCATGTATCTATATGTTTTGATAAAATTCAAAGGAAAATGCCTATATATGTGATAAAAAAATTAATGAAAATAATGTAATGTGATGAACATGTATGAAGTTATGAATGCATTAACAACTATTTTGTAGATGATGACCTAGTTACTTTATTTACACAACATATGACTTTCATATTATAACAAAAGAGTGAAAAATATAAATATGACATATATTAAATGGCAAAAATGAAAATAATAATTCAAAACTTCACATGGAAAAAGGTGACCTCATCCTTATAACCACAAGGGAAAATATACTTCTATTTAAATTCATAAAACAATAAATTAAACTCATAAAACACTAAATTTATTGGCTTCACCTAGATATAACTAGCCTTAAAAATGCTAGTAACTAAAATAAAGTTACCTTTTTTGACATGGACATATAGATAATATTTATTTTAGTTAGATAAATTTCTATTTTGGACACTTTTTGATCTGGTACTATTTTTTATTTATAACCCCTACACTTAATCTCATGTGACTAGGAAGATATTATCATGTTCCCCAAACAAAATTACCAAAAAATAGAGTTAAAGGGTAGTGATATTTGAATTTCAACATTCAACCATCTTCACCAAAGATAGTTCCAACAATTACACGGATGAGAAAATGGATGGTGCATTGTGGCATTATGAGGGTCAAGTATAATTATATAAACAAATAATTATTGAGTATTTAATAATTACTTGTTTTCACTTAATATTTATTTTGATTATGAGGTTCATAATACTGATATCCTTGCCCATAAGTTGATCAAACTATTTGGCTATAAATATTACTAATCTTTTTGTATTCACCTCTTAAATTGGGACAAATAAAATGTATTATCATAACCCTTAAATTATTTAAGAAACTAATATGTTTAACCCTCATTTTCATTCAATAATATTTTAATAATACACAAATAATGAATCCATAATTAAATACTTTGATAGGATCACAAATTATAATTAATATGTCTACACAAATAAATGTGATAAATCTTCATACTATCTAAAGCAAACCATTTTGAATGGTTTATACAACATTAAACTTTCTAATAAGATGCTTCATTTTCATTACCACTACATGGTTTATATAAGGAATAAAATATTTGATGGGAGAGGCATTATTCCTAATCACAACAATTTTAAAAAAAGTTTGATAATTAAAACATACTTCCAAATTATTCTAATAATCCACATTGGATTTAAGGAAAAGTGTTCACAACACCTTGGATCATCTAATGCACTTGAATTTATACTAAGAAATTGATTTATCTTAATGCAATATTAAAGGTAATCTAAGTAACCATATAGTATAATCATAGCATTACATCTTAAATTCAATATCAAGGGTTTAGCCTATTGACCAAGTGAAATTTACTTCCTCAACTACCCATTATCATTGATTGTTAATTAATACCCTAATATTTACAACAATTAGGACATGTGATTATAAACCCAACATTATAATCTAATTTATTTTATTCAAGCAACTACAACTTAATATTTTTTATAAAAAAAAAAGGTCTAATTCCTTAAGGAAGTTAGCATTAATCTTAATTTATTCTTTGCCTCTAATCAGAGTTTTTTGCAATAAGAGAACAAAATAATGTTTACACAATCCAATTACCAAAAAATATATGAAAGATCATATTTTAGGTTAGTATTTTAAAATACATTCAAGCTAAGTATTATTCAATTTACAACAAGAAATAATAAGAATAATGTTTATACAAAATTCATTAAGACAACCATAAAGTGTAAAACCATAAACTATTTCATTATAAACTTATCTAAATAATACACATGCAAGAGTAAATTTTAATTTAACATAGTTTACTAATGTTATCATGAAAATAAAAGACTCAACCAAATTTAATATACTAGTAAATTCATTGTTAATAAATTGATTCAAATTACACAAAAAATGCCATAAGAACCATGACATTAAAGTGAGACATCGAAAACAAAAAAGACAGCATTATTTCATTCCAATTAATTTAACCAAATGAAAGATTAATATTTAATAATTTATTCTTCATAATGAAGTAAATGGCTAAGTCTAAAGGTCCCAACTATAGATGAATATATAGTTAAAGAAACATAAAATACTAAGCTTTAGTCTTTGAGGAAGCACAAATTAGTATATTGTGTTAGAAAAAACTTAAATTCATATCAAAATATTAGATGAGAAATATTAATTAATTCAACCAATACTACCAATAAAAATAATAATAAAATCTACATGGTCGACTAAAAGTAACCATCCCAAGGATTGACTAATAGTTGCATAATAGTCATTGATTATGAAAGTGAAATCAAAGTCTATTGTATTTCCCATTATAAAATGGTGTTAATGCAAAAAATTAATAATCATTATGCATCTATATCTGGTTCCATTGAATACCTAGATTCATCAAGAAGTATATAAATATTAAATAATCTTAAATGAATATAATTTGACTTCTATAATTGCATTTTCCATAAGATAATTTGACTTCTATAATTGAGTCTAATGGCCCAAATTATCCCAACCATTAGGTAGGAAATATCTCTACCCAACCCAACCATTATTCTGAGGCTACAAAGAGTCATCTGAAGGCCATGCATGAAACATATATGAAAATAAATAAATAAATAAATAAATAGTGCAAGTGTAATATGTATACACCACAAAGGAATCCAAAGAAAACAAACCATAAAACACAACATTTCAACCAAAATTGTTACACATAGAGATAAATAACCTAGTGACTGAGATTTCTATTTATCTTTATGCCATATATGGGTGAGATTAGTTTGAATAACCCTTCACAATGTGGAAAAACATACAAGAGGTTAATAAACTTATTGATACAAAATCTAAATCAAATGTAGGTTTGTGGTGGACTCTTGTAGTCCAAATATTAAGGATTCACATTTTTTGCATATGAAATGCAAAAATATCAAACACTTAATGTAGTGTAAGGTTCCATCTTTTATTGCATCAATGGAAAAAAATAATTAAAACCAGAAAAAGAGAGAGCCTTTATTGCAACACATAATTTTTTTTCACAAGAATGAAAGTGCTGGAGAGAGAGAGAGAGAGAGAGAGAGAGAGAGAGAGAGAGAGAGAGAGAGAGAGAGAGAGAGAGAGAGAGAGAGAGAGAGAGAGAGAGAGAGAGAGAGAGAGGGAGAGAGAGAGAGAGAGAGAGAGAGAGCTTGTTACCAATTACTTTGTTTACAATCTCCCTACTTACTATTTCTTTCTCTCTTTTTCTTCTTTTCCACTATTTTTATTTTTCCAACATGCTCTTCTCTTTTCCTCAACTCCATCTCCTAACATACTTAGCTACCATCCTTAGGCTATTATTACCTCTTCCCACTTCCATCACTTTACAAAATTAATGATTTACATTTGAATAATGGCTTCTTAGGAATGGTGTTCTCAAAACCACCCTCCACCATACTAACATTTTTTTCTAGTATTTGACTAACAATTCAAAATAAAAATGATGGATGCCAACCCTTTTTTCCAAATCAAGATCAAGGCATAAAAACCATAATCATTAAAATTATTAGTTTAATTTCTTAATAATTCAATGATCATGCTATTACATAACATAAATGCATTTTTAGGTTTATAAAAATGCAAGGTTATAATGTAAGAACCCACCATGGTATCAATTATGATTCACAAGGTTTTGAACACCTTGAACAATGCTTTAGATCAATGCTATAGATCATAACCCAATACACTATGTAATAGACCCATGATGTACTTACACTTGTACTGTAGAATAATTGGCTATGTGTTAATGATGGTTGCCAACCATGAGAACAAAACACATGAACTAATGATCACAAAGATACTAAACATAAAAACACTAGATAACAGAGTACATAATTAGCCATAGGACTTGGTGGATAATTTTTAGTCTTGCACACTTAAAATATTATTTATCGTTTGACTTTATAAAAGGGCATTGTGTTTGGGGTCATCCTTCTAGGCTTAGACAAGCTCATCCATGATCTAATTACCTAAAATAATGAAGTGACATTGGTATTAATAATACATAAAAATAATCATGAAATTTTAATGAAATAATATACACAGCTAGTGAATAAATCCATAACATAATTATTAAATGTTAATCAGATGAAAACATATATAGTCCAATAATGTTCTAACTTTAAAATAATAAAAATAATATATGAAGTGCTAAAATAAATAATATGATCATAGTTTGATCATGTGGTATATGACATTCACCCCCAAGAGAGGCACCATCCCTATGGCCTACTAAAATAGGTGAGGATAATGTTGCTTGAAAATAATTTCATCTTCCCATGTTGTAATATTCTCACTTAGCTGATCCTATTAGAATAAAACTTGTTGAATATTTATTTTTCATAGATAAATGTTATGATGGACTAAGATATTTATGGATTCTAGTGGAATCATCATATCTTCTACCACTTGTAGACTATTATAGTCCAATACATTAGAGGGATCATAAACATATTTACACAACAAAAATATGAAACACATAATGTATATTTTAGAGAGAGGGAGGAAGAGATAGGTGGTAGGTAATAATGTTGAGCTTTTCCAATATGTCAGATGAACTAAAATATCATAGATCTAGCTTCAAATCCTTGCTAAACAAAAATATCACTATAAGAATTTAAGGTGCATGATAAAGTATTATTGTGAGCTATACCTAAAAATAGACCCATAAAGTTTATTATTGATAATGTTGTTGATGCCTTTATGATAAAATATTATGGTATGTTGAGCTGATGTTTAGCTTCATCTTCAAGGCTGGTATCAATATTTATTAGAATCATGAAGTAAACAATTTGCCCTTATCATATATAATGACCTCGAGAACAACATGAAGATGAAAAAAATCATTCAAAAACTTATTATAAATCTTGGGAGAATCATTTATAAGGTTTCCAATAATAAAAAGGGTAAATTTGGTGAATTTATCAATCACCACTAAGATTGTGTCTTGCCATCCTTAGGATTTGGGTAGTCTTGAATTGAAATCCATAGAGATTACAACACGTTTCACTTCCAAAACATGGTGAGGGTATAATATTCTAGTTATATGTAAATGTTCATCCTTAACATGATAACACTATAGTATTTTTTCACAAATGAAGTAAAATATGTCTTCAACCTAGGCCAAAAATAAAATCCTTTTATCTTATGTGTCATTTTGGTGACACCTAAGTGATAAAAATAAGGTTTGAATGCACTTAAATTATGATTTTATCACATATATTTATATAATTTGGATCAAATATTCTTCATTATTGCCTTAAAATTACATATGATTCTAGGGAATAATTCATTACATCCTTAACTTTAAGCTCATTATCTAGTTTAATAAAAAAATTGTTGTATTCAAGGTCTATTTTCTATATTTATAACACAACAATATTAAAATTAGACTATAGTACTGAAATTGTAGCCACGTATGTCCTTCAGCTATGTGCATCAACCACTATATTTTCATTTCCCTTAACATATTAAATGTTATCATTAATTTTTTTGATACATTTCAAGCACCTTCACTACCTACCATTCAATTCTCTTGGGAAAATAGATTCATAAGACTATAGTGATCATATTTCACCCTGAAGTGCTTCTTAAGCAATAAATGCACCCATTTCTTGAGAGCATGAACCAAATCATTCAATTTTAAGACATGATTTAGATAGTTATAGTCATAGAATTTGAGTTTATGTGACTCATAAACAATAACCTTACCATATTGAGTCAAAATGGCTCTAATTTCCATCAACCCATACCTCAAAATTCCCATTTAGATCTAGTATAAAAATAATTAGAGCTGAATTTAGAAACTCCTTCAACTTTATAAGGATTCCTCACATTGATAAGACCAAAAAAATTTGTTCCCTTTTTTCTATAATGAAGTGATGAGGTTAACAATTATAGAAAATTTTTAATAAACCTTCTATAATATCATTCCAAACCCATGAAGATATGCACTTCATGCATGTTATTAGGAGGTGGCCACTCCCTTATGGCTTGAAATTTTTTAAGGATCAACTAAGATAATTTCTCTTGAGATGATGTATCCCAAGTAATGTACTTTACCTTAGTAAAATGAGATTTTAGACAACTTTATAAATATATTATGTTGCCTTAGTTATTTCAATACTAATCATATATGTTGTTCATGTTCTTTCTCAATCTTTTAATAAACTAGAATGCCATCCATGAATGCTATCACAAAGTGATCAAGAAAATCCTTGAACACATTATCCATTAGATTCATAAAGTTATCAAGACCATTAATTAGTCCAAATGATATAAATATGAACTCATAATTACCATACCTTGTTATAAATTTTATCTTATTCACATTATCATCCTTGATACAAATTTTATGGTACCCCAATTAAAGTTCAATTTTAGAGAACACAACAACCCCTTTTATTTGATCAAAAATATCATCTATTATTAGAATAGGGTACTTTTTCTTTATAATGACATTTTAAAACATTTATTAATTAATTAAAATCCTTAAGGTTCCATATTTATTATTAATGAAGGTAACTGGGGATCCCCAAGGTAAGACACTTGGCCTAATAATTATTTTTTGCATTAGGTCTTGTAGCTAGATTTTAAGATCCCTCAAATTAGCCACATTAATATAATAAGGGGATTTGGATATAAGTTTTGATATTAGTATTATATAAATGTATAAATTGAACTCCTTATAAGGATTTAATCTTATAATTTATTTGTGAAATACATCCTCAAACGCCATTATTACCAGGTCTTTAGAAATGGGTTCCTTCTCCTTAGAGAGCTCATTTATTTATACCATGTACAATCTACAACACTTTATAATAAATATTTATAGATGAAAGTAAGATAAAATATTTTTTTTCATAATATTCATCATTCCTTGTAATCCCAATCATCAAAACACTACTCCTTGTTGAAATAATCAACCTTTGTTTGATGTTATTACAGCTAATCTATGCCTGAAATCAGGTCATAAAATCCAATAAGTGCTAAATTTTTTTAATGGAGTCTTAAATACCCCTAGATATAATATATATTATTCTAATATTTTAATTATATATACTCTCTTACCAAATACAAACTCTACCTCCCATCCTTCTATCAATTACGATATTTTATTTTATGTATTTACTAGTAACTAAAGGATAAATGAAACTAGCAGTGGCTCCAAAACAATCATAATATGAAATGGGAAACCAAATATTATACCTTTGGTTTCAATAGGCATGTATTAGAAATAAAAATTCATATTATACATTAGAACATAGACAAAATGATTTGTAAGTTGATTACCCTTCAGTTGATGGAAATCTTTTGTATTATGATTATCACCACATTCCAGGTATTCCACCACTATTTTTTAGGCAATTAGACATAATTTTAACTATTGGTAGATACAAAATATTTATTTTGATATTTATTATTATTACCATCAAGTTTCATTTCATAATTTCAATAATTACAACCCTTATTAGAGTTTTGAAATTCTTAAGAACTATTGTTGTATTTCACATCGCCTTTCTTAGTTTCAATTTTCTTGAATTTTTTTTTAGAGGATCAAGAGTCTTGGTATTAAATGATATATTTTTATTTTATTACTATTATCTTACCTTATATCATTACTTATCTTTTTCCTCTATATAATTTGTAGATTCTATGCCAACAACAAAGGTGCAAGGGTTTGTCATGTTGGCATCATTCATCAACAACTTGTGTAAGCCCATACTTAACTTAGTTACCTTGTTTTCTTCATAATTTATATAATTTAAATAATTTAAGAGATCAAGTAACTTGTTATAATTATCCATAATACTCATTTTTCCTTGTTTGAGCAACTGAAAGTCACTAATAGTATGATCCTTGTAGCTCCCATTCAAGTAACTTTTTTGAAATTATCTCTCAAAGGTATCCAAGGAGAGTGGCATGGGGTCATAACCTTTTAGGTAACACAAGTGGTTCAACCAAAATATTTCATCACCTACTAGATAGTAATTTCTAATGTGGACCTTGATGTCAAATCTCATATTATGAAAAGTTAAGTAATTTTGTAAGTTCACCGGCCGTTTTAGTAGCACCACCAATTTCCCCACTAGAATATGTTAGTGGAAGAATTATATTGAGATATTTGATGATGGAATCCACCATATCATTATGCCTAAGATTTTATTCACTTTTCACCACTTCATATTTATTCCATTTTTTCACATTTTCCATATGTGTTAACCTCTAGCCATAGGCTTGCATTTTCACCTAGATGTTATGAACCACACCTAGAATATAATTTACGATAGAATTTTGTCCTACATTTCCTTTTGCATTTTTATTAATATTGGCATGATCATTTTTATTAGGCATATGACCATAATTACATATAATATCATTGGTGGTGATGTCCATATTGACATCCTAATTGGAATTATGATGATCAACATTATTGTAATCCATATTTTTATTGGAAATGATTTTGAAAGCATTATTTTCAGCATTACCTATATTGGATTGTGACCTCACCATCTTGAGACACACCAATAAGGTTTTAGTTACATACTTCCTAGATATACCTAATGTGATAAATAGGATTTAATACCAATGTCATGTGATTCAAACCCAAATTAAAAAATATATAGATTTTTATAGTAGTGAGCTTCAAATTCTAAAATTTGATCATCTACACTGAAGGTAGTTCTAAATTTTTTTTGGATTAGGCACATGTTTAGTAAATTATGGTATTTTAAGGGTCAAGTAGAATCATATAGACATACCTTGTTTGAGTATTCAACATCTACTTATTCTCACTTAAGATTTATTATGCTTATGAGGGCCACAACAGTGATACCCTTTCTCATAAGTTGATAAAGTTATTTTTTAATCAAGATTACCAATCTCAATGTATTCAGCTCTTAAGTTTGGAAAAGTAAAATGGATTATCATAACCATTAAATTATTTAATTAAATTCTATGTTTATCCATGATTCTCATTTGATAATCTTTGGATCATAAGAAAATAATGAATTCATAAAAAAATACTTTGATAGGCTTATCAATTATAATTAATATGTCTACACAAATAAATGTGATAAGTCTACATAAAATATCCAATGAAAACTATTTTTAAGGGTTTATAAATCATTAAAATTTCTAGTAATATGCTTGATTTTCATTACCACTACATTTTTAATATAAGTAAAATTTTATTTAACATGAGATACCTTATTCCTTACCATACTAATTTTAATGCAAGTTTGATAATTAAAGAATAGTTCTAAAGGATTATATTAATCCACATTCACTTTCATCCATAATGTTCACATCACCTTGGATCATATAATGCACTTTCATATAGACTAAGTAAATAGTTTATATTAATGAAACATTAAAGGTACTCTGAGTAACCATCTAGTACATGCAATCTCTTGGGTGAGGCCTAGTAACCAAATGAAAGTTGGCTCTATAACTCCCCATTTCCATTTATTAATATTTTTTTTGATAATATTTACCATAATGAATACATACATTTATAAATATAATATTATATTCTAAGTTATATGAATTATGCAATTTTATCTTTTTTTTTTTTTTTTTTAAAGTTAGGTCTAGTTCCTTAAGGAAGTCAACATTAATCTTAATTTTTGATTTGCCTCTAATTAGAGGCTTTTGCAATAAGATAAAAATATATATTTAAACAACCCAATTACCAAAAAATATATGCAAGTTCATATTTTATGTTAGTATTTTCAAATACATTCAATCCAAGTGTTAATAATTAATTAAATAAATAACAATAATAATGTTTATAAAACATTCTTAAAGACTGCCATCAAGTTTATAACTAACAACTAGTGCATTATAAACCTATTTAAATAATACACATGCAAGATTAAATTTTAATGTAACATATTTTAATAATTTTATAATGATAATACAATATTCAAGCCAAGTAAATAAACTTTTATATTCATTGTTAGTAAACTTATTCAAATTACCCAAATAATGCAATAAGAACCACAACATTAAAGTGAGACATAAAACAAAAACAAGACACAGAGATATTTCATTTATAGAAGAGTGATCTTAAATAATTTCTTCTTCATAATGACATAAATAGTTACATTGAAAGGTTACAACTATGATTGAATATATAGCTAAATAAACTTAAAATAATGAGCTTTAGTTTTTAAGGGAGCACAAATGAATATATTATCCTAGAAAAAACTCAAACACATATCAAAATATTCAAAACATAATACAAATTACTTCAATCAATACTAAAAATAAAAACATGAAGAATAAGATATACATAATCAACTAAAAGTAAGCATCCCAAGGATCAATTAATAGATATATAACATTCATTGATTATGAAAGGGAAAAATAGTTTATTTTATTTCCCACAATATGATGATGTAAAAGCACCAAATAAATCATCATTATGAATCTATATCTAGGTATATTGAGAACCTATATTTGTTAATAAGTATATCAATATCAAATAATGTTAGATTAATACAATTTAAAGTCTAGAATTGTATAATCCATAGTCAATTCACTGTTAAGAGTTGATACAACATAGAACATGATATAATAATATACAATGGTTTGTACCATAGAATTTTGGCACAAAAGGGACAAATAAAATAACTCATATGTGCCTCCAAATAGTTATTGGCACCAATCAAAACAAGAATCACCTTCTCTATAATTAATCTTGTATGAAAAATTAAATCAAAGAGAAGATTCTAATGACCTAAATGATCCCAACCATGAGACAGGGAAGATCCATACCCACCCCAAACATCAGTTTGGGGATATAATGAGTCCTTCAAATTCTAAACATAAAGGAACATAAATTTAAAATAGTTTAATATAAAAACTAATCCACCAAAAAGGACTCCAAAGTAAATAAAACCACATAACACATCATTTAAACCAACACAATTGCACATGTGGATAAATAACCCAGTGAATGAGCTTTCTACTTTTATTCACATCAAATTTGGTAAATATGAATTTCAAAAACCTTTAAAAATAGTAAAGCCTTTCATGAGCTTAATAAATTAATTAAAATGAAACCTATGTCACATTTAGGTTTGTGATATAATATTTTAGTATAATATTAGGGCTTCAATATTTTCTCATGTGAAATGCAAAAATATTGAAGACCTAATAAATTATAGGGTCACATGTTTTATTGCATCAATGTAAAAAATAAACAAAACCATAAAAAGAGAGAGCCTTTATTACAATACCTAATTTTTTTCATGAGAATGAAAGTGCCAAAAATAGACAGATAACATAAGAGAAAAATTTTACCAATTCATTTACAAGCTCCCTAGTCATTAGTTCTTTCTCTCACTTCTTATTTTCCACTATGTTTTTTTTTCTAACACACTCCTCTCTTTTCCTTGCCTCCATTATCCTCCCTCATTTAATTTCCATTGTTAGGTTTACATTTCCTCTTACCACTTTCATCACTTGCTAAAAATAATGAGTTATGTTTAAACAATGGTAGCTTGAGCATGGCACAATCAAAACCACCTGCACCATACTAACTTTTTTTTCTAGTAGTTGACCAATAAGGCAATAAAAATGATGGATTTTGACCCTTTTTATAGGAAATAGGGCATACAGGTGAATATCGTATCTACAGTAAGCTAATTAAATCCTAAAAGTAGATGTACCATTTACTAATTTTTTGACAAAGATAAGTTATTAATGGAAAGTAAAACTATGATAGATATATAAATGAAAAAGAAGTGTTGTAATTAGATTATTATGATGATAATGTAGATATATATCTATAATAGGTATAAATTAAGTATGAATATAGTTCTAAAATAGTTTTCAGATTTTAAATTTAGTGTGGATAGTTACATCAACTTGGGATAATGACATCGATGCTATTGTCTAGGTTCAAAACTAGTGTCTTGTATAAAATATCTTCTAAAATAAGATAAAACCACCTAGATGGTTATAAAATTTTATTCACCTTCACTTTGCTACATTTAGATCCAGGTCATGAACTATCAATCCTTGTGAAATAGCAAAACCTTGGATTTCTATGTTTAATGTGACCTTAGGGTAAAATGGGTTAGTGGGAATATAATGAGTTGATGCATCTAATTACCTCATAGATGATATTTAGTATTAATGAAAACTTGTAATTTTAGGATTCAAATAATCTAAGACATGAGTTGTACTTAGTGAAAATTATATGATTAGAAGCAGAGTATGAGAACTGTCCATAATATTTATTTAATTTGGTGGTTGGGAGCCACCAGGGTCTATATGTTTGAGATAATTAAATCACACAAGTTAATCTATATGGATATTAATAATTATATTTAAACTAGGTGAGTTTTGAAAAAAAATAGAAAAAGGAAGGGTAGGGAAAAAAAGAGTGTGATTGCAAATTCCCATCTCAAATATTATGACAAAGTTCTAATTTCTTTGAGCATACATGAACAAATTAATGGTGTAAAATATTTTAAACTCAGATTGCATCACAAAATAGGCAAGATTCAAAGAATATATATAGACCATAAGTAAGAACTAAGTTTACTTTAAAAGTTTACTACTGTAACCCTTACAACATATGAACATCCAAATGTAGAGAAAATAAAATGACGTATACCTAAGATCTTTTTAGTTAATCTAGAATTAGCACAAATTAATATACCTATCATATAAAATGTAGCTCAAAATGTAGAGAACCATTCAAATCTAAGACAACAACATGCAATTGAGAGACAACATTAGCTTTCAACAAACTAGTCAGATAATTTTATTAGAATTCCTTAGTTGTATTAAATGTTCTTTTTTATACAAATTAATCTGAGTCTCTCCATTTAAAAAATCATAAACTTTGCCTATTTATAGGAAACATAGGTAGTATACCAGTTATATTATCAAAACATCCATGGTATGATAAGGACAATTATCCTTAATACAAAGATTACAATGTAAAAGGCTTTCTACACCAACTTTGACAAAAGGACTAATATATGCTAATAGACTATCATATATATTACAAAATAATATTTTTATGTTACATTGGTGGGTCCCCTAGGTTATTACTTGAGGATGTTCTTCACCTTAGTATATTGTTCTCTGATTATCCCAAAATCTACTACAAGTTTCATTAAACAATCCTCTTCTTGACCTACCAATGTGTTAAATTCTTTGCCACTCTTGGCTTTAAGTTCCTAAATGCATTAGGCCTCTAAGATATACTTCCCTAATGCCATGATGGTATCAAGGACCAAGTGATTATATTTGATAGGCTAGCCTTGGTTTTCCTTGATGTTCTAGATGAAGGTACTGACCCTATACTTGAACTCTTCATCATCCATCAGGCCTACAACATTGATCTTAGAAGGATTTACCTATAGCACCCTTAGGAGCTTCTTGATTCTTGATATCAAGCCTTTATCCTCCTCCATAAAGATATTAATACTATTAGACTAGTTATTTAGGTCTAGTATGCTATCTTTAATGACTCTTAGGAGGTCATGCAAATGTTTCAACTTGATGTTTTAGATGCCTTAGACCTGCTTGGTGTGATGAAAATTAATCAATTCAGTTACCTGATCTCTATATTTATACCATTGAGTGATTGATGTCTGTGTTTTATCAATTTTATGGGTCAAGGTATTTGATTTGAACTTTAGGGTCTTCAAACCTTCAAAGGTGTCAAATAAGGACTTATCTAGCTATTTTATTATATCCCCAGGGACTAAAAATGTAACTTGTGCTTCTAAGGCTTTCTTATCCTTTTATAGATTGGTGATTTTCTATTACATCCCTTGGATTCCATCTAAGGTCATTGCTAATTTATCTACTACCAAACTTTCCACATCCTCTGGATGGATGGGATGCTCCACTTTTATCTACCCTTGTATAGGAATTATCCCTAATAAAGGTTCCACCTTTTGAAAGGTGAACTCCTTGGTGCCAATGGTAGTTTTCTTGGTTGTCACCATTTCAAACCCTATTGTATCTAGATTATACTTGATAGTGGTCACTAGTCCAAAGGGTTTAGTTATCTCTAGGGTTTCAATCCTAATTCCATCAAATACTCCTATATCTTCTATTTTCTTACCACTTTCTTTGGATAATTGAAAAATTATTATTTGTTCCTACTCCTTCATGATCTCCTTGATCAAGGGTTTGAAATTATCAATGGGATCTTCACCTATAAAGCTAGTAATCACCATTGACTATGATTGGTAAGGAACCTTTTGGAGTTTTCCATATATGAACCAGTCAAGAATAATAGGTCCATGTATGGGGATCTCATCACTACATAAAATTTACTCCAATAGTGGGATGGGTACATGCCACCTTTGGTCTTTTGGAAGACCTAAGGATGAGGGCCAACTCAACTTCCCTATTCTTCTATGTGATAGGGATGAATTCCAATGCCATATCTTTTCCCTTTTCTTCCTAGCCTATTAGAGGTCCCTCAATTTGTGCCACCTTAATTATGGATCCCTTCCCTTCTTGATCAAACCCATAGTTCTCTAAAAGTTCCTTGAATAATTCATCTATTATATCATATAGTTTTAGGGAAACCATATCAAAGTGTTCCATTGCAGGAGATGGTTTTGGAGGCTAGGTTGATGATGAAGAGCCTTCTCTTGGCCTTTATTTTAGTTTTATCTCACCAAGTCCTTGAATTTGGAGTTCTTGATATTGTGGATAAATTTGAGGTGCATTAAAAGTGGAAGATATGAGATGATACTATAATGGGTTCATTTACCATCTCTCCCCAGTTAGTTTCTCCTCTCTTTGTATTACGTGCTTTATCTTGAAACAATTCTCATAGGTTACTTTGGTTAGTTTCTTTGAATAAAAATGAGGGACAACCTTATTATTGGGGTATCATTCATTTAGATCATCCTTATGAAAGTGGAAGGCATCCCTATGTTTGGACATGATGTCCAATTATTTCTAGTCCTAGAACAAAGTTTTCCCAATCAAGAATGGGAAAGGATGTATCATGCCATTCCTCTTCTCTTTGTAAACATTATCAATTATTTTGAATATTTGTTGAGAAATTTCTTATTTAGAAAACTTGAGGGGAATATAGATAGGAAACCTAAATGGTTGGGTCATGATCCATTCTATTATAATAATTAGGAATCTGAATAGTACCAAATATCTCCCATCAGTTCAACATACTTATTGACAAGAGGGTGCATCTTGGGCATGGGGTTACCTATGATATTCTTTACCAAAGTAGGGTATATACAATCACAAATTTACTATATATGAACTTTATACTTGAAGATGTGAAACTTCTCATAGTGATGAGAAATGGTAATTTTGTTGTGGGAGGACCAATTCTTGACACTAAGAATATGAGTGGATGCCTTTAATGAGTCCAATAGATAGGAAATAATGGTGAATTATTGGATTGTCCTTCTCTTAATGGCATAAAATTGTCTCCTCAATTGGATGCTAATAAACTCTCCAATAAGTGGAGTTAGCTTCTCTTCCACCATGAAATATATGTAGAAAACCCATATAGGGTTGACATAGGTTATGGTGGCTACCCATAAATATCTACACAATAGGGTTATAATGATCATAATTCCTTATCTAAATTGAATGATAGTGATTTTACCATCATGGCTCCTAACTACACTAGTTCCTTGGATTAACCAAACTCTCGGGATAACATCTAGATTATGTTGGGTAGTTCATTGTTTGATGGATGGGAGGTGTATGTGAGATCTAAGGAGCTTTTAGTATCCTTAAAAATATAGTAGGGAAATATAGGAAATTTTATTTTACCCTCCTTATTTTATGATCTAGTCATTTTCTATTCTACAATCAATGAATAGGGGTACAATAATATCAATACAATGCAATACCTTAGGTTTAGTAGTAACTTGATGAAGACCTATCATTTGGATTGTAACTAGGTCCTTGAATTTCCCCTTGGTGACTACCACCCTTTGTTCATTAGATGAGAGAGGTCACAGCTCCTTAATTATGAAGAAAATCTCAAACTAATTCTTCATGCCATTAGCTAATGCCCCTATATCTGATTTAGTATCTCCAAAGCATCACCCTTCATGGTTAAGATATAGATACATGTATGTATCTTATTTTATTTATTTCCTTACAGCTACCATGATCTCATATATATTGGAATACAATTGGTATTATCTCCTTTGATCCACATATCATTACTTAGGTCAACTCAATGTTGAAACAAGCTTCAAATGTGCAAAATTCAAATCTGCATGTCAGAGCCTAAACATGATGTGTGTGTGTTTTGATTCCACTTACTATTTTTCATGATACTTTAGGGAGAAAATTTTATGTTTATATATTTTTTTACCATTGCATTTGACTTTGAACAATATTTAGATATTCTTTTAGCAATAGTTTCTCTTAGTTTAGGGGAGGCTTGGGCATTGCTCTACTGCTAGCCAAGAGTCCATAGCCTTGGCAGAGATAACTTTGGCTTCACTCATGGCCTTTCTCCTCTAAAAAATAGGTATCCATAACCCTAGTGGAGGTTGCTTTAATTAACTTTGACTTTACATCTTTTGATTTAACATTAAGTCCTTTTTGTGTATTTTTTGCTTTTCAACAAAGGTTCAGAGCCAAGATAGCCAAGTTTAAGGATTGGGTCAAATGTTTTGGCCTTAGGATAATAATATTTAGTTGAAACCTTAATATTAGATAAGGATGTGTTTTAAGTGTAATAATACATATACCTTAACTATTAAACTGTCCTTCCACATACATAAATCTTCTTACAATACATCTTTGGTCATAGGTAATGTATTGGGTTCTTGGGGGGGTAACTAAATTCCATATGAGTCTTTTGAAAGTATATATATTTTAAAATAATTATATATTATATCCTTAGGTCCCCTTGTGTAGGATTCATGCCCTCACTTGAAATACTTGAACTTTGAGAAATTCTGAGCAAGGACAGTCTATAAGACTTTATTAAAACAAAGGAGCACAACCAAGTAGAAAGGACAAAATGCAAAACAAATATATAATAAGATGCAAACAAACATAATAAAATAAATATATACAATCCAAGTAGGAAAATAAAATTAGAAAAGAAACTAAATATTCTACATACACTAACTCTAAGCAGTCTTACAGATGTTATTCCATGAAGACCCCTGGTGGAGTAGAAACAAAGTAATGGTTGAGGTATTGATCATTGGTGGGAGATAAAAATTATATTCCTTGAAGGTCTTTCAACTTAAAATTTTTGTTTCCCAAGGTCTCTATAATTTGGTATGGGCCAGTCCCTAATGGTGCAAACTTACCGTGCTTGCCCATAGGTTTTGATGCCTTGCCCCAAAGGAGGACTAGGTCTCCCTATCTGAATACCTTCACCTTGGACCTTTTGTAAAAATATATTTTATAGTTTCTTGATTTCTACTCAAGTCTAGAAATTCCTTTTATCTGGCATCTTCCATTTGAATGATGTCTAATAGCTTGGAATTAGCAAGCTCTTGGCTTTACTCCATATATTCTTGCATGAATGTGAATGTAGGTAATTTGAGTGTAATGGGGAAGATAGGTTCTTGACCATATACCAACACAAATGGTGAAGCCTTGAGTTCCTTCTTGATCATTATTTTTTTAACCCATAATGTATACTTTAGGAACTTATGTCATGTTCTAGGCTTGTCTACAATAAACTTTTTGATGGCCTTCATAAGATTCTTATTGGTAGATTCCAAAACTCTATTTCCTTGAGGATAATGATTAGAGGAAAATTTCAAAGAGATTCCATTATCATAATCCCATTTGGTAATTTCAATGGATATGAATGCAAATCCATTATCACAAACTAAGGAAATTAGGGTTTTAAGTCTAGTGAAAATATTTTCTTCCAGGAAGTTGATCACTAACTTTGTCCTACATTTTTTGGTTGTTATAGCTTCAATCCACCTAATGTAATAATCTATAGTAGTTAGGACAAAATTATGGCCTTCATATGAATTAGGATTAATAACTCTTACAAATTCTAATCCCCACTATGTAAAAGTTTTGTCTACCATCACTGGTTGTAAAGGAATGGTTGCCTTTGGCTCTTTTATGCTAAAATTATAGCATGAATGCAACTATCTCACATGTTTGTGATCATCCTTGAAAATTATGGGCCAATATTACCTAGCCCTAAGAATCTTATGGGCTGTAGATATCCCTAAAGGATGTCTATTACCTAACTTTTGATGAAAAGTATACATGGTTTGATAATCCTCTTCTTTGGACACACATCTTAAGTAGATCCCTTCAAATTTATTCCTATAAAGGACTCCATATTTGATGAGGTAATGAAATTATTTGAGCCTTAAGGCTCTCCTTTATTCTTTGGTGAGTCCTAGGGGACAACTACCTCTAATGAGAAGATGTATTAAATAGTCATACCATTCATTGGGTTGGAAGTTTTGTTGATGCACTTGTATGACATGACGTTTGGGATTAGCATTGGTAATCATCTAGACTAAGCCCTGACATTTCACTAATTTGGCAATCTTCATCTCTATATCATACTCTTTTAATATTTCCATCCATTTTCCTCTTGTTTCCCTAAGCTCATTCTAACTTAACATAAGCTTTGTGGTTGGGTCTGGTAAGATGAAATATAACTTATTTCTAAGGATGTAATGCCTAAATTTTTTCACTACCTTTACCAGTACATAGGCTTACTTATCAATCAAGGAATAGTTTACCTCTACATTTTTGAAATTGATGCTCATGAAGTCTATAGGTGGTCATTCCCATACACCTTTTGAGTTAGGTCTATAACCATGTTATGGTTATAAGAAAATGAATACAAGTAAAATTCCTTTAAGAAGTCAAGACTTATCACGACTAGGGCTTGATTGATTACCTTTTTGGTGTCAGCAAAAACTTTCTTGGATTCTTCATCCCAAGAAATTTTATCATCTTTCTTAAGCATATCATTTAGATGTTTGACAATATCAATAAATCCTGAGATGAACTTCCTCACGATGTTAATTTTATGAAAGAATGACTTTAGTTACTTCTGGCTATTGGGTAGCTCAATCTTAGAAATGGCTGTCTCTCTCAATGTCTATGTAAATCCCTTCTTTGGTGATGACATGCCCAAATAATTTTCTTTTAATGACATAGAAGATACTTTTTCTAGGGTTGAGAGATATACCATACTTCTTGCACCTTTCAAACACTTGTTTTAGGTACATGAAATAGTCCTCTTTATTATTGGAGAACATTTTAAGATCATACATATATATATGATGATGTATTTTCCCACTACACCTTGGAAAGCATGGTCCATGGCCCTCTAAAAGGTGGATCCTATATTAATCAATCTAAATGAAATTATTTTGTAAGCATATGTTCCCCATTTGGTAGTGAAGTCTATCTTCATCCTATCTTCTTGAGCAACAAGTACTTGGTTGTATCCAGATAAACCATCCAAAAAATACGTCATGGCTGATCTTGAAACAAACTAGATGACTTGGTCAGGAGAAGGTAGGACATAATTATCCTTTTTAGATGATATATTTATATTTCTAAAGTATATGCACAATATTATTTCCCCATTCTTATTTTTTATTGGGACCAGGTTGGTGACCCAAGTGGAGTGCCCAATAAGAAACACAATCCTTGCATCCAGTAGCTTCTTGACCTATTTAAAGATCATGGGTTCTAACATAGGATTGAATGGCCTTTTTTTCTATCATAAGGGTTTAAAAATCTCCTTGAGAGGTATAGTATGCGTAATAACCCTTAGATAAAATATTTTCATATCTTCATAGGACTAAGAAATTACATCTTTATTCACTATAAGTAGGTCCCTAGCCTTTCTATTTTCTATTTCAGTGCAAGCCTTTCCTATGTTTACTTATTGGGGTTGATCATGTGATCCTATATGCATTACATGATATTCCTTACCATTTACCTTGGGTACCTTAGGTTTTTTAATAATATTGTCATGATCGAATAGCCTTTCCAATGAAATCATCCCTTTAGGTATCTCATTGTCATTTAGTTGGATGATTTTACCATTAAGCTCCTCTTTAGAACTTTCATCAGCTTCATCAATTGTGTGAGCTTCAAAGGCCCCATAATTGGTTGAGAAATCTAAAATTTGTTGATAATCATTGAAGACTTGAAAATGATTCACATTATTTGGGACTAAGGGGCATGACACTAGCTCAATACTAAGGTTTGGGGAATCATAATTGGGCATAAGGTTAACTGCATTAGAGGCTAGCTCATTAGTAGATTTTTTTCTTCCTTAGGAATAAAAATGATGTTGAAAGCATAAAAATATTCCATTAATTCCCACACTCTAAACTTGTACCTTTTAAGGTAAGATAGCTTACACTGTTACTTGTTCCTTACTTGATTGACCACCAGTTTAGAATCCCCATAAATAAGGAGATCCCTAACTTTATTTTTAATAGCAATTTGCAATCCTAGAATGAGAGATTCATACTCAAAAAAATTATTAATACATTAGAATTGTAATGTATAGGATGCATGATACTACTTTTCTACATGGTTTATCAATACAATACTATCCTTTGATCCTAATTTTCAATTGGCACCATCAACATACAATTTCCATAGGCTAAGTACAGGAGGAGGGTCTTTAGAACTAGGCTCTTTTAGAGTCTCTAAAGTGAAAATTCCTAGATCAGAGTCAAGAATGTTTACCTTTTTATTTACAACATTGTATTTTTTTTATCATGTATCTTAGTATGGTTCTCTTTATACCCTTATTTCATTTGTCACACCTTTCCATAGTAACCATAAGTGAGAACAGTTAGTAGGCATGTATCCATTCAAGTCCTTATTCCATTCTCTACTTAAGAGCAATACATAAGCACTAGAAATATCCACCACTTTTATTTCAATGGATTTCTAAACCCTTAGTTCATTAGACAACTACATATGCACATTCAATAACTCCCTAATGACTTTGACTCTTGACTTGTCCAATTATGTGACCACCCTATCAGACTTTATTGGGGTTAACCCAAGTTTTTCACATATCCTAGAAGGCATGATATTGGTTGAGGATCCAAAATATAAAAGGCAATTATGAACATGATTCTCAAATATCCTGATTATAAGTAAGAAGGGTGGGGATTCTACTTTGGTTACTTTCATAGTCAGATTTACACTATCAATCTTAAGAGGTTTCCTAGGTTTCTTAGACAAGGATTTCAAGATTAAATATATTTTTTCTATAATCTGAGTTAGCTCATGTAGGGTGATATTGGCTTTGATCCTTTTCATATCTTCCACAATGTTGTTACTAGTTTTACATGAAGGTTCAACAGTGGATTTGGTAGAACCACCCTTAGGTGGTTCATGATCATTCCTTAATGTAGTGTCTAGAGGAGTACTATAATTGTTAGGGGGAGTGGAAGTAGTTAATGTCTAATTTTTTTCTCTATTTATTATAGGGCATGTATTCAATAATTTTTGGAATGCTTGAATCTCTTTAGGGATTTTCTCTAGCTCATTATCCTCTTGGAAAGCGAATTAAAATGTCGCTACCATGTGCACTTGGTTAGATGGCTAGGATCTATAAGGACTTAAAATAGTATCTCTATTTGGGACTACTTCAAATGTTTCAAGCTCTTCTTGAAAATATTCAAAGGCTTTGTATAACTTAATGCAATCAATCTCCCCAAGTTTAGAGGAAGCATATACCCTACAATAGTTTGGCAAGGTAATATCAATGAGATTAATATCCATGCTATTCTTGATGGAGGAAGGATCATTGGATTTATTATTGTATAAAATATCATTTTGAAATCTATTTCTAGGCCTATTAAACTTTTGGGTGATTTTCCTCTTGGAGTTATCATTATCATTGCCAACTTGCTTTTACAATTGTATGAAATATGTAATAAACTTCTATACCATCTTTAATATAGATTCATTCTCATTATTTGGGGTCTCAAAATTTTGGAATTGGTTATTGTTAGTACCATTTACTGGTACTAAATTATTTTGGTCATTAGTGTGAAATCCATTAGTGACATGATGATTCAAGAAACCTAGGTTCTAATTAGGAAAAACATGGATAGTAGGTAGTACATTCAGAGTAGGAAGCTAGTTTAATTCTAGATCATTTTGGTTATTATTTGGGAAAATGTTTAATGTAGGCATCTAAGGATTAATATTTGGGATATAATAAAACATCTTTCCTTGAGGATGAATTTGGTTACTAATAACCACTACTTCAGAATAAGCTTAGGCTAATGTGTTGATAGCTAGGAAAGCTCCTTTTAGAAACATAGAAGTCATGGGGTGTACTTAATCTTTGTAAACTTATAGATTTAAATCCTCATTAAGTTTATATGGATCTATGGTCCAACTAAACATATTTTATAACTTGGTATTGAAGGATCTAATGGGCTCATTTGCATCTCTCTTAATAGTTGTAAATCAGTGATAAACGACACAGGGGCTTATGATTTTCCCAAATTGATCAATAAAGATAGTGTCAAAATTATTCCATGAGGTAATATAATTGTTAGGAAAATTAAGGAATCATTTATATGCATCATCTTTAAATGTAAAAGGAAATAATCTATAAGCTACATCCTTATGGATGACATTTAATAACCTTAAGGTAGTCTTGAAAGACTTAACATGTTCTTCTACAGTTGTAACACTAGTTGGGATAAATATTGAGAAGTAATTTTTAGGATTATGAGGTAAGTCATGAACTACACCTGGTACATTAATGGGGGAACTTCCAAGCCATACCATATCTAAATGAAAATTGAATGCAAGAACCCTTATAAGGGTGAAGATGGTAGAGACATGGAATGATTGTGTCTTCCTATATCTTTCCTAGTTATTCTATGGGTTTCTATCTTGAGCAAGGTCTCTCTTGTCTTTGAATATTATTTGGTATTGATCCTTAGCAATTCTAGCTTGAAGATTAAGGATCTTATTTAAAATATGGTGTAACAAGCTAGAATTCACAAAGAACTACAATTGACCTACACATTAATCCTATTTTATTGAAGATTTTATTGTAAAGGGACAAAGGAAACTAATATTTTACTAAGTAAGCTCAAATATGTGCTAAATTATGCAAAAATGGCCGCTCTTTGCAACCTATGACTCAAATAAACTCAAAATTCACCAAGAATTATCAATCTTCAACCAAAATAAACTATTCTAATTTTGAATACTATGAAATCTTAAATATTGAATCTATCTTTACTAGAAGTTAACTATTTTCTTGTAGATAACTAAGATCTTTGCCTAACAAAGTGAAAAAATATGTGAGAAACCACCTAGATCAAGGATATTTGCACTTAGAGTGAAGAATCACTCATAAGGGTTAAGAATCATTTAAATTTAATGAAATAGTTATTTCAATTGATCAAGTGAGCCATAATTCTAGTGCTAATTGGAGCCTCCATATTAATGCTTCAAATTACCTCATAGATGCTCTTCAGTGTTGATGAACACTTCTCATTTTAGGATTCAAATAATCCAAAGCATGAGTTGTAGTTTATGACAATTTTGTGATGTCTATGGTGGAATAGAAGTAGAGTATGGGAACTATCCACAATATTTATTTAATTTGGTGGTTGGGAGCCACTAGGGTCCATATTTATGAGACAATTCAATCCCATAAGTTAATCTAGATGGATATTAAGAATGATCTTTAAACAAGGTGAGTTTTTAAAAAAAATTAGAAAAAGGAAGGGTAGGGAAGAAAAGAGAGTGTGATTGCAAATTTCCATCTCAAATATTACGACAAATTTCTAATTACTTTGAGCATACATGAACCAATTTGTGGTGTAAAATAGTATAAACTTAGATTTCATCACAAATAGGCAAGTTTCAAAGAAGATATATAAACCATAATTAAGAACCAAGTTTACTTAGAATTTTGCTACTATAACCTGAATAGCATATGCACATCCAAATGCAGAGCAAAAAAAATGAAGTATACCTATGATCTTTTTACTTAATCTATTATTATCAAAAATTAATAGACCTATGATATAAAATTTATCTCAAAATGTAGAGAACCATTCAAATTTAAGACAATAACATGCAATTGAAAGACATCATTGGCTTTTAACAAACTAATTATATTAATTTTTTTAGAATTTCTTAGTTGTATTAACTGTTATTTTATATAAAAATTACTCAAAGTCTCTCCCTTTACAAAATTGTAAACTTTGCCTATTTATAGGAAACATATGTAGTATACCAGTTAACTTCTCAAAACATCCATGTTATGATAAGGACAACTATCCTTAATACAAAGATTACAATGTGAATGGATTTTTAGGCCAAATTTGACAAAAGGACTACTATATGCTAATGGACTAGCATATATATTTTCAAAAAAAATTATGTTACATTGGTGGGTCCCATAGGTTATTACTTGAGGATGTTCTTCACCTTAGTATATTATTCTTTGATTATGTTAAAATCTAATACAGGTTTTGTTAAACAATCCTCTTCTTAACCTACCAATGTGTAAAATTCTTTGTCACTCTTAGCTTTAAGTTCCTCAATGCATTAGCCCTCTACAATTTACTTCCCTATTGTCATGATGGTATCAAGGACCAAGTGATTAGCTTTGGAAGGCTAGCCTTGGTTATCCTTGATGTTCTAGATGAAGGTATTGACCATTTACTTGAACTCTTCATCATCCATCATGGCTATGACATTGATCTTATAAGGGTTTACTAATAGTTCCCTTAAGAGCTTCGCCATTCTTTTTATCAAGCCTCTGTCCTCCTCTAGGAAGCTATTGACACTGTTAGACCAATTTTTTAGGTTCATTATGATATCTTCATCAAATTCGATATCTTTGGTGTAAAAATGGTCATATGGACTAACCCCATGTTCATAGGTTACTTTGGTAAGTTTATTTGACTACAAATGACGCAAAACCTTGTTATTGGAGTCCCATTCCTTTAGGTCATCCTTCTAAAAGTGGAAGGCATCCCTATGTCTTGAAAGGATGCCCAATTGCTTCCAACCCAAATCAAAGTTTTCACAATCAAGAATGGGAAAGGATATAACATGCATTTCCTCTTCTCCCTACAAACATTATGAATTCCTTAGAATATGTAGTAAGATATTTATTTCTCAACTAACTTGAGGGGAACATAGATAGGTAACCTAAATGGTTGGGTCATGATCCCTTCTATTTTGATAATGGTGTAGTTTGGATAATACCAATTATCTCTCATGAGTTCAACATACTTCTTGAAAAGAGGGTTCATCTTGGGCATGGGATTCCCTATGATATTATTGACCAAAGTAAGGTATATACAATCACAAATGAACTGCATATGAACTCTATACTTGAAGATGTACAAATTTATGTAGTGATGAGAAATGGTAATTTTTGTATGGGAGCACTAATTATTGTCACCAAGAGAATTAGTGGATGCCATTAATGATTCCAATAAATAAGATAGCATGGTTAATTGTTGGATTTTCCTCTTAATGCCATAAAATTGTTTCCCTAATTAGATGCTAATTAGCTCTCTAATAGGTGGAGTTAGCTTCTCTTCCACCATGAAATATATGTAGGAAACCCATCTAGGGTTTACATAGGTTATGGTGGCTACCCCTAAAGCTCTTCACAATATTGTTATAATGATCCTAATTATTTATCTAAATTGAATGATAGGGATTTTACCATCATGGCTCCTAACTATATTAGTTCCTTGGATTAATTAAGGTTTCAGGATATCATCTAGATTATGCTGAGTAGTCCATTATTTGATGGAGGAGAGGTATATATGGGCTCTAGGGAGATTGTAATAGCCTTTAAAAGATACTATGGAAATATAGGGAATTTTATTTGACCCTCCTTTGATGATCCATTCATTGTCTATTCCATAATAAATGAATAGGGGTGTAAGGATATCAATGCAATGTAATACCCTAGGTTTAGCAGTAGTTGTATGAAGACCTATCATTTAGATTGCAACCAGGTCCTTGAATTTACTCTTGGTGACTACTACCCTTTTCTCATTGGATGATAGAGGTTATATCTCCTTAATTACAAAGACAATATCAGTCCAATTCTTCATTCCATTGGATAATGCCATTGTATCCCATTCGATATCTCTAAATCATCTCCGTTCATGGTCCATACATAGATACATGTCTATCTCTTCTTTTATTTGTTTCCTTACTACTACCATGATCTCAATTACCTTGGAATAGGACTAGTCTTAATGGTTAAGATGATAGTTTAATCTTACTTAATGTAGTTATGTCCTTAACAATTAAGTTTTGAGGCTCTAAGTCAAGGTTTAGGGATTTAAGCTAGATTGGTAGGGTTTTTGAGGCTTTAATAGTGAAGGTGATGGATTTTATAAATGTATTAATGTCTCAATTCTTATGGATGGTAACACTTCTGCAAATCCTATATTTTTGGGTGCACCAAATCTTAGGATTGTATTTTAATGCTTACATGGCATTTACATGGACCTCCTTAAGATTTTTACTCTAGCACTCCCATGGGAATCCCCTTAAAAATTAGCCATTGTATTTTAAATAAAGCCTTTTATGTCACTTCATTGGATTAAGATTATAATATGAATGGGATCCTTTGATTAAGATCTTGGAGGTCCTTTTTAATATGTCACTAGGATCTTGGATGACCCAGTTATGCCAAGTGGTGCATTTTGGCTTCTTTGGGAAAAGTTCACTTTCACTATACACCATCGGATTAAAATCAATAATGGAGAAATAACCATTGATCATGATATGTGAGGTCAAATTTTATTGGATGAGAGGTTGGATATGGTTAAATTTCATGGTCTTGCTAATGTCAAAAGATGTCCTCATAAATGTCAAATAATGAGAGCACGACTATCAAATTTCAGCTTATGAGGTTCTTTTAGCTAAATGACAATGTGCCACATGCCACATTCTTGGTGATCTCAAAACTTTGGGGTCATTGCAATCCATTGGATTCTGAGAGGACTTCTCCAATTGGCCCAGCTTTGGGGCTCTTTAATTTCCCACCATTGGATCAAGATCACTAGGTGAATGTGGATAGTATGATCTTGTGAGATGCATAAACATTAAGTGAGTCCATGATGTACATATACTTAAGCCAAGGGTTTATCAATAAAAAAACACTATGATCTAAGTTTTAATGTGATAATCCTAAAGTTTAAAAGTTTAAAGGGTCCCCTTTTGGACTAAGGATAAAAATTTAGATTGGGTTTATCTTTAAGGCCTCGTTAATGTCAAATATGTCCTCATGAATGTCAAAATATGGAATCATTGTTTTCAAAGTAAATTCTGTAGAAAATTTTATAGTGAGAAGGTTTAGTATGTAGTTCATCCTAGGATGATCTCGCACCATTGAAATGAAGGGGTTTGTGGGCATAACATTTAACAAGGTTAGGAGGGATTTTAAAATGGGGAAAGAACAAAAAAGTTGACTTAATTATAATTTTATGTCAAGGTTCAGGCATGTTTAAAAACATAATTGAGCCTTAATGTAAAATTAAACTTAGGGTCTTTATTAAAAGGACCAATTCCGACTATGTTTTCTCCCACAACAATTGAATTTGATCCCTTAGGGTTTTTTTGCTTAGGAACCCTTCCTTCATGTATGAAACTTGCCCTTAGCCATCCAAGGGTAATCATTAGTAGGGTTATCTCATAAATCATAATTAAACATATAATAACTCATCCCTTTTTAGGTGGGTTATCTTTAAATTCTAAAAGAATAACCTCATGAAAGCTAGACTAGGATACAGATGTTTTTAAACATTTACAAGGGTCCCAATTTTATAAAGCAAAAAAAAATGAGGTATATTGGTCCTAAAAACATAAATGTTGAGCTAACCCTGATGACCCTATTGCCAAAGGATGATGCCTACATATCTAATACTCTAGAAGATAACCTCAAACTCATGTAGTTATTCCTTACATGTTAGCTTATGTGTGAATCATGTAATGTGTGTAAAGAAAGTACAATAGTGATCTATCTCTTAAGTTGGAAAATAAGACCTTATGATTACTCCTCTAGTTCTTCAAACCTATATATGTGTTGTACCTATGAATAGTATGGAAATATCAAATCTTTGGTCAATTTAATGCTTTAAAGAGTACTTTTGATCAATGTCTTTGTCTCTTTGGTTTGATTATTAGGTGAGGAATGAATGAGGGTTGATATTGTATGTATAATAATCATATTGGGAGATAATTCACATTAAAGGACTTATCTTGACTATTAGAATATGTTTAATTTGAAAATTATATGACATTAGATCACTAGACACTTGTGTTAGGGTAGGATAATAACATAAATAATACCATCTATCTCAAATGTTGGTGTCAAGAGAGTAGTAAAATAGGTACATGATCAAAACTTGTAGATGTGTAATATAAATATATTTTAAGAATTACAGGTAAGATAGGATGTTTGTATCATAAACATAATATTTAAAGGAAAGGAATAAGTACCTAAGTGTGTATGCACACCTTTTATTTGATTGAGTCAAATTTGAGTGACTCTTTGGTTATTGACCTACAACTAAGAGCATGTTATAGTGTAAAAATAGTGCATGTGTTAGAATTACTTAAAATAGATTTATATTGAAATATCAAGGTTTAGGAGTACACCTATGTGTTTATTTAACCATCTTACCTATTGGAAAGTTTTTTTTCAAACTATGTATCATTTCAAGGATCTAAAACTAAGATTAGGATAAATATAGATAAAACTTTAATGTGCATATATACAAAGTTATAATGGGGGAGAGAGATTGGAAGGCACATGCCCCCAAATTTGGAGCAAAAGTGAGTTACTACATAATAGTTGAGATTATCTCAATCATGCAACCCAATGATATTTATAACCTAATGAGGTTGGATGATAAAATTAGATCCAACCTAAAAAATTATAAATATAGAGTTATTTGATCACCTCAACATTACCAAAAGGTGAACCAACTATTATAATAGATTGGTTTGATAAAGTCCATAGGGTATTAGTATATGAATTTTTTTTAGAATCTGAAACTAATTTGGATTTTGTAATACTAGGTACATTTTGTATAACACATGAACCTTAGATATGTCACATTCTAAAACTATGTCTAACAATGTTACTAATGAACATAATTCTACTATAACTATGAATTTGAATCATATAAATATGTGCTTTGGCCAAATTAGACATCTATGTAAGAGTGGATAACATGCTTCCAAAGCATGCCCCCACTATATATGGAGAAATTTTAAACTAACATAAGTATCAATATGGAGGACATGTTTTCCAAAACATACCCCCACTGTAAACTAGAGATGTTAAATATTGAACAGTTATGGATAACATGATTCCAAAGCATTCCCCCATTGAATTTATGAACTAATATAATTACCATACTAAATTAGTGTGGATAACATACTTCCAAAGCATGCCCCATTTGAATTTTAAAACTATGAAAAGTGTGGAGAACATGCTTCCCAAGCATTCCCCCACTAATATTCTTCACTTTGAGGTGAGGGAAAAATAGTACCTGGTAGTTACATCACCTCAAAGGAAGAAGATATCCATATAACTATTTATTATGTGACAGAACCATGTAGTGTGTAGAAACTTATGCACAGGTAAATATATACTTGAATCACATATAACTATTATGATCACATGTAGGACTAAGATACATGATATATATCATGGAAACACATAAATAGTAATAGTATAAGCTCAAAAATCAAACAATCACACAGATAAGAACACTCAAAAGCAATCCAAGAAACATAGGTATTAGGAGACCCAAACAAGGGTCATATTCAAATGCCACAAAATTGAATCTACATGACTTAGTCAAATGTACACAAATCAAGGAATGACATACTCAAATTTCCATACAAAAATATATTACATATTCAAATATCCAAGAAGTAAAACATAGGTACATGGGTCACATACAATAGAGCATATTCAAATGCTTGAACAATCAATATAATAGCAAGTAAAAACAGTCAAGGAAATGTATAAAGTAAAATCATAAGTAACCAACATAAACATATCATAATAGCTCATGGATCAAATGTTTTATAAAAAAACATCAAGTGCATAGCATATCAATTACCATGTTCAAGATATAAACATGAATAAAGCATGTTTAAGTACTTATGTAAGATTAAAATGATAATGTAGATGGATCATTGAATGATATAACCTAGAAGTATGAAGATCATAGAATATGAATGCATCAATGTCCTAACAATGTGAGTAGAGGAAATTACCAACACCTAAAAGTGCATATAATCATGTATCTATGTATGCCTATATATGTATATGTAAAAGTAATTAATATGGTATCTCTCGACATAAAACTAAAACATAAATGCCAAGGATCCAATAGAACATGTAGGTGCCAAAAATGTTTTTAGATTTTTGAATATTTTTTATATTTTTTGTTATTTTTGGAAGTTTTTGGAGAGACTAAGAAATGATCCTATTTAATGTAATATCATGAAATCTTCCCCATTCAGTGCCTTGCAACCTTAGTTTAGATATTTTACATTGTTTTCCTCTTGATTGGATATGTTGGAAAGGTACATATCATGTTACTGTGTTACTCATGTTTTACATGAGTAGTAGAAGATATAGTTTTATGATTTTAAATATGTATAGATGTTCCTTCATGAATAAAGGAAATGCCTTGTTGATTTTAGTTAATTTTTGCTTCCAATTGGTATAGCCAAATATTTCCAAGTGTAAATGCATATGGAGATGTGGTGGGTATAACCCAAACCCATGTTTTAATTACTTTAGGACCACAATAAATTGGTATTTTTATGTTTCCAAAGTAGTCCTTCCAAGTGATAAATTTTTAAATTCTTATAAGTTAAAATAAAAAAACTAAAATGCCTTATATTGAAAGTAATTTTTATTTATGTAGGATCAATATGGTTATGTTTAAAATATGCACCACCCATGTATAATGTAATTGTTAGATCTTGTTAGTGTGGATGATATTTTTTGTTGTTCATTTTGATATTCTTGTATGGGATACGGACCTTGGATTGGACCCATGTTAAGTAACATTTTTAAACTAGTCATACAGAGACTAGGAATACGACATTTATATTCATATTAATCTTTAGTTAATTGATATCCTTCCTTTATTTGAGGAATAAAATTTCAGTACTTGGAAGGATAAATTTTAAGCTTATTTGGATGAGTAAGTATGAATGTAGCATATATATGTACATCCACATGTAAATGAGTGAAGGACTCATATTGTTTATGTAATGCTCTTTCTTTTAATGGGGAAAGAATAACTCAACTAAATATAAATTATAATTTCAAATCTGAGGATGTAAATGTTAACTCATATGATGTACTTTTGAACAAAATAGTATAATCTTGAAGGGATTCTTCATCACATTATTAAAAATTGTGCATACCATCTAATATAAATTTTGGCACCTTGTGGATATTTGAATCCATGAAGAATGCATCTTCCAATTATGAAAAAATGGTTAAAGGTCCTTTTAGTAAGATATAGAACCAATTATGAGCCTCATCATAAATTGTCATATGAAATACCTTTAATAATAGTTTTTCATCATTTAACCATTAACCAAAAGAATTTACATAATTTAGTATGTGCTCAAATGGAAATTTATTGTGCCAAATGATAGGTAAATGTGGTAATTCAAAACCATGTGGATAAAAGCATTCAAGGATACATTATGAAAGAGTTTGATTATTTAATGAGGAAATGTTTGCATTTGAATTATGGAAAACCAATTACATTTGAAGTATATAAAATTATTTTTGAATATCCCCAATAGTGCTCATCATAGACATAATATAATCCATGGGAAAGGTGGTGTTTGACATATGTGTTATAATT
This sequence comes from Torreya grandis, assembly GCA_037957365.1. Classification (NCBI taxonomy): domain Eukaryota; kingdom Viridiplantae; phylum Streptophyta; class Pinopsida; order Cupressales; family Taxaceae; genus Torreya; species Torreya grandis. The sequence goes on from JARHVA010004890.1 coordinate 1,360,183, forward strand.
GGTTCTAAACCAACACCTATTATGAATCTAGGAATATGAGTGTCATCATACTCATAGATAATAAGTGTAAGTTTGTCATCCTTGAATTTTTGATACTTTGGTAATGGTTCCTAGTCTTGATGTGCATATGTGTGCACCTTAATTTGCGGTACCTTATTTTCATATTGTGATAGAGAATCTATTATTCTTGACTCACATATTTCATAAGGTTGTATATGTTTAAGAGTAATGTATGATTTATATGGTTCCAATGTAGGAATGCCCTCAATTTTGGATTGTGTTATTTTTTAAAATTTGAAAGGTTCATAATTGGTGAGTATTGTCAATAAAGTCCCAACATGTATGAATTTCACACATCTATGAAGTGTAAATGGGAAAGCTTCTATTAAATGTATCTATGGTCTACCTAAATTACATTATAATGAAATTATTGAGATATTACCTAAAAATTGGCTGAAATAATTTTTGGTCCTAATATCACATCCAATGTAATTTGACCAACTAGAGGGCTATGTGAATTATTTTTTTGCTTAGTCTAATTTTGAAGTAGATTGATGCTAATTCCCATGGTGTTTTAAAAAATGACACTAAAAATGTTTAGGTCTAATCCATTATCAAAAACAAACCTTTTGACCCTCTTATTTTGTATTTTCACTTGTATATACAAAGATAACTCTTGATCAATAATATCTTTAGATGGTAATTTAGCTAGATTAAAAAAAAAATCACATTGTTGTCGAGATATTTTATGAATATTTACAAAATAAGTAGCCTTAGTATCATTAGAAACTTTAGTTTCACATGATACTGAATAACACTATGAGCGCTCTTTCAGAATTTGAATTAATTGGTTCACATGTAGGTGGGAAACTGATTGGGGAGAATCTGGCAGGAGGTACAGACCCTGGAGGAATAGTAGGGGGTGTTTGAAAGTATGTAGGGAAAGAATATTTGGATGATGGAAAGTCTTCATGTGTTAATGTGCCTTTTCGTGGGGTTTGTGGCCCCCCACTAAATCATGTGCTGGGGCAAGATATCGAGAAGGATAAAGATATTATTGATTATAATAAGGAAAATTCTTTAGAAGGAATGTAGGCATGGATCTTAGAATGGACATGGTCATCTCTATTTGGTAAGAAACCTACCAAAAAATCTCTTTTCCCACCGGTGACTTCTAAATCCTGTTGGGAGAAAGGTGAGTTTCAAGTTTTTATTCCAGATCCTTTACTTGATTTTTCTATGTCTTCAATGGAATTTACCTTAGTGGAAAAATTTTTAGGAGCAAGACCAGATATACATTCTCTTAAAAAAATGGTTAAAAGGAATTGGATTATTTGAGGAGAGGTAGATATTGTACCAATGTTGAATGGGTTCTTCTCATTTATATTCAACTGTAAGGAAGATATGAATATGGTTCTTAGTGGAGGGATGTGGTTCTTTGGTAAATGTTCTCTTACTATCAAAAAATGGGAGCCAAATATGGATCTATCAAATTCTTTTTTCTTAACTACTCCCATCTGGGCAAGACTCCCTTGTCTCCCTCTAAAATTTTGGCATGAGGACGTTTTTAAAGGAATTATCAGTTCTTTTGGTGAACTTGTGGCATTGGATAATGCTACAGCTTCTAAAACTAAACTTCAAAGTGCTAGACTTTATATTAAAGTGGTAGATCTAAATCATCTCCCAAAAAAGGTTGAATTAATATCCAAGCTTGGTAAGAAAACTCAAGATTTTTTTTTGAAGATTTGCCAAACTCATGATATGCTTGTAAGAAATAGGGGCATCTAGTTAAGAATTATACTTTTAGAAGTAAAAAATCATCCAAGAAATGTTTTGGATGTGAAAGAAGTTAAGGTCCAGCAAAAGAAAATATGGAAAATCAAGGAAGATCATCGGAAGGAGCAAAAGAATAATGAACATCCAAAAGTTATAAATTCAAAAACAAAAAAATATTCTTCTATTGAAGACTCTAATGCTTTATATACAGAGGGGGATCAAGATCTTTCTTTAAAGAAAGTCAACTCTCAGAAAGAAGGATATGATTTGCAAATAGAGATCATAAAATTTGAACAATTAATAAAGGATCTATGAGATCTATCAAAAAAAAAATTTGTCTATCAAAGTATAGAAGATCGATGTAGAGATGAAGAAGAAAAAAATGTGTTGGAAGAAGGTGAATTTATGCCTAAATATGGAAATAAATCAGAGGAGGGAGAGCTTCTTTCTTCTCAACCTAGGAAAAGAGAGGTGTTAGCTAAGGATGATAATGATTTTCCTTTGGATGAGCCTCCCCCTAGAGAAGAAGAGAGAGAGGCTAGAGAAAACTCAAAGCATAAATAAAACCAAAGGAAAAGGGTTGAAAAAAAGAACAATACTAAGGGAGAAGAAACTAGAAGTAGCAAAGTAGATCAACAGATGAAATCTACTACTTCTATCCCTAATAAATATGGAAAAGGAACTGAATAGTACTATAAGGTGAAACCGGATGTTGGCTCCCCAGACAAACTTGGAAGAAGATCCATAAAGAAAACTAGAGAGTTAGAAAGTATTCAGAATATTGTTGATGGTAGGCAGGCAACTATTCTAGATTTGGCCCCTAAAAAATAGATATAAAAATCATAAGTTGGAATATTAGGGGGTTGAATAGTATTCATAAAATGGATATTGTTAGGAATTTTGTTAGAGAACAAAATCCTTATTTTCTCTTGCTCCAAGAAACCAAAATGAATAAAGAGAAAGCAGAATAGATTAAAGATTTTTAAAATTATTCTATAAATGCCAGTAGTTCAGAAGGTGCATCAGGGGGAACCCTGATATTATGGAAGAAGAATTATTATTCTGGAACTATTATGATGGCTAGTAAATATCTTATGATTGTAAAAATTACAATAGTGGACCAGAAGGAGGATTGGTATATTGTAAATATTTATGCTCCTAATATTAAGAACCTAAGGAAAAAGGTTTGGGAGTCTGTTTCCAGTTTTAAAAGTAAGGACTATTTTGGATGATGGATTATAATGGGAGACTTAAATGTGCCTCTCTATGATCATGAGAAAATGGGAGGTAATGCTACCCAATTGGAAGGGAGATTAGACTTATAGGAGTTTATAAATAAAGAGGGACTAATGGATATGGAACTCCAAGGAATTTAGTTTACTTGGAGTAATAAGAGAGTAGGTAATGAATGTATTCAGGCTAGGCTTGGTCATGCCCTTATTTCTCTTGACTGGACAAAAGATCTCATCTGCAAGTTGGAAGCATGCCAGAAAATTGGATCGAATCATTTTCCTCTCATCTTCACTGCTACTAAAATTAATTCTAAGAAGAACTTTCCTTTTAGATTTGAGAAGATGTGGATGCAACACCCACAGTTTGAAAGTAAATTGGAAGAATGGTGGAATATTGATATTGAGGGTACAACACTCTTTAGAGTTGTGTCTAAGCTCAAAAATGTTAAAAGGGAAGTTAAAAAATGGAATAAAAATAGCTTTGGAAACATATTTGAGAATAAAGTTTCTATCAAGGAGGAAATTCTTAAAACACAGGAAAAAATTTAGAAGGAAGGATATACTCCTGATCTCCTCATTAAAGAAAATGAAAAGTTGGCTCAATATCATGATACCATCACTAAAGAAGAAATCTATTGGAGACAAAGATATAGACTGTTATGGTTGAGAGAAGGAGATAAAAAACACAAAAAATTTCCATCTATCCACTCTAAAGCATAGAGCTAAAATTCACATATCACACCAAAAAAAGGGAGGTCTGAAGATTATAGAGGAAAAGGAAATAAAGGAGAAAATGGAGTCTTTTTTCTCATCCTTAATGAAGGCTAATCCCAATATAAATTTGGATAGTCAATCTGAAATCCTAAGAGTGATTCCTCCATTGGTTTCAAAGGAACATAATAAAATGTTAAGCTCAATTCCTAAGGATGAGGAAATCTTCAAAGTAGTGTGTTCTCTAGGAGGAGATAAAGCCCCTGGACCGGATGGTTTCCCCATGTTTTTCTTTAAAAAACTTTGGAAATTTGTTAGAAAAGATGTTAGTGATGCCGTGAAGGAATTTTATGGAGCAAAATAGATGCTTAAAGAAGTTAACTCTACCTTTTTGTGTTTGATTCCCAAGAAAATTGGTGTTGATTCTCCTGAGCAGTTTAGACCGATCAGCCTCTGTAATTCTTTCTATAAAATTATCTCCAAAGTTATTACTTCCAGACTTATTTAAGTGATTCCTTTGATAATTTCTGATCAACAAAATGGATTTATCCTAGGTAGACAAATCCTCAACTCTATTATCATTGCACATGAGAATATTCACTCATTGTCATGTTCTAATAATCAGGGGTTCATTATGAAAGTTGATATTGCAAAAGCTTATGATAGGGTTGATTGGTTATTCCTTTCAAACAGTCTATTAGCTTTTGGCTTTGACCAAAAGGTGGTTGGTATTATTTATTAGTTGATTTCTACTTCCTCTATTGATGTTTTGGTAAATGGAAGCTCATCCCATTTCTTTTATCCTTCTCAGGGATTGAGACAAGGTGACCCTTTATCCCCCATCCTTTTTGTAATTATGGCTGATTGCTTGGGGAGATATATTAGGGATTTGGTCCATAAAGGTTTATTTAAGGTTTTAAAACCTTCTTCCCATCCTCTAATTTGTTCTCATGGACAATTTGTTGATGATACTATCTTTATGGGGCAAGCTGAAGTTAAGGAAGCGAGAAATTTGAAGCAAGCTATTAATTTATATTCTTCTACCTCTGGGCAATTGATTAACTAGAATAAAAGTGTAGTGTTCTTTATTAACACCCCTATCCAGAGGCAAAATAAAATTGCTAAAATTCTTGAATGTTCTATAGGATCCCTCCCTTCTTCTTACTTGGGTTTTCCTCTTGGTCTGAAAGTCCTTGATGCCTTCTGGGAGGATCTTATTAACAAGTTTAGCAAGAAACTTGCGGGATGGAAAGGAAACCTTTTAAGTCAAGTAGGAAAGTTAACTCTTCTCAAAACTTGTCTTCAAAGAATACCTACTTATGCTTTAAGTCTATTCAGAATTCATATTAGATTTGTAGAGTCTATTGAAAAAATTCAAAGAAATTTCCTATGGACTGGTATGGAGGAAAAAAGGAGAATGTCTTTAATTGCTTGGGACAATGCTTTCAAACCTTTCAGGTAAGGGGGACTAGGAATTAGGAAAATTATAAGTATGAATAAAGCTCTTTTAGCCAAATTGGGATGGAGAGTTTACCATGAAAATAAAGAGTGGAGTACTATATGGAAACATAAGTACCTCTTCAATGCTAAATCCCTTTCTGAGTTCTTTTCTTATCCTAATGTAATTCATCCCTCTTCCATATGGCAGGTTATTCAGGGGACAAAAAAACTTTAGAAAAAGGATGCTCCTGGAAAGTTGGTAATGGACTTAAGGTGAAATTCTAGGATGATGTCTGGTTAAAGGATTATCCTTTGATGGAAGATTTTTAAGATAAGGATTTAGTTGATCAATGTAAGCAAATATATGGTTTACTAGTTAGTCAGTATTGGTAGAATGATTCCTGGGTGAATAAAACTAATGTTAATCAAGGCTTCAGCAACATCTAATTATCTCTCAATGTTGTCTCTCTTTATCCCTATCTGGAGGATAAGATTATTTGGCATGATGATCCAAGTGGACAATTTAAAGTCTCTACTATCTTTACTTCAAAGGAAAAGGGTAATCAACCTTTGTGGTCTCAAGCCTGGATGAAGGGGCTTATTCCTAAAATTCATATCTTCTTTTGGACTCTGCTTCAAAATAAAATCTTGACCCTTGAAAATTTTTAGAAAAGAGGAATAAATGTGGTTAACAGGTGTATTTTATGCAAAAATGGATTTGAAGATAGAGACCATATGTTTTTGAACTATATCTACACTCAACAAGTTTGGACTGAGATCCTTAAATTCTGGGGTATAACATGGGTACACCAAAAAAATGTTGATATAGATTTTAAAAGATGGTATTACCCCTCAAAGAATTTTGATGTTCATTTTTTTTGGAAATTAACACTTCCTCATATATGGTGGGGAATATGGAAAGAAAGAAATAATAGAATATTCAAAAGTAGAGAACTTCCAGGATGGGTGCTTGGTCAGAATATTATTAGAGCTATTAAGGAGAATTTTAAATCATAGACGGATCCTGATCAAACCTTTCAATTTGATAACCCATTCTGATCTGAAAGGCCTAATTTTAAAATTGATAATCCAATATTGACTGTAAAATGGAATACCCCTCCTAATGGATGGATCAAAGGCAATTTTGATGGAGCATGTAAAGGGAATCCAGGAAAAGTGAGATATGGAGGAATTCTGAGAGATCATGTGGGAAATGTAGTTGATGTTATTTTTATCCCAATTGGTAAGTCGAATAGTCATATTGCTGAAGCTAATGTAGCCTTTTACACCATTAAACTAGCTGTTGAGTTGGGATTTTCCAAATTATGGTTAGAAGGTGATTCTTTGAATATTGTAAACATCCTCAATAACAAAAACTCAATTTCATGGTCTATTGAGGCTACGGTGATGGAAATTAAAGCTTTAATTCTAAAGTTTGAAAAAGTGACCATATCCCATACATTTTGAGAAGCTAATGGGGTTGCTGACTGGATAGCTAATCATGCTGTTCAAACGGGGCATAAGGTGAGATGGCATGATGCATTAAATAAGCACATTGATCTCAAAGCACTTATTAATTATGACACCATTAATTCTAAAGAGGGAAAGATCTACCTATATTATTAATTTAATGATTCAGTGGAATGGCTTTACGGTGGAAAGATTACCTTCACTAAACAGGTACATTCATGAGAATGTAATGTGGAGTTCGCATGTGACAGCAAATAGGCGATTTCCATTTCACGTGAAGAACATTTGGGTCCATTTTTTTGCCTTAAGTGTTTGGGTGTTGGAATATTGTTTACTTTACAAAATGAAGGGTGAACTGTGGAAGCAAGAGCCAAAAAATTGTGAAGAGTAGAAGGATAGACAAGATGTATGGAAGATTCTTTAGAAAGGGAAAGTGGTAAGTTATCTAGAGAGATTTCATGGATATAAACCCCATATTACAATGGCATTCTTCAAAAACTAGGTTGGTGACAGGGTAACTCTCCATGGTGTTACTGTGATGCTTACAGAGGATTACATTATAGAGGTTATAGGGCTTCCCATGGCTGGCATTAAATTCTCCAAGTAGACCAGTATCTCCAATGCGGCATATAAAAAAAATTTAAAGACGGAGGCAGAGGAGAAGAAACTGGAAAAGAGTGGAGATTTCTTTGATTTGGAGTAGATAAAAGGAATCTGGAGAGATGTTTTAAGCTACATTCATGAGTATTTTATCCTAGATGGTAGGAGTAAAAGAGTACATAAATTTCTTTTTGTCTTTCTTAATCATTTTAGGCATAAAGACAAAATCTCCTTCCCTTTTTATTTATGTTTTTCACTGATCCAAAGTCTATTTTCCCATAGAAAGAAAGAATCTAGACCTATTTTACATGGACTGATTCTTATCATACAAGGCTTTTGCAAAAACAATGCCTTAGTTTTGACTCCTTATTTAGACAAAAATAAGGATTCACAGTGTAAAAGGAGTGTAAAAGTGAAGGGGAAAGAAAAAGTAAAATCTAAACCTTCCAATTTTAAAAAATAAAATGTTGAAGAGGAATCTAAGTGGGAAAAGTTATAAGAAGAATGTTGTGGAGGAAGAGGAAGGAATGAAAACTGTGGATTTTAGCTCAAATCTAAAAGGTTATCAGGAAAATGAAGAAAAAAGTGAGAAAGAAAATTAAGGGGTTAAAATTAAGGGTAATAAAGAAAAAAATAATTCTAATCATGAAGAGAAATAGACTGTGCTGGGAGGAAGTGTTAAAGACACAAATATTGTACTTGAAGATCCAACTTTGATTAGAGAAAAGGAACATATGGTTCTGATTTCCAATCATCCTATGGAGATTAGGGAAAAAGAAAAGGATGATCATGACCAGCATGAAGACCCTGCAGAGACAAAAGAGGAGAAATTGATGGAAAGGGAGGACTAAATTGAAAAGGATGAAACCTCTCCTCAGGAGAATTCAGATGACAATTGTGATGCTAGGTAGAGGGACACTAATCTTTCCTTCATGAATTCAACTAAATTCAAAGCTAATGCTATTTTCCAAGTTGATTCATGGATATACAAGGAAATGATGGAGCTGAAGAAGAAAGTAGAAATAATGCAACATAACTAGGAAGCTGATAGGATCAAAATCAATAATTTAGAGAAGCAAATGAGTGATATTCCAATTAAACTCAAGGATTATGAGAATAATATAAGAAGGCTCATCAAGGAAAGTAGAACGAAAATGGAGGAGGTTACTTCAAGCATATGTGCGGCTCCAACTAACCTTGGAAAATGAGCTAATGAGGAAATAAAATCTTTGGAGGGGCCAAGTAAGAGGACCAGGCAGAGCTTGAGGAAGAAATCCATGCAAGAAGTCGCTACCTCGGCTACAATATCCATACAAGATACTGTAATGATTGGAAATGAGGCTGTGAAGATGATCTTGGAATTAGAAGACTAGGGTCTTCTTTGTTGCTATAGTTTTTGTTTTGGTCCTATCTGTTGGATGTTATAACTGGTTCTAAAATTTGGTTATTAGTTTTAAGACTTATTTTGAGTTTCTAGGTCTCTGTAAAACCTATGTTCTTTTTTCTTTTTTATGGTTTTGGTATGTGGTCTCAGGGCCTTGTAAAACCTGAATTTGTTGCTGATTTTCAGTAAGTTTTAGGAATGTACTTCCTGTTGGGTGGTATCGCTTCATCTTTCCTTCTCTATTAAAGGGCTTTAGGGTCCCTTCATAACCTGATTTTACCTTAATCTAAAACTTTAGTTTCACATAATGTCTCATATAAGATATCCTTTTAAACATTAGATAGATTTATAATCTTAAGTATTGAAATATTATAATGTGTATTACTCAATTGATCAACAAGGTCATATCTCTTAGATTTTATCACAAGTTTAGGCTTAAAAATCACTTGTTTTATATTAACATATGGTTAAGTAGTTTTAGAAACCTTACCTATTAAATTAGTAATAACATGGACCATTGAATCCAATTTTTGGAATTAAAATGGATGAGAGGGGAGATGAATTAGTCTTCAAAATTTTATTATCAATTTCACTTAAGAAATAATGAATCATTCAAACAAGCATATAGATCAAGCAATCATAAACACTTATACACATAAGAATGAAACACAAGCACACATAAAATATATGGGAAACCATAAAGAGGAATAAAACCCATTGATATATTCAAATGGACATTAGTGAAGCACCCACTTGACATGGAGCACCAACCCCAACTAGCTAAGCACTAACTCAGCTATTCTTTAACAAGCACCAACATACACAGAGGAACCAACCCAATAGATGAATAATAAAAAATTAAGAAAAATGATTGATTTTATCACCTTTAGGACACATTTTTTATTATCTAACTAATGTTGACCACCTCTTCATCTCTTCACACTCTTAGCCCTCTCAAAATGACTTCTAGGTCTCTTCACTTAATTAGGTCTCTTCAAGATGGATTAGGTCATATGAATTTTATCCTCATACACATAACCTATATAAAATATTCATCATTGATAATATACACTCCTATAATTTTCTATAATACCTCATTATTGTCACCAATATGATATTTTATTCACTTACACTCTACTCACACTAATAAGCCTAAAATTTCCTTGTATTTATACAAACCTCTTGCTCATATCCTTATTCATTATACAAAAAACCTTAACCTATTAGTTAATCCATATAATATATATTATTAAATATAATATACATTAACAAAATTTTATTTTAGTCTCTATAGGATTGACATACCTCAATTAGTCCTTATTTCATCTTTAGGTCTCATGGAGACCTAATCCCATTAGGTCTACTTTAGGACATGTTACACTTTTCCTTCATTATAAAAAATTAAAACACATAAAATGGAAGTAAAATATCATATTACACTAATATATACCCATAATAATCTACTCTTAGGTCCATGACATCTTTTAGCTCCAATCATCACTTGAAGCATGCCATTAGTATTGCTAACAATAGGCATGTGCATACCCAAAAAGTCTATCTAGAAATATTAAAGAATAAACACCATATTTATTAAAAAATGGAAAAAAATCACATATTAAAAAACCTCGTGACCTCAGGGTCATCACAATTTTCATTAGATACTTCAACTCAGGGTATATAGGCTTAAACTCTTATATACAAAATGCTCACTCTGAACTGCCAACTAGCCTCAATACACAGTCATGAAAACTTGAAATTTTAACACATAAAATAATAAAATAAAGGACTTAAAATGCATGAAATTTATCCTAAAAATAATAATAAAAACCTCCAAATAAATATCATAATATCTAATTTCAATTATTAATCTTGTATACCAATTTGTTGACCTTCTCTCTCACAGACCTCACTCAGCCTATCAAGCCATTTTGGATTCAACATTTTCACTAATTTAACTAAATAAAAAAGAATTAATAGGATAAAAAGATACCAAATATCAACACCATGTTCATTATATACTTCATCTCAGATCATAGATCCTCAAACTCATCACTACAACTTGCTTACCCAAAACTGCTAGTTTTTCTTAAAGACCAGTCATGGTGAATTAGATATCCAACACCTATATATAAATATAAAATGAATTTAAATTATTTTATATTATATTATGAAACCATTATAAAATTATTATATATATATATATATAACATTGTAAAATGGAAAATATTGTTCCTACAGACCAATATCATGACTTTGCATCTCATTTGCACTAGATAGGTCAACTTGTGAGAAATTTTTTAACTATAACCAATGACATTAAAAAATTATAATATAAATTATCATGGATTAAAATTCATGAAAAAAACTCCATGAACTTATATTCATCCCTATTCTATGATAACACATTTCTAAACCTCTTCTCACTATTGTCTGGGTTTTTCACTATTTCCACTATTAGGAATGTTAGTAATTAGTCAACTTGGATGATAATTTTATCACACTTAAGGGTTTTTGTGTGTGTATACACACACACACACACACACACACACACACCACCACCACCACCACCATGTAAATAAAATAAAATTATCATCCTTGTCCATCCAATGATTTTCATACTTTGACTTGGTCAACTCTAATTGCTACAACAAATCACCAAGAAACTAGCATTTTCTATAGAGTTTAATCACACACCTAACGCACCAATCACACCTATAGGTTCCTATGAGAGATTAATATAACCTAAAATAAATTAAATAGACATAAAAATCCATTATGATCACCTTAAAAAAATTTATTTAATATCAGGTCACTATTAGGGTTCTTTGAGGGGTTAAACCATCTTCTACTATTAACAATCATTCATAAATCTTATCCCCTTATTCCAAAAAATAATACATGAAAATTTGATATATTACACTTCCCCATATTCCATTAATATATTAATTTACCATGTAGAGTTTACACATGACAATGAACACCTGAAAGTCCTTGGGTTGAGAAAACTTCATTTTATGTACACAAGAGACCTTAAAACCACTTTTCATGACTTATCTTGAAAAGAAGACCTAAAACCTTATGAAAATTATTTAAATAACATATCATACCTATTTTCATGTTCATATTATCTCAAACATCTTGAAATATGATCATTATCCTTCGTTAGGCCAGACTCTCTCTCTCTCTTTTCTCTCTAGAGCTTGACTTGAAAATAACATTAGTCCTTGAAACTGACCTTCATTCCTCCTTATATGTGCTCTAAACCTCAAATACATGCTCAAAAAACATCTCAATTGATAAAAAAATATAGAACACCCTTCATATGCCTTAATAATTGATCATGATGCCTCAGTAGGCCAAGTAGGGTCTAGAAGTGGTCTAATTGCATACTAGGTCTATAGGTCTTACCCCTATAGGATCACATAGAGACTCATATGAATGATCCAATGCCTCATATTCATTCTCAATCACCATATTATATCCTATTATTCCTTTTTTCATCCATCTCACTGAGCCTCCATGTTCAAACCTTCTCACTAGGACTTTAGATGCCATGACTAGGCTTCTCAAGTACTTGAAACTTGACAACTGACCTTGAAACACTCCTTAGTGATTATACTCCTTACTCACATTAATTTCATTATAATAAAATAATATCATACCTATAAATATACCTCTTCATTCTCATAGTGCACATGCTCATGATATTACTATGCTTTTTATGACTAGACTTCTCAAGACACCTTGTACTCAAGGACTACTACTCAAAACATGCTTACCTCAATGATTCTATCAAGAAAGAACATTCATTATACATAATTATCAAAAAAATGTAAAAAAATTGAAAACAACCAATATAATTATTATTAGGTTGCCTTCAAATTCTCTCTTAATAAAAGAGACATTAAGTTGCCTTTAAATTCTATCTCAATAGAAGAAACATTAGGTTGCCTTAAAATTCTCTCAAATCACATAGATTCATTGTCATATCAAGCACACAAGATCATACCTCAATATACCAATCACCATGAATCTTCACTAGATGAATCTTGTCATCAATGAAATAAATCTTGAGATCAATGACAACACTTCTTAATAAACTCCCCCTTTGTCATTGATGGCAAAACATTCTTCAATCTGATCACTCTCATCTCCACAGTTTGGTCAATATTCCTTCTTAAACTTTCTCCCCCTTTAACATTAATGGTAAATGGTTACACACAATTCAAATCTTGGAACCACACCTTCTTTTAATAAAATCTCAATAGACATAATATGAATCATTACATGAACATGCTCCCCCTTACTCTATGCATACATCCTTCAAATGAAATTAGATTACAAGACCACTTCTCAACATAGATCAAGCTCAGTCAATAACCTAGATATCCCCCCTAAAACCAAGCATCCACCATGCTTATACTAACTAGAGAGTATCTCCATGAAGCCTAATGGAGGAACCCCTTTCCATTGGGCACTAAAACAACATAAGCTCAAGATATTCTAGATCTCCATGTTCTCACAAGATTGAATATCCTTCAGTATCCTTTTAAAATTTATTTGAAATATAAGCTTGACCTATTCATCAACCATTTAATCATAAATATGAGATCACAACAAACATTATTTACTTGATTTCTCATTTGAAGTATGTTCTACCATATTAAATAGTCCATTTAAGCATGTATACTGACCATGACTAACCTTGACTATCTTTGGTTTCCACAAATTCATTTACCTTCTCACTTGCATTCTAGGGACTTCAAACCTCTTATTTTGACTTGATGGCCTTCTACCTATATTAGGACATAATCTTGTAATATGTCTCACATTATGATAGCTATATCAAACCATCTTATGCATACCTCTTGACTGATGATTCCTTTTATAAACCCATGCATATTCACTTTTAGAAGGTCCTCTATACTCTCTTGCTCTATGACAAAACTGATTACATGTATAATAGTAACCATTGAAATAATTAACATAACTTATTAAATTACATTATTTTATTGGTATTTTCATGTTGATATTATTATCTTCATTATCCTTCTCCTTGACTTGATTTTCATTCTTTTTGTCTTCTTCAAGGCTAAGACTAGTCTTATCAATTATAGAATTTTGACTACTTAAGATGTCATCCAGAGCCTTAGTGATCTTTTAAAACCTCTCATAGGTATTCATATTACTATATTCTTGATCCAACTTAGATTTTAAGGATTCAAGTTTAGTTCCATACCTAGTGGATTCTTCCTCTTTAGCCTTTAGGCTTACATTTACTATCTCCATCTATGCTTCAATGTGATTGATGATCTCATCATACTCCTTGGATGTGTTACTCAGTCTCTCCTTAAACAAAATAATATGCTTCTCATATTACTTAACTAATGATATTTGTTTGTTATTATTTATTTTTTTATAACTTCAACACCTCTAGATAACTCACTAATTCTACCTCAAGGTTCACTTTAACTTATTTTTCATCTAATTCTACATCAACACAAGGCCTTTCTCATTTGAGCAACCCTCATTGTGTATTTATGTGGACATGAATAAGGTTTCATTATTTTCATATTCATGTTCATTACTATCATTATCATTATCAAATGTGATTTTTTCACTTACATTAGATGAGTTATCTTCTTTGGTATAAAAACTTCTCTTGTTCTTTAATGACCCTTTCGTACCTTCATACTTCCTAAAATGTTTATTGTTTTTGACAAGATTTTAGAAATTATTTTGATCTCCATGTTGTTAATATTGGTCTTAATCATGCCTAGTTTTATCCTTGTTAGGACACTTATATGGAAAATGACCAAGCTTAACATAGTTTAAAACTTTGAATGGAAACTAACCCTTGTACTTACCAGATCCAAACCTCAATTTCCTAGCAAACATGGCTATTAATCCATCATCATAAATTTCTAAACATATCTCATTTTTGACATTATTATATTTTAACTTCCTCTCAATTTTGAAATATTCTTCCTTCTTGGGAGGTCTTCCTTCATTTTTTATCATCTCATATGCAATCAAGATGCCATAAAGCCAATCCATATCTAGCTTGTCCAAATCTTGAATTTACTATACTAAATACACCTTAGAGTCAAATTTAGGAGTTATGTATCTCAATACCTTTTTAAAAGCTATATATTATTTCACTTATTGTCCCAATCCTCTAATGTCATTCAAAAATTCATCAACCTTCAATACGTAAGATTCAATGGTTACATCTTCTTTCATTTTTAGAATTTTAAACTATATCTAGTGGGTTTTCAACTTGGCCATATTTACCTTGGTTTATCCTTTATAAATATTCTTTATATGTCTCAAATAACTTTGGATAACTACTAGTGCATAAACTTCACAAACTCTACTTTTGATAGGCCACATATAATAGCATTAATTACCATAGAATTGCTCTCACTTTCTTTCTTGCATGCTGTATCAATTGGTGGTATAAGAGGTGGAGTGTATCCATTAACAATTGACTACCATATTAAATTACCCACTTATATTAGATATTTACTCATTATAATGATCCAAAAATCATAATTAGTTCCATTGAATAATGGAGCCTTACTAGTAGAGAAACGACCCTAAGCTTGTTGACTAGACATCCTTACTTATAGGATTTCTTTTAGGATATTTCGTGTACTTAAAATGAAATTATCTAATACCAAATGTTAAAATAAAAATTATTGAGAGGGTGTGATGAATCATTCTTCTAAATATTCTTATCAATTTCAGTTAATCAATAATGAATCATTTAAATAAGCATATAAATATAACAAGCGTAAACACTTATTAACATAAACATGAAGCATAAAAACACATCACATATGTGGGAAAAAATCAAGGGAAATAAAACCCACAAATATATTAAAATTTAATATATTCCTATAATACAAACATCAAGTTTAGTTAATCACCCACTTCACATGGGGTACCAACCCTAACTAGCTAAGCACCAACTTAGTTATGCTTTAGAAAGAACCAACTTGTAAGAAGGTACCAACCCTGTAGATGACTTAGAAATAACTCAAATAAATAATTAATTTGATCACCTTAAATTAAAATTATTTATCAACCTAATTATGATGACCACTTCTTTATCTCTTCACACTCTTAGACCTCTCAGACTGACATCTAGGTCTCTTCACTCAATTAGGTCTCTTTAAGACTGATTAGGCCATATGCAATTGATCCTCATACACATAAAATCTATAAAATATTCATCAGTAATCCTATAAACTAATATAACTCTCTATAATACCTCCTTCTACACACCAATATAATATTTTATTTGGTTACACTCTACTAACATAAATAGGCCTAAAATTGCATTGTATTTATACAAGCCTCTTGCTCATGTCCTTCTTGGTTGGTGAAGCACCATTAAACACTTATTTATACCATGTAATATATATTATGACATATAATAAATATTAATAAAATTTTATTTGAGTCCCTTTAGGTCTGGCATACCTCAATTAGGCCTTATTTCATCTTTGGGTCTCATGAGACCTAATCCCATTAGGTCTACTTTAGGACATGTTACACTTTGCCTTCCTTAAAATACATTATAAAATATAAAATGGTATTAAAATATAAAATTATGCTCATATATACCCCAAATAATATACTATTATGTCCATGACATATTTTATTTCCTATCACCACTTGAAGCTTGCCATTAATACTACTCATAATTAGGTCTATGTATACCCATAAAGTCTATCTTAAAATATTAAATATTAAACACCAATTATATAAATAAAAATTGGAAAAATTAACATATTAAAAAATCTAATTACCTAAATATCATCAAAAAATTCATTACATACTTCAACTTAGGGTATATAGGCTCAAAGTCTTCTCTATAAAATGCTCACTCTAAACTCCCAACTAGCCTCAATATAAAGTCATGGAAACTTGAAATTTTGACACCTAAAATAATAAAATAAATGAATTATAATTAATTAAAATTATACTTAAAAATACTAATAACAATATAAAATAAAAATCTCATAATCTCTATTGGCAATTATTTGTCTTGTAAACCAATTTGTTGACCTTCTCTCTCATAAACCTCACTCAGCTAGTCAAGCCATTTTGGATTAAAAATTTTCACTAATTTTTTGAATATCAAACCTTATAAAAATAATTAATAAGACAAAATAATACCAAATATAAAAAAATGTTCATTATATACTTTATCTTATGGCATAGAGCCTCAAACTCATCACCGTAACTTGCTTACCCAAAACTACTAGTTTTTCTTAAAGACAAGTCATGGTGACTCAGATATCCAATAAATTTATATATATATATATATATATATATATATATATATATTAAATTAATTTATATTATATTATTATACAATTATTAAATTTTAAGATAGAGATATAACATGGCCAAATGGAAAATATTGGTCTTGCAGACTAATTTCTTGACTTTACATCTCAATGTCTCATTTGCACTACACAGGTCAACTTGTGAGCAACATTTTCACTATAAAAACTAAAATTAAAAAATTAAACCATAAATTATCATATATTAAAATTAATTAAAAAATATAGATGCACTTGGATTCATCCCTATTCCATGATAACACATACCTAAACCTCTTCTTACTATTGTCTGGGTTTTTCACTATTTCGACCATTAGGCCTATTACCAACTAGCAACTTAGATTATCAGTTTATAAAACTTGAGGGTTTTAAACTATCCAAAAACCACCATGGATATAAAATAAAAATATCAACCTTATCTATCCAATTATTTTCATACTTTCACTTGGTGAACTCTGATTGCTACAACAAATCTTCAAGAAACTAAAACTTTCTTATAGGGTATAGTCAAACACTTAATAAAATAGTCACACTTAGAGGTAACTAGGAGTGTTTAATACAACATAAAATAACATAAATATCCATAAAATTAAACTCTTATTAATTTATAACAACTTGTTTAATATCAGGTCACTATTAGGGTACTTTGAGGGTTTAAAACATCTTCTACTATTGGCAATTATTCATAAAGCTTAGCCCTTCATTCAAGAAACTAATGAATATAAATTTTATCTATGACCCTTAACCATCTACCATGAATATATTATTTTCCCATTTATAGGTTACATGTGACAATGAACACTTGAAAATCCTTCTCGTATTGAGAACCCTTTATTTTGTGCACACAAGAGACTTCAATTGCACTTGCCATATCTTATCTTGAAAACCATGGCCTAAAAAATTGTGTAAATTCTCAATAAACCTATAATTTATATTTACATGATCATATGATCTTATAAATCTTAAAATTTGACCATGAACCCTCATTAGGCCACACTCTCTCTCTTTGTTATGTAGACCTTGACCTGTAAATCACATTAGACATTGAACCTAACCTTCATGCCTCTTTCAATGTGATATAAAAATCAATTACATGATAAAAAAATATAAAATTCTCAAAAAATTTAAAACATCCTTTATATTCCTTGAAAACAGATCATGATGCCTCACTAGGCCAAACAGGGTCTAGAAGTGGTAGAGTTACATACTAGGTTTGTAGTTCTTACCCTTTTAAGATCACCTTGAGACTCACATGAGAAATTAAATGCCTCATATATATGATAAATCACCCTAATACAACCTATTATTTATTTTTGAATCCATATCACCAAGCCACCATGCTTAAACCTTCTCACTAGGACTTTAGATGCCATGACTAGTGTCATGACTAGGCTTCTCAAGTACTTTAAGCTTAACAACTAAACTTGAAAAACTAATTGATGATTATAAACATTTATCACATTTTTTTAATTCTCCTCAAAAAATATCATACCTCTGCACATACCTTTTCATCATTATCATGCACATATTCATGATATGACTATGATTGTTATGACTAGGCTTCTCAAGACACCTTGTGCTCCAAACATGCTTAGCTAAATGATGCTATAAAATAATATCATTCATTAGGAAAAATTCTCACAAAAATAAAAAAACCTTGAAAAAACAAATAGAAGGATCATTAGGTTGCCTTAAAATTCTCTCTCAATAGAAGAGACATTAGGTTTCTTTCAGAATCTCTCTCAATAGAAGAGATATTAGGTTGCCTTCAAATTCTCTCGCATCACATGGATTCCATGTCATATCAAAAACACTAGATCATATCTCAATAGGCCACTTCACCAAATGCATCTTTAAATCAATGGCATCAACCTTAACATTAATGACAATACTTTTCAAAATGTCTCGTATAAGATATCCTTGTAAACATTAGATAGCTTTAGGAACTCAAGTATTGAAATTTTAGAATGTGTATTACTCAATTGATAAACAATATCATATATCATTGATTTTAGAATAAGTTTATGATTATGAATCACCTATTTTATATTAATATATGATAGAGTATGTTTAACAACCTTACCTCTTCAAGTAGTAATAGCATGGACCATAAAATCCAATATAAGTTTTGGGTAAATAATGGGTACAAAATGGTAACTATCACTTAAATAAGGATTGGGTAAAACAAATGGTTTAGAGAATTCATATTTCCATTTAAATATTATATCTATAACATTGCAAAAGTAATTATAAAGATATATTAGATGTTGTCCCTACTTTAACACTATCTTATTATGCACATGAATTTTATTAGCAATGTTTATGAGAGAAATAATGTAGAAAACCATTTCAACTATCACCAATTGAAACCCAAAATGGGTGATGGATTCATCCATGGTACACATATTTGTATAGTAATTAGGGATCAACAATAAGAAAATAAATTATAAAATCATAACTAACCTAGGGTTTTATGTTCAAAGGTCAAATTCACCAAATGTTTAACATTAATTTTGATGTGGATCCTCTTAGGTATATAGGGTTAAGGATATATAAATGATAGAGAATAATAATGAATATAATATTTGAAATAGGCCAACTAAATGATAAACTTAGATGTACCATATATTGAATTTATTAAACTAAGATAATATATTAATGTAAAGTAAAACTATGATAGATATATAAATGACAAAGAAGTGATGTACTTATATTGTTTTAATTATAATGTAAATCTAGATTTGGAATAGGTATAAATAAAATGGGAAAATATTTATATAATATTTGGTAGATTTTATATCTAGTAACTCTGGCTCTTTAGACAATTGTATTAGCCTAGGATAGTTGTGTTGATACTAGTATCTGGGTTTGACACTAGTGTCTTATATGGAATATATATTGAAATAGGATGAGACCACCTAGATTCTTCTAGTTTTTTCTTCACCTTCACTCTAGTGTATTTAGATATAGGTTATAGATTCTCATTCCTTGTGAAATGGTAAAAACCTATCTTTAAATCTTCAATGTTACCTTAGATAAAAATGGGCTAGTAGGAATACTATGTCAAGATGATCTCAATAAACTAACTATAAAAGGATGTTTCCCTACATATCCAATACCATATAAGAGGGGCCTCAAGATCATGTAGTTCAACCCTACATGGTGGCTTGTGTGTGAATCTTTCAATGTGTGCAAAGCAAGCACAATAGTGACCTAGCTTGTAACTTGGAAAATAATACATTATGAGCACAAATTTAGTACTTCAAACTTGTATATGTGTTATAACTATGAATAGTATGTAAATAAGGAGTATTTTATTGATTAAATGTTTGGTAGAGTTATTTTGAAGTTCCTTAGTCTCTTTGGTCTTACTGCTATGTGAGGAATGAATGAGGTTTGATATCATATCTATACTAATACTATCGAGACATAAATCACATTAAATCCCTTAGGTTGAGCATTGGAATACATCTAATTTAAAAACTGGATGATATTAGGTCATTGGACACTTGTGTCAACGAAAGACAATAACATCAACACTATTATCTATCCTAGACATAAGTGTCTAAGGAGTAGCAAAATAGGTACAAGCTCAAAACATATAGAGGTATAAGATATGTATATTTTAATCATTATGTGAAAGATAATATGTCTATGCCATAATTACAATACTATTAAAACTAATAGATAGGATAATGGGCACAAGATAGAGTAGATACAAGGCTTATAGAAGCAAGGCATGTGTAAAACTATGAGGAACATCAAGGGTTTAGTTTTCCCAAGTGTACAATACTTAGGTGTTACATAATCATAAAATATCATCTACACTAGATAGTCAATAAATTCATTAAAAAATTATTAAACATTAATTAGATGAAATTAGATATATTCTAGTAATGTTCCAACTTTAAAATAGTAATAAAAACATATGAAGTACTAAAATAAACAATATGATCATAGTGTTCTTGAGTGGGATATGAAAAACACATGGGCTCACTACCAAAGGCTAGATGTAAGTGAATAAGGGAATCTCTCCCTAATCCAAACCCCATATAACTAGTAATATGTGAGACCTCAACGCCAAAGGTTAGAAAAAGGCAAGATATGTTTAATTTTAATTTTAATTTTTATAAAATTTATATTTTCATAAAAGCTCATTATTTTCCATTTGTCACATGCATACACACACATTATTTTTTAAGTCCCCTACCCCCTAATATTCGCCCCATGCAACTAGTAATATGCAATGGTTGACAACTGACTACCAAGATAGGTAATCAAGATTACCTTAATTTTGAGCTTTTTAATGTTTTTTGCATAAAGGGAACTATAAGAGGAGACCTTGTGATGGAAAAGCTTCTAGACTAGGCTATAGGCTAGTTTTCCAATATTTTCAAGAAGATATAGGAAAAGAGAGGTACACTCTATTAGTAAAAATTAATGTAATAACCACTATAATGTTGATTTTGATAAAAAATTATAGTATAAGGCGATATATGTAAGCATATAAAATGCAAAATTGGATGAATTAAGCATGGCTAACAGCACCAAACCTATAGGTCCTCTTTCTTACTCACTCAACCCTTCTCGACTAGACATTCTTTGATTCCCAATCACCTGTAGCTTCTCTAACTTAGATTTTTAATACCCAGGTAACCCTCCCAAACCCAATTCTATTCCCCCAAGGCTTATCCTCCTAGGATAATAGTTCCAAATTTGGATAGGAGCACCAAAATTTAGAGGTGTCCTATTTTTGAAACTCTTGTCCAAGTTCTTTTTCACCTTTAATGGTTAGGTTTTCCCTATTCCTTATCTTTTCCCTGGCTAGCCTAATACAAGTTCATCTAACCTAGGATCATCAGTTTCACTATAAAAGGCCATTCAATGTCCATTTATAAGGGTTGACATGCATTCAAAGGAAAAGATAAAGAATACAAGAAAATACACTCAAGCATTATTCACTATTCTCTACATATAGCCTTCCAAGACCAATTTAAGCCTATTCAAGCACTCATACCAATCCCTAGTCATCTAAAGTACATTCTAATTTTTCATTATAGTTTGCATATATCACACAATTACACCAAACACTTCAAATAGGAGAACTACATTAGCTTGATCCCACTTCATAGTATTGGTATGTAGGCAACATACCCACACATGGGGTGTGAAGGGCATCCAATGTATACTTTACACACTAACTCCTCTCTTTTTGAAGTTTTCTATTCAAGTTCAAGTACCATGAGTTGTTAAAGGTTTTGAAGATTAAATCTGACACATAATGATATTTTCATAGAATCAAAATTTGATATTTCACTAACTACTAGGGTGTTATAGACCTATCAAACAAAAACCAAAAAATCTAGGTCACTAGGATAATAGCACCAAAATTTGACAATAGTGTTATAAGTAGACAAAAAATCAAAAAAATAGACTATATTACAAAGTATTAGGGTGTCCTAAGTTCAACACTCTTGTCTAATCTAGAAATAGAGTTATGGGTTCTATTTGTGATAGTCTGCCATCCTTACACAATAATTTTTAGAATTTGAATCATCTGTTTCAATCTAGATTAAGCCAAATTTCATTTCTCTTCACTTCTTTCTATTTTTAGAAAAGATTATATATATATATATATATATATATATATATATATTAGTAGGATAATTAAGGAACATTACTTACTGGTTTAGATTTATTCAGACCCTTTTATTTTCTTAGGAATTAAACACCTAATTCCCAAAAAGAATAAAACATTTGGTAAACCCAACTTACATAAAACTTATACAAAAAAAACCCTAAAAACCCTAGGGCTAATTATTTATAATTGTTTGAAATATTTTCCTAAAATTAAAAATAAAAAAAACTACAAATTAATTTAATTATGTTCAATAAATTCACCCAAAACCCTAGTTTGCACATATTAGGTCCTATTTTCATAAAACCACTTTCAAACCACCAAGAAAAATATACTACTAATTTTAGAAATGTTTTCATATTTTTACTCACTTGTTCAAAATTAAAACTATAACTTTTCTATAAAAATTTTAAATTACTGCACTAATTTCAGAAAAAGAATTCATTCAAAATCCTAGTTACATCAAATAAATTCTCAATTATTTTTTATTACTTTTTACATCAATATCTAAAAGTTTAGTTACATATTTAACTCAGAAAAATCAACTTCAAATTCAAAAGTTCATGGTATTTTTAAAACAATATTTCTAAAAAATACCTACTTTCATTTACTAGCACCTACTTGCTTTTAAGGTATCACTTTACATTTATAGCTAGATTATGAAAATGATGCTCAGATATTTCCAAATTCTTCTTACATTTCTTGAAAATAACAAACAAACCATAATGGGCCCTATCATGTACATGAATGATGAAGTCTATCGTATGTTAGTACAAATTTTCATTCTCTATATTCAATGCTTATTTTTCATTATATGAGATGATTTTAAGTATTTTTTTCTTAAAAATATTAATCCATCTCTTACATCACCTCCCTTGGAAACTTTCCCCCATATCGAGTCATGTTTTATGATCCATCTTAGTCTTCCCTAGGTCATTACCCATCACCAAAGAGCCCAATTGACACCTTTTTTTCCCTTTACCTCCTTGACCCATCAATTATCTTCGCTCTCCTCCCATAAAAATTAAAACTCATATTTAGATAGTAGATAATATGGTTAGAGCTATTACTCGATGTGTAGTTATGCCTCCTCCATTTACCTAGGAGACTCATCACCCTACTACTCCAACCCATCCGAGGCTCAACCAACTACCACAGGTAGATTTTCACAAGGCATATAACATTATTGATTAGTTGAGAAATACTCCAGCTAAAATTTCCATGTTAGAACTACTTTATTAAAATAATGTATTCAAGGACATTATTTATTAGGCACTCACTCAAACTTCTATGACTCTTGATTTAGAACCTTCTTATTTTACATCAGTGGTCAATACTCTAAAAACTATAGAAGATGTAATTTATTTTGACAATGAAGACATGCCTTCTCAAATGGTTATTGATCAAAATTTACCACTATTCATACAAGTACAAGTCAAAATAAATGTAATCAAGAGAGTTCTCATTGA
Organism: Torreya grandis; assembly: GCA_037957365.1. Classification (NCBI taxonomy): domain Eukaryota; kingdom Viridiplantae; phylum Streptophyta; class Pinopsida; order Cupressales; family Taxaceae; genus Torreya; species Torreya grandis. The sequence continues at coordinate 1,384,260 of JARHVA010004890.1, forward strand.
TAGTGGTTCCAAAATAAATTTATATAATACCACATTCTTACAAGCCATGGGTATAGATCTGACATCAATGCAAAAAACATATAATAACATCTGAGGGTTTGATGACATACCATGATAGACTTTGGGTACTATTACTTTGAATATCATGGTGGGACCAAAAATCCTCTCCACATAGTTCTAGGTCATATCAGGTCCTCTCCACTATAATATTTTAATTGGATGACCTTGGATACATACCATGGGTGTTATTACCTATTCCTTATACTCTCCATCGATGTATTAAGTTTTTCCATGAGGGATATTTATACACATGTCTGGTAGATAACCAACCATTCATATATTATGGACTTATAGACTCATCTTTGACTATTTCATCTAATGGGACATTATATCTCACAGTACAACCACCACTTCATAACATTTATCTAAATCAAATACATACATATTATGTTGGAAAACTAGCACTTCCCACATTACTCCACTCACAATCACACTGCTAGCATCAATTCTTTCACAAGTCATAATAGTGCTAGCCATTCTAGCTACTTCATTAGTCATTGTTATGACACACATTACACATCCACTATCACCGATAGTCACACCAATAGCTCTAGTTGATTCCATAGGTACTCTAATAGTTATAGATATTTTGATAGTAGTAATTTATTTTACCACTATAGTTTATCACACTCCTGTATCATATTTACCCCTTGTGGTAAATTCAGAGTTACCATATATACATGATGTTGATACAAATTCACAAGCTTCTTTAGATGATGATACAATATCCACACTTATATATGACTATTTGTGTGGATTGAGATATACACTAGTTAGCCTAGAAGAGTATTGAGATGACTCTAGAGATCTCATACCACATCCTACAGTGATTTTATCATCTCACACCATACTCTTAGTACATCCTCCACATTCATGGCCACAATCAACTCACTTGGCACATATAGTTCACATGGTTATCTCTATGGATATAAATCTAGTTATTTAAATTTAGGTAAGCAACACACATCATCAACCTCATTTTATGTTATAGATATTACTTGATCACATTACCTATAGTATGACATCGATTTATCAGTAGATTGGCACATCAAGATGGTTTCCCATTCTATACCTTTCATAGGATTACAGGAAATGATACAAAATCATACACAACCTTAAAATATATATTTAATATACTATAGTATTGAGGTATTATTCATATTATATCACCACTAGTAGCACCAACTCCATAAATTCTATTGAAGTCACTTACTGGTAGGGCTAAAATCTAAGATTAAAATCGACATCTCCACCACTAGAGTAACCCTCAGTTTGCCTTTTACATGATGACATCATTATCAAAACATTTGTAGCATATGATGATACATATGATGATGATCTTGATGCATTTGATGATGGGAAAATCATTTCCTCCATTTTCATCCCCAGTAGGTTCAATCTTTGGATTCCTTCCCACCACTAGCATAGTCATTTATCTTATGATGTATATACTTGTACATAAGTTATTTACAGCTTTAATCGTAAATATAAACTCTTATTCTTACTTATACATAGTTTAAATATTATTAAAAATACAAAAACAATACAAAAAATTTAAAACACAAAAATATTAAAAAAAAATCAATAATTCCAAAAATATTTTGATTATATGCACCATCCATGTTTTTCATTACTACTATCATGATAGGACTTAAATTTTTTGTTTCATGATTTTTTATTTAAATTTTATATATTAATATGCTTCACTTGATCTTATTTGAGTGTGTGTAGTGACATCTAGCTACTTGATTGCTTCATTCTACCCATAGAGGGGGCATTCCTAATACATTCAAGACATACATTGTTATACATACCCATTGGGGGAATATTTTACATGAATAAACCATATAGCTTATGTCATTTCTACACCACACACTATGAGTTATCTAGGTGATTTACAATAATTTATAGATTACATAGAATACTATATTGACATCTCACTGGTATTTAACACTTATGTATTTATTAGCATATAGCTAGTCTTGTACTACACATGTTTTTCATACTTTCACATTTGCTTTAATTAGTTAGATGTGTTTGTATATTTTATTTATTACATTTTATTTCATTCCTTGCTTATCATAGCTTGTGTGATTACACTTCTAGTTCTTTCTCATCTTCATGTGTGTGCCTTAAGACATTTGCCAATGTCCTTTGTTTGTACTCCTCTATCTGCTTGTGGCCTGTGTGCCAACTTTCCTTATTTCACTTGTATGTGTATGAGGAATTTGAACATGCCTTCAATGTTTGTTTCTATTTTTAGTGACATGTACCCATATCCTTTATTTGCATGGCCCCTTGGCCCATCTAGTATGTTTCTTGATTGTTGCTTATTCTCTTGTTGCTTGTCAAATGTGTGCAATATCATGATCCATATCATGAATTTTCTTCGATTTCTTGGATTCCATGATGGACATAATTATCTATCCCTCCAACCTAACAACTAATAACTAATATATAATACTAGTCTAGTTTAGTGTCATGCACATGATTTTACATTGTTATATATATCTAGGCATACCCTTATTGATTTAACTATCTCTCAGCACAATCATTTCTATATATTGAAACATTTTTTCAAACATCAAATTTTATATCATATATCTTTTCAAAATTAATACACTTGTAGGACTCTTTTATTCTGAGGGAAACCATGATAGGTTCATCATTCCTACCTTCAAAAGAGGGGGCATCAAATAGGGGATTTATCATAGAGATTAAACCTCTTAACAATCAAAATATCAGCATTCAAAATAGTTATCACATAATCCATAGGTCAAACTGGTCAATCTAGAGCAAAAAAATAGGAACAGTCTCAGATCAATAGTTATTTTTCACACCAAAAAATAGCACCAAAAAAAGATAATAGCACCAAAAATGGACAATAGCACTAGAAATTGGATATTAACACCAAAACTAGGGTTTTCCATAGTTTGGCACTCCTATCTAGGCATAAAAACACTCAAGTTTTCTAGAAATAGGTAAAAAGTTTAGTTCAGGGATAGTTTTTGCACTTCTAGATCCTTTAGATTCAATAGTTTTAACATAATTTTCTTAGATATATGGGGTTATCATGTGTGGCATGATGGTTCTCACTTTAAATTTAGATCAGGTAGTTGGAATAATTTCTAGATCAAAATACATGTTCTAGACATTAGTGATTGGGGGTAATGTGCATGGCACATTGATCTTCTTTTGTTTTTAAGTTTAGTTTATTCTAGGTATTCTCAGTAGTTACATGCCTTACTCCATGTGCATGTGGTTGGCATCAAATTTGAGTTAAAATTTCATACAATTTTATATTTATGAGTACCCATGTTTCTAAGTTAGCTTTCATATAAGCCTAGTACATTAGTTTCAGAGTGGCTTTCATACAAGCCTAATCTCCATCTTTTAAAATGGCCAAGAGTGGCTTAGTTTCCAACATACATTCAACTATCCATGCCATAGTTTTAGATTTCTAACACATTCATGGGCTTCATGAGACATCCTATATGACATCTATTCTATACTAGTATCACTTCATAGCTTCACTTCATGTGGTAATGATGGAGCTAAAGGGCCAACCTTTGTATTCTTAAGCCACCAATTCAGAGGGATTGGACATACAGTCCAGACATTGATTAGAACACACATGATTCATTAACTTCACTTATTTAGTGATGATGGATCCAAAGGGATAACCTTTGTATTCTTGAGCCACCTTTCAAGGAATTGATCACTCATCTCTATTCATGACATTACTCTTTATTTAACACATACTCAGCACAATCTATCATTACAATAGATTTTGTATTGGTTCACATACCTGATGAGGTGTATTCATTCTTATCTCTTCCTTTACTCAATTTTTGAAAAGTTCTTATTTTAGATATAGAATATATAGTAAGAACTAGTCTACTTTAGTTTTTTATTTGCAAATTCACACATCACAACATGTTCTTTTTACACACATCCAACATCACACAACTTCATGATCTTTTCCCTCATAGGTAAGTTTAGGTATGCTTTCTATTTTTCCTCTATCCTAGTATTTCACTTTACTACATCACTAAAATAAATGGGGGGAAATATAATCATATAAAATGTGAAAGTGGATGACTTAGGCATGGCTAATAACACCCAACCTGTAGGTCCTCTTTCTTGCTCACTCAACCCTTCTCAACTAGACTTTCACTAATTTCCAATCACTTGTAGCTTCCCAAACTTAGCTTTTTAGGACCCAGGTAGCCCTCCTAAATCCAGATCCATACCTGAAGGGCTCATTATCCTAGGATAATATCACCTAATTTAGATAAAATCACCTAAATTTAGGGGTGTCTTATTCTATCATTATCGTCCAAGTTTATTTTCACGTCTAATGGTTAGGTTTTCATGATTCCTTATCTTTTTCCCTATCGGCCTAATACAAGTTAATCTAACCCAAGATCATCAGTTTGCCTATAAAATACCATTCAATGTCTATATAGAAGGTTTGACACTCATTCATATGAAAAGAGAAATAATGCAAGCAAGTAAACTCATGCATTCTTCCCTATTCTCTACATATAGCCTTCCAAGACCAATTCAAGCCTATTCAAGCACTCATACTAGTCCCTAGTCATGTGAAGTACATTCTAGTTTTCCATTATAATTTGCATACATCACACAATTGCACCAAACACTTCAAATATGAGAACTAAATTATCTTTATCCCTCTTCATATTATTGGTACGTAGATATAATTCCCACACATGGGGTGTGAAGTATATCTAGCATATCCTTTACACACTAACCCCTTCTCTATTTCCCAAGTTTGCTATTCAAGTTCAAGTACCAAGAGTTCCTAAGGGTTTTGAATATTAAATCAAACACACAATGAGCTCCACATATAATCAAGCTTTGATATTTCACTACCAATATTTTACAGACCTAACAAATAAAACCCAAAAAATGAGGTCACTAGGATAATAATTCCAAAACTGGACAATGGAGCTAGAATTGGATAATAGCTCTAAAAAGTGGACTATAAATCCAAGTAGTAGGGTTTGTTGAGTTTAATGCTCCTATATAATCTATAAATAGAGTTATAGGTTATATTAGTGATAATCTACCATCCCTATACAACAATTTTTAGATCATGAATAATCTGTTTCAATCTAGATTAAGCTATGTTTGATTTCTCTATACTAGTTATTTTTAGAAAAAGATAAAATATATATCTATTTGTATAAATTAGTAAGCTAAGTAAGGCACATTAATTACTAGTTTACATTTAATTAGACCCTTTTATTTACTTATGAATTAAACACCTAATTCCCATAAGAATAAAATAATATAAAATTAAAATGAGATGATAAGCTACATTTTGAAAAATTGTGTTATTTGAATTGACAACTAGATAATTACCAAATAGAACATCTGATATGCAAGATAACATTAAATTAATGGAAAATACAATGAAATAAGGAAAAAGTGTCACATCATGCCCCACTATTCAAAACCTACATTAATATTGGTAAAGGACAAAGAACTAATGATTAGTAGTTTCTGATTTCTATAGTATATATGGATATATATGTTTAATAGTTCATAGTTGTATTACTTTATTTCATGATTAGTTGTGTTGGAGGATATTATCATATACTTATGGATTTAATTTATTATATGTATTGGGATCATGTTTGAATGTGATTTCATTTTCATATTTGATTTGCATTATAGTAGTTCATTGATATATTTATATAGTTTGAGTACTTTGTTTCAAGCTTAGACTAACTACCTTTTTGTTTGACCAAGGTGGATTTAGGAATATCCCACCCTCATAGAGTTGAATAGATGGAGAGTATCATATGGGATGAGGTTTCATATATTATCATTGGGGATAGAGAGAACTAAATTGAATTCACACACACACACACACACACACACACACACACACACACACACACACACACACACACACACACACACACACACACACACACACACACACACACACACACACACACACACACACACACACACACACACACACACACACACAACATTATTGATGTTTTAGATGAATTAAATGATAATAATACTCTAAAAAAAATTTGGGTTTTTACTTTGTATTATCTATCCTTATGAATATTGAATCATCTTTCAATGGGTTCTAAGTTTGTTACTTATCTTGATGATTTTTATTAACATAATACATTAAGTTTATGTATTGAATATTTGTTTTTCCTTAAAATATACATATGAACTAAATTATGTTAAACTATACAAGGTAAACCATTTATTTATTTTATTTTATAAGAGTGTTGGGTGTTTTGTGGATCTTATGTAATATTTATACTTCTATGACTCTTTTTGGTGATGTAGGGGGATAAATATGGTAAAAATCAGCCAAAGCAATGATATTAAATATGTTTTTGAATTTTTATATTTTTTAATAACATAGTGACCATGTACTTTTTGAATGAAAATAAATTAGGTCATAAGGTAAATAGGTTACAATTTTTATGTTTATGGTTGAATTCACCAAGGGATATGATAAGTAAGTTTTTCATTTGGTGTCCATGCTTGAAACTAGGGTAATGTACAAAGATTAAATGGGATAAATAATCAAATTATGCATAAATGAAGGTAATTTCATAATGAATAACTCATAATATAGTAGTAGAGTGGAATGGCCATGAAAAATGTGGATGTGGAGTGGAAAAATAATAAGAGGAAAAAAAGAGAAGAATGGAGATTAGATAGAAGGAACAAAATATACCACTAAATACATTCAAGTGACAACCATTTTAGAACTAGGTTTGTTAAGCTTTAAGTTTGTAATTTTAGGTTTTAATTATAGAATTTATCTTAATAAGGAATAAAATAGTAAATTTTTCATTGATATGGGTTTAAAATATATCTCATTTTAATGTATATAATGGTGTATTATTTAAATAAAACCCAAGGTTACATATTTTTAGACTTGGGGATGGAACTTGGCTCCATCTACAGGCCTATAAATATGATGTCGATCCACCTTTTTAAAAAAAGGAATGCATTCAAGTTTTCTAAGCCTATGATATAGATAGATAAATGGCTATGAATTAATGTATATAATGATATATTCTTGAAACTATCATGGAAACTATGTGTCATGGTTAACCTTTGTTAATTAACAATTTAGGTGAGCTCTATTATTGACTATAAAACTATATTTTATAAAGACTAGACATATTTCTTGTTTGGAATATAAAGATTTGTTTTAGACTTTGGAATTTATTATTAAGTTATTAACTATGGTAATATTCTTTATGTGGTAAATTAATTCCATACTTATTAGACAATATGTTTGTATAGGTTGTGTATGTTGATTACAAGTCATAGTAAATAAGCTTTGAGTATGTTTCATTATTTATTGCCTTGATATTTGAAATAACTATGTGAATTATAGAAAGGTTGTAAAATAACATAGATATTTATAAAAACACATATATGATATATTTTTTTGAATTATTTAGGTATAATTACATTTATATATAGATATATGAGTTATGTAGTTGTATCTTTTTCTTTTATATAGCCTCATGCTGAGGTATTCAATCTATAGGGTAGATTATATTTGAGTTATCATATTGAACTAGATTTATATGTATAAATGTGTGTGTGTGTGTGTGTGTGTGTGTGTGTGTGTGTGTGTGTGTGTGTGTGTGTGTGTGTGTGTGTGTGTGTGTGTGTGTGTGTGTGTGTGTGTGTGTGTGTGTGTGTGTGTGTGTGTGTGTGTGTGTGTGTGTGTGTGTGTGTGTGTGTGTGTGTGTGTGTGTGTGTGTGTGTGTGTGTGTGTGTGTGTGTGTGTGTGTGTGTGTGTGTGTGTGTGTGTGTGTGTGTGCATGTACATGTGTGAATGTATGCATGCATGTATACATACATGTATGCATACCTACATCCATACATGTGTGCATGCATGTATACATACACACATACATACATACACATATATTCAAACACACATATATTTATTCACATAACTATGTATAAAATACATGTTTAATTCCAACATTTTTATCACCTAAGTTAATCATAGAGATATTTCCATTTGGAAATACATAAACATTTATAATAGGATTATAACTAGAGGTCTTAATAGAATTATATGTGTCGTTATAATTAGAAATAGTTGGCTTGTTTATTAGTCTATCCTTTAGTTTTAAATGAATTTGATATAAATAATTAATGAGAAGTTTTTATACCTTAAAAATGTATCTTAATCTATTTATATCTTTTCGGAAAGATTATTTTGGAACTTATAAAACTATATGGTTGAATGTGCATATAATATGTATTAGGTTGTACATTTATAATAGATTAAAGTAAGATATTTATATGAAATTATGGAATAAGAATTAAAAGTAAAATATTGTCAATAAGTATATAAAATGATTATAGGCTTCACTAAAACTATGAGGAGACTTGATTTTGTGTTTATAATTCATTTTGAACTCTATCTAATTTATATTAATGAACTAGTTATATAATATTGGATCTACTATAGTTTGTGTTAAAAAAAGTGACAAAGTTGAGGAATTGAAATAGTATATTGTACCTTGATTTATATCTCCTATTCTTAAAAGAATAATTAGTTTTTGAACGTAATTCAATGGAAAGAACCTAAAAACTATATATGTATCATTTTTAGTTAGGTCATTGGAAACAACATGATTTTTTTGATAAATATGATTGTTTATACCTTGTATTGCATATTTTGTTTGGATTTGATATCATATTGTAATCTCTATTTATTATTCCTTGATTTATTTACAATAAATCACTAGAAATTTTTTATTTTATAGTAGGTGATAGATATATGAGGGTGCTATCATGAAATGCATATATCAACCCCAAAGTATCATATGATCAATTTTGATTCATTATCATAGAGTATGTGTGATTAGAATTGATTTAGATCCATGAGAGAACTAATTTATATAATGAAAATTTTAGCCAAAGTAATTTTATATCTATGACGTTATCATTCCACTATATTGTATAGTTTACATGTGTATCTATGATGTCATATTATATAGAGGATTATTTTTTATGATCTATGTGATTGATACATGTATTATTGATTTTACACACATAGGGTCTACTTGAACTCTTGATATCCATCCTACTTGTATATGCCCCTCCATGAAAGGAAGGGCCACTCCTAGTAGATATGTGTATAGGAGAGGGATGGTCTATGGTGGGAGGAAAAGCACCCCAATGATGCTCTCCCTCTCTTCATATATTCAACCATTTAGGAATAATACTCATGGATATTTATGTATATCATTGAGTTGATTATGAGGCTTAATTTTAATGTTGTACATTATATCTTATATATTTGATTTAGTACTAAAATGTAATATGTAGTACACTATGATTGATGATTGTTCAACATATTAGTGGCTATGAGACTTGTAAATATTGTAACAATAGTGGTTGTATGCTTATTTATAGTTATAATTGATAACTATTCAATTGTACTAATGTAATTTTATCTCTATTATTCATTCCATGGGAAATATAGATATATTATTCTATTTCAAACTATTAACAAAATAAATGGATCATATTTTATCTAGTGGGTTAATTATATTTTTTTGCATTTATTACTTCAAATGTATTTATTATTCAAATAATGGAATATACAGATGTTATAAGAAATATATATAATTTTAAAAAATTGAGTAACTTTTATGTATCCTAATGGGGTTACAACATCGTGCTATTAGAGTGAAGGTTTAATGCTTGGACCTAATTAATCCACTAACATTAAATTAATTATCCTATTTACATTAATGAAAATGGTATGAGGTAAATTTAATGTATAAGGGACTTTAAATGAGAACCCTCAAGTTGATATTAATCAAGTAGATGCCAAAAAAGATGTAAAACTCAATCAAATACTCATTATTATGAATGAAACTAGAGATAGAATAATTTACCTAGAGTTACAAGTTCATATACTAGAGGAGGAGAATGAACAAGACGTTCTAAAGGAATAAAAAAACTAGTTAGAAAGATCCTCATTATTAGGGGAATGATGAGGAACAACAATTAGTAAGAGCTCAAGTAGCTGCAGAGGTTATATGAGATATGAATAAAGTCAATCTACCCAAATTTGATGGAATGGTGTTGGGTGATGGAGATGAAGTCTAGGCTAAAAAATGGAAAAATATTTCAAAATTCATAATTACTAAATGGTAACCAAGGCTATTTTGGGAGATTGCCAATGGATTAGTGAATTAACAACTTGGTGGGATAATAAGAAGCTTGAAATGAGTTGTAACTCCACTACCAATACTTGGGAATATTTTTCAACTCTTTTTAGATCATTGTGGCTAACCTAGTTGTATTTTGATTAGAAATTAATATATTTACAAAATCTAAAACAAAGGGATTTATCAATAAATAAATATTGGGATCGATTCACAAAGCTCTTAAAGTATGTTCTACAATATCAAAAATCTAAACATTTTTAGATTAAGATGTTCATCATGGGCTTAAAACCCAAAATTAGGTGTGAAGTGAATGTTCATGGACCATCCATCATGTAAAAAGTGTTTTATAAATAATTAATCAAGATAAAAAGCTGGAATCACTTTTTGATGTCTGTGTTTATCTAAAATGTCACTTGAGTGCCAAGAATGTTACTTGAAACTACCCATCCCTAGATTAACCCTAGTCATATCTTAGGTCATATTTAGACACTTATAAAAAAAAATTATGGGCCTTAGTCATCCCTAGGCATCTCAAAATAAGTCTCATACCATCCTTCAAATTTTGTGTAGGACTTGTGAACATCCCTAAGTTGAATGAGATAGCCTCTAATGGTTAATGATGATTAATGGAGGTAAACTCCATTACAGGGCATGAGTCGAAGGAATGGGTCAAATAACCTTATGGTGGAATAGAAAGTAGAAAATGTAGGTTGTTAACAAGGTTTACCTGTATTTAAATGAATCCTAGTAAATAAATCAAACCTAAGTGGGATGGATGAGTGGTACCTAATCTAGAGTAGGTAGGTCTCAATCAAATAAACTTCAAAATAAGGGAAGAATAGAGTATAAAAGGAGGTTTTTTGGTCTCAAAAGGTCACTTCATAGGCTGGTTTCTTTGTGGACAAGTTATTTCATAACTAATTCTTATTATTTATATCTATTGCACACTTATAGGCAAACATAGATGCCTAGTCTGGGGAAATGGTATAGGAAATTTAATGGTCTTAGTAGAAGGTTACTCCCTTTAAATTTCTTATTGCTCACCTTTAATTATAAGATTATAGCTCAGAATAGAAAGGCATCTAAGGTATTTTTGTCACACACTTAGAATAGTATACCATAGAAAAGACACTCCTACACAATAAGAATATTAACACAATTGTAGATAATTGCTCAATAATTAATGAAATCTCATAATTGTCAATAGATTTTTCACATCTAAGATTAACATATGTTAATGAAAAAAATAGAAATTATCCATATATTTTTTAAAACTTAAAATTATTTTATCAAAACAACAAATAAATCAAAACCTTAATAACATAGAAATTGAAGGAAAGAATACCAAAACAATTTCATCACAATGCAAAATTGATTTCTTCCTATATTAAAAAGACTTACAACCCTTTGGAATGTGTAATTACATGAATATATATACTTGGGGAGGGGCTACCTCATCCTCAAAGTTCATGTGAACTCATATTTACGTTACTTAATTATAACCTTAGTTCTAATTTTAGCATCAAAATTACATGTGTGCATGGTCATAGCTAATTACAATTATGTCAAGATCATTTGGCATGTACAATGCAATGCAACATGTGCATGTTTATAAATATTTTATACAAATTTATATTTATGTTATAATTATAATTAAACTATAAGTACAATTAAAAGTACTGTCTACATGTGTAAGTACAAAAATTAGCCTTCGACATAATGCTTACTAGATGTTTTCATTATGATGGAGGTTGTTGGAGACTTTGAAGTTGTATCTTGTGCCAAACTAGAAGTTAGAGCATTAGATTTATTTTTTACTTCCAAAAAATTGATAGTGTGTATTTACGATTCATGCTAGTACTTTATAATTTCCATATTAATAAATTGATGTGTATGCACCATAATGACTTGTTCAATGAGTCTTGCATGCTCAACCTTTTATGTTTTTGAAATTAATTCTAAAGATTTTAACCTATGTTACCATTTTATTGGAAAAATTAATCCTATATTATATTTATTATAATTTATTTTCTTTAATTTTTGTTTAAATTTTTTTGAATCTTTTTTTATGAGATGAACAAATTTGGCCTTGTTGATAGGCTTGTATGTGGAATCCCTGATGATGTAGGAGCATCATTCCTAGGAAGGTTTTTGATTTAATTTTTTTTTTTTTGAATTAAATTTGGTTTTGTGATGGTTTTTATGGATTTTAATTTCCTAAAAAATCCTTATTTTTCAAATTAATAGGATTGTTTTGCTTCTAGGTAGTTTAAATTTTAAGTTTCTATTTTCCTACCAAAACATGATTTTCAAATGTTTGAATATTTTTTATTGTAGTTAGTTTTACAAGTGTAATTTAATTATTTGGTCAAGGTTTCCAACATTTTTAAAAACACTTATAATTACCCCTTTAATCCATATCAATGGTATAATTTTTAATATGTATGCTCTAAATCTTGTTCACTTGCATGTTGTAAAATTACTTCTTTTGATTGTTGGAAGGTTCCTCTAGATAGTTATTAGTAGTTATCCTCCATATATAGATTGTAATTTTCAATTATGATCCTATTTATATATATTTTTTTTAGACCCAAAATTTTAAATATCAAAAATAGACCACTGGCTTTGAATTTTTAGTTGACACATATCCTTGTTTCTTATATTATTACATTACTTGTAGACTATGTACTCTATTTTGGTGAATAAAAATGATGTTGGAAGAAAATTTGAATCATTATTAAATATTTTGGTAAATAATTATATTTTTTTATCAAGGTTAATTATACATTAATCTTTATTTTAATTGTGTTTTGTTGTCTCAAGTTGAATACAGGCTTATAGAAGCCTGCCAACCCTGCACAGTAAAAGAGATTGAGTTAGAAAAGTGGAAAAAAGAGGTAAAGGAGACTAAAAAATTATTTTATAGGATTCCCAATATTTATATAGAGCTTACACATATTTCATATAATGAAAAAAGTCATTATAACACTCATAAACTAATTATTTGACCTCTCGAGCCTATACAATAGTTATAAAGCCCTAAATTAGGGTTTAGGTGCTAAAAAGAGTTTATATTATCAAATTTTATTGAAACTTTATATTATATGTTGATTAAATGTTATCTAAGAGATAAATTCTTTTCTATACTTGTATGGTCACTTTGGTATAAAATTTTAGGGATTGTGTCGTACTTAGGCTCAAATAGGCCTAATTAGGGAGGTTTAATGCTAGAAAAGTGGTCTACACTTAGGTTTAGATCAATAAAATTGATTAAAAAGGTGGGGAATAGATAAAGGGTACTTGTAAATACCCTTATAATCTCTTCATAGATCTGAATTTTACTTTACATGTCAAAATTTAGATAAAAAATGATACTAAGTAAGCCTAAAGATATAGGAGAGTGGGTAAAGGAGGCAGAGTTGAAACTTATTCCAAATTTGATCTACATAATTTTGGTATCAGTGAAAAAAAAATGACACCTAAAAATAAGTGAGAGAGAATATATTCTTTGGAAGAGAGATAAGCTAGTACTTATTTGATAAATTTCCTAAGAAAGAGTCAAGATGCCACTAAGAAGGAATGAAATAGGTGAGAGAACAAAAACCTTGAAGATAGTAGATGTCATCTTGTATAAGTTGAAGAACCTTAAAGAAAATTTTTATTATATTATCAAAACATTGGAGGATAACTATAGAAGAGGAGTAGTCATAAGTGATTTGAATGACCAAGAGGAATATGATCCATAGGCACTAAAATTTGAAGATGAATGTGTGTGTGTGTGTGTGTGTGTGTGTGTGTGTGTGTGTGTGTGAGAGAGAGAGAGAGAGAGAGAGATAGATAGAGAGAGAGAGAGAGAGAGAGAGAGAGAGAGAGAGAGAGAGAGAGAGAGAGAGAGAGAGAGAGAGAGAGAGAGAGAGAGAGAGAGAGAGAGAAGAGGGAGAGAGAGAGAGAGAGAGAGGAGAGAGGAGAGAGAGAGAGACTAATAAATGTCGTGAAAGGGTAGGGATATAATCCCAAATTATATCTTCAAATATATGAAAGTATACTCAATGTATAATAAATATTTTATTAGATAGGGGAGTTAGATACATAATTTTATTTTGAAGATTTTCCAAAAGAGAAATAGGTGAAGTTTTTCTAAACTA